>JAODAL010002657.1:0-190826 GCA_025379985.1 Phyllomedusa bahiana
TAGTTAGTTTACAAGTTTAGGGAATTTACCCCTCCCCCCATCCTTATTTAGTGCACAGGAACGTCCAGATCAAAAACGAGCCCTTGGGGGGGGAAATTTTTTAGGAACAGATCAAAATTTTTTTATGGGGGACGTCAAGGGGGATAATTTAATGTAAAACATCATTGTACCCTCATCAAGCTCACCAACAATTTTTTTTTTTAAACGCTCTTTATTACATTATTATGTTTTTTGCGTAGTTTTGGCAATTAATTGCCTTAGCAACAGCCAATTACCAAAATCTTTTAAAGTGTGATTCTTAAAACGTACGGGGGTTTTATCTTTGGAATCCGAAAAAGTGAGCACAGGGGGTTGGTGCAAACTGAACCCAAAGTTTATTTTTTTGGACGAAATAACACAAAAACAAAAAGGTTTCTACACCTAATTTCCGAACTTGACATTTTCAACTGCAGGGCCGGACCAAAACGGGGCGGTGAGAGCCAGGGGCTGCCCCAGTCATCTATTAAAACGGAGGTTTACTGGCAGAGCGGATTAGAGTGGGTGCGGTGAGAGCCAGGACTGCCATCATTCATCTATTAAAACGGAGGTTCAGCTGGCAGGGAGGACCTTAAAGTGGGTGTGGTGAGAGCCAGGGCTCCCTCGTCTCTATTACACGGTAAAAATGCCCTTATCACGCAGCAACGTTGACAGTCAGGCCAAAGCAGAGCGCGAATGCTGGAAGTGTGAGCTAAGACCTCGATCCTTCCTCAGAAGACCTGTCAAGTTCGGAAATTAGGTGCAGAATTATTTTTTGTTCTACTCCTATTCAATTGTTGTCCCTGAACAAATTACGTTGTAAAAGTTGGTCTCAGCTGAGAGCTTAACAAATGCTCCTGTGTAGCGCTTGAGAAATTTCTGGCCCTACAAGAGCGCTTGCCCCACCGTATGAGTGCAGACGAATTGAGCTCCACTTGGAAATGCTGGTGGTTGACACGCCAGTTCCACCCAAGTGCCCTTTTTTTGGCTTTCTTTTTCTCGTTTTACTAAATGTGCTGGTGGAAATTGTCTCCTATTCTTGGGGTGGCGAATGTGCTCCATACAAACATTAATTCTTGCACATGGGTTGTACCATGTATCTGTTTGTTCACAACTATACCAATAGCATGCTGTTTCACATTGTAGATCCTGGCAGTATTGCCATGAATGATAGCATTTAGGTGGCATGCCTTTTTCTATGTTGCCCATACCCTTAAGGTGAATAATGTCACCCTTCTTGTAAATGCCTGACTCCAAAACCCACACAGATGCCCTTATGGACACTCAGAATAAAAGGTTCTTAAAGAAACAAGTATTTGAACCACTATTTTAGTGAACTGAACATTGACTATCCCTGTCCTTTACCGCAGCCTGACTCCAAAAGCCGCACAGATGCCCTTATTGATCCTCAGAATAAAAATTTGCAATAAGAAATTGTCTTTGTTTAAAAACTTTTTAACCAATGCTGCTACTGCTGCAATGGCTACTTGCCATTCTATTGCTGTGACGTTTCTGACATTGTTCCACAGTGTCATTAGAATGTGAAGAAGATGCAACAGATATCTCCAGTTAGTCAATGAGCCCTGTCTCAAATTCCTGCATTCTACTGTCAAGTGGGTTGAAGGAAATTGCTGACTTTTGATTTGGAAATTGGATCAAGGAGGGTGGCCACGCATTAACCAATGTTCAATTTGATTGCCTTGAGCCATGTGAAATTTTGAATCAGTATGTGAAATAAGCTTTTTTTCACGACCTTCACTATTGGTGTCTTTTACAGTCACCTAACCACCAAACCAGCATAAATGCCATTACTGACCATCAGAATAAAAATCGCCAGAAGAAATTATTATTTCAAACACGAGTTTTCTGAATAGGACAATGAGTACCGGTGTCTTTTAAAGCAGCATGACTCTAATACCACACAAAATGCCTTTATGCACACTCCCAATAAAATTTGTACGATGAAATAAGGACAGTTGACAGAGAGGTCCAGATGACGCACCAACGCTGACAGTTGGGCCAAAGCAGAGTGCGCATGCCAGAAGTGTGAGCTAAGACCGCGAGCCTTCCTCAGAAGACAGTCAAGACCTGGGTAGCGCTTGACAAATTTCTGCCTATACGACAGCGCTTGCCCCTCCGTATGAATGTGGATGAAGTGAGCTTCACTTGGAAACGCTGGTTGACAGTCCAGTTCCACCTAGGTGCCCTTTTCCTGACTTTCTTTTTCTTGTTTTACTGGATGTGCTGGAGGAAACTGTATCTTTTCTTGGGGTGGCGAATGTGCTCCACACGAACATTGATTCTTGGGCAAGGGTTTTACCATTTATGTGCTTGTTCCCAAATTCACACAGCATGCTATTTAACATTGTAGATCCTGGGAGTATTGTCATGATAGCATTTAGGTGTCATGCCTTTTTCTATGGTTCCCATACCCTTAAAGTGCATAATGTCACCCTTCTTGTAAATGCGCAAGTATTTTGACAAAGGCAGAGGATTACTGACCAGAGCACTGCCCTATTTGTACTCCTGGCACCCCGTTCACATTAGCCTGACCCCAAAACCAACAGAAATGCCCTTATGGACACAGAGAGTAAAATTAGCAGGAAGAAATTAGTATTTGAAACAAGATTTATTTTAATAGAACCTTGAATATCGCAGTCTTTTCCAGCTGATTGACCCCAAAGCAGCAAAAATGACCTTTTCAACACTCAATAAAATTAGCCAGAATAAAAGAGTTTTAAAAAAAAAATTTTTTAGGAATAGGACTGGGATTATAGCTGTTTTTATACAGCAACCTAACCCCAAAAGCTGTAAAAATGATGACCTTTCAGACACTTGTAAAAATTGACTGTTAGAAACAGCATTTTTTACAATAGGACCTGGATTATAGCTGTTTGTCTACAGCACACGGACCCCAACAATTTGACAAATGACCTTTTGGACACTTTTAAAAATGCTGAAGAAGTGCCTGTTAGAAACAACTTTTTTACAATAGGACCTGGATTATAGCTGTTTGTTCACAACAAACGGACCCCAAAAAATTTAGAAATGACCTCTCGGACACTTTTAAAAATGCTGAAGAAGAAATGCCTGTTAGGCCTCGTTCACACGGCTTATTTCGCAATGGATGTGCAGCCGTATTTACGGCCGCAAATCCGTTGCGAACTCAGTTACAAACAAGTAACTGGCAGTTTTACATTGATTTTAATGGGACATACCTGTCGTCGTTCAGACGACACTTATTTCCGTTCCGGATTGCGGCCGCGGATTGCGGTCGCAATCCGGCCGTAAAAACAATGTGCATGTAAATTATTTCCGGACGGATTCACCACCTATAATGAATGGGGATGGTGAATCCGTCGCGAAATCAGTTCCAAATACGTGCCACACTTAGGGGCACGTATTTGAAACTGATTTTCACCTGATTTCGGAACGTATTTACGATCGGCAATCCGACGTAAATACGTTCTGAAATAAGCCGTGTGAACATTGCCTTAGAAACAACTTTTTTACAATAGGACCTGGATTATAGCTGTTTGTTTATAGCACACGGACTCCAAAAATGTGACAAATTACCTCTCCGACACTTGTAAAAATTGTAAAGAAATGGCTGTTAGAAACAAAATTTTTTACAATATGATCTGGATTATAGCTGTTTTTTACAGCACCATGACCCCAAAACCATTGACAGTGCTTAAAATTTTCATGAAGAAATGAGTAATTGGAATAAGGTTTTTTCAAGAAAACGTGTACAATTGTTGTCTTTTACAGTCTCCTAACCGCCAAACCAGCCAAATGACATTTTGCACACTCTGAACACAATTAAGAAATTTTTTCAAGAGGACCATTTCTTTGGGAAGAGAAATGTGAAGTAAATCGGCTACTTATCGGTGACCTCGGCAACTGAGGCAACTACATCATCAGAGATCCACGCCTGATTCATCTTGATAAAAGTCAAACAAACCACATCCTCTGTGTAAAGCTGGATACGTTTGTCTGTTATCACTCCTCCAGCTGTGCTGAAGGTCCGCTCAGAGATGACGCTGGCTGCTGAGCAGGATAACACCTCCATGGCATGGCAAGCAAGCTCAGGCCATTCATCCATTTTGGATACCCAGAAGTCAATTGGGTCCGGAACATGTCCAAAAACATCGGTGTTGAGACGCAGATAGTCGTGGACCATGATCTTAAGCCGTTCTCTGTGTGTCTGATTTGTGCCCTGCAATACAGGCATTGGTGAGGTGGTAAATAAGGATTCCCAGAGGCCACCCATTAGGCTTCCGCCACAATGCCTGTTGCTGCTGCAGCTATGGCTACTTGGCACTCTACTGCTGTCACGTTGCTGACCTTGTTCCTCTGTGATTTTAGAATGTGAAGCAGACACAACAGCTGTTTCCAGTTGATCAATGAGCACAGTCTCAAATTCCTGCATTCTACTGTCAATTTGAGATGGTGGAAGGAAAGTGCAGACTTTCACTTTGTAACGGGGATCAAGGAGCGTGGCCACCCAGTAACTAGAGTTAATTTTGATGGCCTTAATGCGTGGATCATGTTGGAGAAAATGGAGCATCCAAGCACTCATATGAGAGATAGAGCCATGATTTCCCAAGCCTCGGGGTCAAGGGGCACTAAACACATCTTCCTCGTCTTCCATCTCCACCTCTAATCCATGCCAACCTCTTTCCAAGGTAGGGACATCGGTACCGTCGTTGTCCAGCCATGCCTCATCCTCCTCTCCTCCGCTTCCTCCTACTCAGCTTCAACACAGCCCTGACTTGCCTCAGATGATGTATCCTGAGAGCTGAGGCGCTGGCTTGCACCAGCCCTAGACCCCGAACCACTGCCTTACGAAGACCTATAAAGTTGTGGAACTGTCGGGTCTTCATGATCCGACAGAGAGAAAGGCTCTGTGTCCATATCTATGTCTGTCTCCTCCTCCGTCGCTGGTGGGACCTGCTGTTTCAGAGTGTCCAAAACTTGTTCCAGAACTAATATCACCACAATGGTCATACTGACAAGGGCATTGTCCTCACTGACCATTTTGGTGGCTTCTTCAAAACTCGCAAGGATGATGCAGAGGTCTTTCACCTGCCTCCACTCTTGATGGCTCCACACTCTGAGGTCCGCACTGCTGCTTGTCAGGCCATGTGCCACTTCCTACTGCATAATGGCATTACGCTGCTGCCACAATCGCTGGAGCATGTGGAGGGTGGAATTCCAGTGTGTTGACGGAGAGGCCAAGTTGACGCTGTAACGCAGCCAGCCGGGACGAAGCAGGGTGCGAACACCGTGGAGCTTGGGTATCGGAAACCTGCACCATCCCAGCGGTTTTAAAGAGTGTGCGCCGAGCCTGAGAGTCACCGTCATAATCAGAGACATCCACCCAACTCACCCAGTGAGCTGTCATAGAGATGTAGCGGCCTTGACCGTGCTTACTAGTCCATGTATCAGTGGTTAGATGGACTTTACTGGACACAGATGCAGCCAAAGCACTGGAGATTTTTGCTGACACGTAGCTGAACCGGGCAGTGACGGCTTTTCAAGAAAAGAAATGCCTGCTAGCCATCTGGGATTGGGGGCAGGCAAGGGCGATGACGTAGGGGAACCCATCTGTGTCCACCAGGCCGAAAGGAAAAATTTCCAAGACCAAAAACCTGGCATTGCTGACATTCAGGCTTTTGGTTTTGGGATGGTTGGGGTTAAAGCATTTCTTCTGCTCTCACACCTGGTACAGGGAAGGCTGGTGTGATGTTCGCGCCATCTGGCCCTAGTCGCCGGCCACAGCCGCTGCGACCATAACTGCGGCTTGGCTTTCCTGTGTGTGAACACTGCTCTTAGTCCTGGATCTTTATTGATTTCTGGCCAACGCCCTTGGCCAGGAATCCTCCAGCACTCCTAGGGGTTAATCGATTCTTTGGTGACTGACAGCTTCTGCTTCCGATCCCTTCTGCTCTGCTTCCTCCCTTTCCCTATTTATAGCCACCCCTTCTTCCTGTGCCTGCTATAGCTATTCTGTACCTGTAGTTCGCCTTCACCTTTTGGATCTTCTGTGCCTTTTGACCTCTGCTTGTGTTTCTGATTTCTCCTTGTCTTACGATTTTGTACCGCGCTGCCCGTCTTGTTATCGATTTGGACCGTCCGACTACTCTTTTGTGTTTTGTGTCTGTTCGTCTCTGTCTGTGTGCACTTAGCTCAGTGCAGTGTCAGTTTCTGGTTGGGGCCGGCCTGTAAAGGAGTCGGGTTCCCCAAAAGGCAGGGACAGAGGTTGGGGCGAGTGTCAGAGCCTTACTTGTCTGTATCTTTGGGTGCGTCCCTGACTACCCCTGACATTATAGCAATCCCTTATTCTAAGTTAATTCCCCGGCGGTTCAGGATGAATACCGACCTGTCGGTTTCTGACTGCCTAGACGAATTAAGAACGCAGTTTCAGGGCATGGCGGCTCTTATGTCCCAGATCTCGCTTTGGCTGGATGGCATGTCTAACCCGGCCCCTGATCCAGTCGTCCCATCAGTATCCGTATCGGCTCCTGGGATAGTGGGGCAATATTTACAGCACAAACCGAATATGCGGCTTCCCAACTGTTTTGACGGTAATCCGGATGCATTTGGAACCTTCAGGGAGTCTTGTCGCCTGTTTTTCCGATTTATCCATTTTTCCTCAGAGGCTGAGAGGGTTGCCATGGCGGTATCCCTCCTCCAGGGCCCACCTCAGGTATGGGCATTAGGCTTACCTCCCGAGGCCCCAGGAATGGAGGTCACTGGATACATTTTTTCTTGCACTAAGCCAGATTTATGATGACCCCAATCGAGCAGCATTAGCAGAAACCCACCCCCTATCCATCCAGCAAGGTCGCTGCTCAGCTGAGAATTATTGCTCCGAATTCCACCAATGGAGTTCGGTAATTGGGTGGCCTGACCAACCCCTCAAAACTCTCTTCAGACAAGGGCAGTCTGAGGCAGTAAAGGATGCGATGGTCAGTCACCCTATTCCAGAGACTTAGGGAGATCTTATGACTTTGGCTATAAACATTGACAGAAGGTTGAGAGAGAGACGCAGGGAAAAGGCTGGGGGGTCTACTGGACAGTTCAGGTCAGACTCTCCTGTCCAACCTTTCTCTGCTGTTTCTGCTACAACTACTCTTCCACTACCTTCGTCATCGCCCACCTGGAGAGGAACCCATGGTATTAGGCTCTACGTCGGCGGCTATTACAAGGAAGCATCGGGTAGAAAATGCCTCGTGTTTCTACTGTGGAGAGTCTGGCCATGTCTTGAGGTGCTGCCCAACCAGGCCTAGTTCCCCGTGGGAGATCAACAAACGCCTGAAGAAAATCAGGAGGAATAACTCAGGCGTACAGGTACCCCTTAACTTGGATAATAAGATTACCTTGCCTGTTACATTGATTTCTGGGGCCAAGAGCTTTGCTTGCCATGCCTTGATCAATTGATGAGCTGCTGTCAGTTTCATTAGCATGGCTGTGGCCCAAGCTTTAGGGTTAGAACTAATTCCGTTATGTTCTCCCTTTTCAGTTTCAGGCGCAGACTCTACCCCTCTAACTGAGGGAAGAATAGAATATCGTACCGCCGAAATTACCTTCAACGTTGTGTGCTTGCATTTTTAACAAATGTCCTTTTTTGTCATGGAGAGGCTTGCCACGGATATTATTCTGGGCTTATCATGGTTACGCCTCCATAATCAAGTGTTCGACAGGAGGACTCCGGAGTTGGTTAAATGGAGCGATTCATGTGGTTGCCATTTGAAAACTGTACAGTCATAGGTGTGTTCTATAAACGATAATCATACCATTCCTGACTTTGTCTCTGACTTCAAAGACGTCTTTGATGAGACCGTTGCGGACACTCTTCCGCCGCATCGGCCATATGACTGCGCTATAGACCTCATTCCGGGGGCAAAGTTGCCTAAGGGTCGTATTTTCAACTTATCTACCCCTGAACGAGAATCTATGTGTCAATATATTAAGGAAAGCCTAGAAAAGGGTCACATACAACCGTCTATTTCGCCGGTGGGTGCCGTTTTTTTCTTTGTTGAGAAAAAAGATGGGGGTCTCCAACCTTGTATTGACTACAGAGAGCTTAATAAGATAACAATAAAAGACCAGCATCCACTTCCCCTGATCCCGGATCTTTTTAATCAGGTTGTGGGCGCCCGATGGTTTTCCAAAGTCGACCTTCGGGGGGCGTACAACCTAATCCGGATCAGAGAAGGGGACGAATGGAAAACGGCCTTTAATACACCTGAAGGACTTTGAATACCTAGTCATGCCCTTCAGTCTTTGTAATGCACCGGCTGTCTTCCAACGATTTGTTAATTACATTTTCAGGGACCTCCTGGGTCGTTTCGTAATTGTGTACTTAGATGACATCCTCATCTTTTCCCCAGATTACGATACCCATCGAGATCATGAGGGAGGTTCTCTCGAGGTTACGCCAGAATCAATTATGCGTCAAATTGTCTAAATGTCTGTTTGGAGTCCAGGAGATAGGATTCTTGGGGTATGTACTTAGTCCCAGCTCTATAAGCATGGATTCACAAAAGGTGTCTGCCATCGCCGAGTGGGTGAGGCCTACTACCTTGAAAGAGATCCGACATTTCTTAGGTTTTGCGAACTATTATCGCAAATTTATTAAGAATTTTTCCATGATTGTTAAACCCCTCACTGACCTTACTAGGAAAGGGACTGACCCTACCTCCTGGACACCAGAAGCTGAGCAAGCATTTTCTACCTTGAAAAAATGTTTCTCGTCTGCACCTGTCCTGGTCCACCCAGACCCAGAACAACATTTTGTTGTAGAGGTGGATGCATCTGAGACAGACGTAGGAGCCGTCCTGTCCCAAGGAATGGAACCCTATACCAATCTCCGACCCATCGCCTTTTTCTCCAGAAAATTCTCCACTGCAGAGGTCAACTATGATATTGATAACCGGGAATTGCTAGCCATAAAATGGGCTTTTGAAGAGTGGAGGCACCTTCTGGAGGGGGCCAGACATAGGGTGACTTACTGATCATAAAAATCTGCTGTATCTTGACAAGGCTAAACGGTTGAATCCCCGCCAAGCAAGATGGGATTTGTTTTTTACTAGATTCAACTTTGTGGTAACCTACCCTCCAGGGGCTAAAAATTTTAAGGCCGACGCCTTGTCCTGAAGTTTTGGTATGACTGACATATCGGAGGAGGAACCTGAATATATCCTTGCTCCGGGAGTAGTCGTTGGTACCCTCACTGCAGATTTAGTTTCTGAGATTGCGAACTCACAAGGCTCAGCCCCACCCGGACTACCCCCTGGTAAACTCTATGTTCCATGTCACCTTCATTTGAAAATTCTGGGTGAAGTTCACTCCTCAGTCCTGACAGGACATCCAGGTATCGCAGGCACTGGCTACCTCCTATCTCGTACCTATTGGTGGCCTTTGTGGCAGCGTGATGTTAAGGAATTTGTTACTGCCTGTGAGACTTGTGCTAGGGCGAAGGTACCCCGACATCTCCCCGAGGGATTATTGCACCCCCTTTCATTGCCTAATAGGCCCTGGTCTCATATCTCTATGGATTTCATCACTTATCTTCCCCCATCCAAGGGTAGGTCGATGATTTGGGTGGTCATGGATCGCTTCTCTAAAATGTGTCATCTTATTGCCTTGAAGAAGCTACCTTCAGCCAAGCTCCTCGCCGATCTATTTGTTCGTCATATATCAAGACTTCATGGTATTCCTTCCAGTATTGTGTCTGACAGAGGGGTACAGTTTGTGTCGAGGTTCTGGAGAGCATTCTGTGGTAGATTGGGCATCTCTCTGTCCTTCTTCTCCGCCTTCCATCATGAAACTAATGGGCAAACTGAGAGACTTAATCAGTCATTAGAACAATATCTCAGTATCGGAGTGCCAGGAGAAGTGGAGTGAGTTTTTGCCTATGGCTGAGTTCGCCCTTAACAATCATGAGAATTCCTCAACCAGAGTGTCCCCCATTTTCTGTAATTACGGGTTTCACCCCAGATACTCCGCCGCTACAGGTTGTGAATCTAAATTTTCTTCAGTAAAATCCGCCGTTAAGCGACTATGCACAGTCTGGGCTAGGAGTCGTGATACTCTTGAAAAAGCCCAATCTCAACAAATTAAATATGCCAATAGGAAACGTCAACCCAGACCCGAATATGTAGTCGGCGACAAGGTGTGGCTCTCGACAAAAAATCTTCATCTCCAAGTTCCATCTAGGAAGTTCGCCCCTCGCTTTATCGGTCCTTTCGTTATCACCAAATCGTTAACCCTGTGTATTTCAGACTCCGCCTTCCGAGTTCTTTCCGTATTCACACGGTGTTCCACAAAGCCCTGCTGAAAAAGTACATTCCTGCTGTGGTCGGTCATCCTCCTCCTTGCCCTGTGGTCATACAAGGGGAATTAGAATACGAAATTGAGCGTATTATCGACTCTCGCGGGGTTCAGAACGCTCTCCAGTATCTGGTTCACTTTAAGGGGTACGGTCCAGAGGAACGGGTATGGGTGGTGTCTAGGGACTTACATGCCCCCAGACTGGTAACAAAATTTCACCAAGCCAACCCTTCCAAGCAAGGAGGATCTAAGGAGGGTCCCTTGGCCCCTCATAGAAGGGGGGTACTGTCATGTTCACGCCATCTGGCCCTAGTCACCGGCCACGGCCGCTGTGACCATAACTTTCCTGTGTGTGAACACTGCTCTTAGTCCTGCATCTTTATTGATTTCTGGCCAACGCCCTTGGCCAGGAATCCTCCAGCACTCCTAGGGGTTAATCGATTCTTTGGTGACTGACAGCTTCTGCTTACTATCCCTTCTGCTCTGCTTCCTCCCTTTCCCTATTTATAGCCACCGCTTCCTTCTTCCTGTGCCTGCTATAGCTATTCTGTACCTGTAGTTTGCCTTCACCTTTTGGATCTTCTGTGCCTTTTAACCTCTGCTTGTGTTTCTGGTTTCTCCTTGTCTTACGATTTTGTACCGCGCTGCCTGTCTTGTTATCGATTTGGACCGTTCGACTGCTCTTTTGTGTGTTGTGTCTGTTTGTCTCTGTCTGTGTGCACTTAGCTCAGTGCAGTGTCAGTCTTCTGGTTGGGGCCGGTCTGTTAAGGAGTCGGGTTCCCCAAATTGCAGGGACAGAGGTTGGGGCGAGTGTCAGGGCCTCACTTATCTGTATCTTTGGGTGCGTCCCTGACTACCCCTGACAGCTGGCTGCTAGACTGGCTGCTGTACGGCGTGCAGGTGAAACTGGTGGAAGGAGAAGGGGTAGCCTGTGTCTCTAGTGGTGATGGTGGTACTCAGGCGATGGTGTGTGGCACTGGGGCTGATCCTAGCTCATGCCACTGAGGGACATGGGCAGCAGAGGAATGCTTGGTCTTGGAAGTGGTGGAGGAGGAGGAGACAGAGGGTATGACAGTGGTTGGAAGCCCAGGACCTGTGTGGCCTTTTTTCGCCAAGTGATTCCTCCATTTCAATTCATGCTTTCGCTGCATGTGACTATTCGTGTTTGTGGTGGTTAACCACTTTAGATTCTTTCCTATACTGATGCATTGACGACAAATCTGGCCTATGACGTCGCTGGGCGAATCTGAGGCTTGATCAAAAAAGGCCCAGGCTTCACAGGTCCTGGACCTTTTCGATGGAGTTAAGCTAGTAGCAGTGTTTCCGTTGCCACCACTGACCATGGCTGGCGGATTAATTTCAGCGGACTTGTGCGACTGCCCTCTTCCTTTCTGAGGCTGCACCCATACCAACACTACCCCATAATCTTCCTCCTCGTCCACTGATGAGGCGCTTGCAAGCAAATGCTGCTGAAAAGACCATTTTAGATCCGTAATGTCAATATCAACATCATCATCATCACAGGTGACTTCCTCGTCCTGACAGTCTACATCCTGAAGCTGAGGGCTAGAAGCCATAGGCACTGCAAGGCTTTGCCGAGTATCGAGATTTGTGCCAACTGACCAGCTTCCTTCTGGTCTGAGGGCATCAGCGATTGGGCGTCAGAGCAAACCAAATCGACACAGTTTTAGGTTGATCGGAAATTTCCGATCACGCGATAATTTAGGTGAGAATCTGCGCATAATCTATTACTATCGCGCCATTTTCGGCGCTTCCTGTCATTTTGGCGGCCAGCAAATCAGCTTAGAGCATAGAGCAGGGTGAGCTGGGTGTGCGACGTCATGACTGTGATGTGTATGGTTGTCATTGGCTGGAAAAATCACATGACCTCGTTTTGCATAGAACAGCATTTCCTGTTCTTCATCATTGTGTCAGTGTCTCTCATTAGAGCAGGATGTGTGCTAGATCTCTCCTCAATACAGCTCCGCTCAGCTCAGAGACACAGTTCTCTTTATTCACAGACAACTATGCTTTTAGCTGTGAACATTAGAACATAGGTAGATTAGAGAATTTCAGCTCTTAGTCAGTTAGACAGAGACTTTTAAAAAAGCATCTAGCGCTGTACAGCCGTGGGAGGGGGCGAACACAGACAGACAGGCAGGCAGGCTTTTGAAAGGAGAGTGTATATTGGGCAGCCCAGACTGCTTTGAACCTGCATTGAAATGGCTTTTTTTTACCCGTTTTTGGCCAGCACACCTCGCACCTGAGGTGAAATTGTACCTTTTATTTTGTGCAGCCCAGTTTTGTTCAAAGACCCATCTTGCACTTATATTAGGATACAGAAATTTGCTAGTAATTGCAGGTGTATTTCATAGGTGCAAAACCCACCTTTTATTATCCGTCTCAATTTTAAATAGGTGTTTTTCACTTTGGCGCAGACCATTTTTGTTCAAAGACCCACCTTGTACTTATATGACGATACAGAAATTTGCTAGTAATTGCAGGTTTATTTCATAGGTGCAAATCCCCAATTTTTTAATCAGTATACATTTTATATAGGTGTTTTTCACTTTGGCGCAGCCCATTTTTGTTCAAAGACCCATCTTGTACTTATATTAGGATACAGAAATTTGCTAGTAATTGCAGGTGTATTTCATAGGTGCAAAACCCACCTTTTATTATCCGTCTCAATTTTAAATAGGTGTTTTTCACTTTGGCGCAGCCCATTTTTGTTCAAAGACCCATCTTGTACTTATATTAGGATACAGAAACTTGCTAGTAATCGCAGGTGTATACCATAGGTGCAAAACCCACCTTTTATTATCTGTATAACATTTAAATAGCTGTATTTCACTTTGGTGCGGCCCAGTTTTGTTCAAAGAGCCACCTTGTACTTAAATTTGAATACAGAAATTTTGTGGTAACTGCTGTTGTATTTCATTGGTGCAAAACCCACCTTTTCTTATCCGTATAACTTTTAAATAGCTGTATTGCACTTTGGTTCGCCCCAGTTTTTTTCAAATAGCCACCTTGTACTTAAAGGGAACCTGTCACATAGATTGTGCCCCCCTTACTAAGGGCAGCAGAAGCTAGTGACAGACATGCTGTTTCCAGCGCTGTGCCTATTATTCTGTAAGATGCAGCAGTTTTAGAGCATTTACCCCTCAAATCTTATTCATGAGTAGGTGTTAGCTCCAGCCACCAAAGGCTAGCTCCGCCCACTGACAGTTATTCACATGTTTCTACCTATTCAAAGTAATAGGTTTATCAGTTGAGGTGGGCGGGGCTAGCCTCAGGTGGCGGGGTTTGAAAAAAAACTGACACTCTGAAGGACTCTTCGAATGACTCTTCTGGCTGAAAACTGCAGATTTGAGCATTAAATACACGAAAACTACAGCATCTTACAGAATAAGGGACACAGCACTGGAAACAGCAGGTCTGACACTAGCTTGTTCTGCCCTCAGCAATGGGGGCATAAACTATGTGACAGGTTCTCTTTAAATTTGGAAACAGAAATTTTGTAGTTACTGTTGGTGTATTTCATTGGTGCAAAAACTACTGTTTGATATCCGTATAACTTTTAAATAGCTGTAATGCACATGGTGCGGCCCTATTTTTTTTTTCAAATAGCCACGTTGTATGACAATTCTGATAAAAAAAAATTCTAGAAACTGTTCTCGTTTGTCATTGCTGCAAAAAACGCAATTTTTCATCCGTGTAACTTCTGAATAGTTTTATTGCGCTCGGTGAATCTCAGTATTGCGCAGATAGCGCACTTGTATGATAGTTTGTTGAAAACTATTAATTCCTAGTCCTACTGGGCAGTTGTAAATCCCTGGGACTGAAGGAAGAACACTGTTGATTTTGTCTTACAGTTCTTCCACCAGACCGCATTTCACAGGTATTTGCTAGAAACAATTCAGTTTCTAATCCTAGTTGGCTGTAGGAAATGAGAGGGATTTAAGAATAGCTGTGATTTGCCGTCTTTCAATAAGAGACTGTCAAAAACTCTTTCATACCTTCTTAAATTTTTATCTTTCTGAACATGGAGCGAAATGCAGGTGGTAAGCGAGCAAAGAGGGATGTAGGACATGGAGGGAGAGGTACGAGAGAAGGTGCTCCTTCCATGTGGCTCCCAACACGCAAGCCAGCGGATCGTCGGTTTGCAGGACCATCAGGCCTGTCATCCTGGTCAGGCCCCTGTGAATCTCAGTAACGAACAGCTCGCCAATCTGTTCTTCAGTGGTTAATGCAACCTGCATGCTGCGGTCTAGGACAGGGATAGTCAATGTCCAGTTCAATTAAAATGGTGGTTGAAATACTCCTTTTTCCGGCACTTTTTAAATCTGGGGGTCATGCAGGTTTGGGGCTCATGCTGTGGCCCAGGACAGTATAGTCAATGTCCAATTAAAACTAAAATGGTGGTTCAGACTCCTTTTTCAGGCACTTTTTAATCTGTGGGTCAGACGGGTTTAAGGGTCATGCTGTGGCCCAGGACAGGTATAGTCAATGTCCTGTTCAACAAAAATTTCCTGGTTCAAAAGACTCCTTTATCAGGCACTTTTTAATCTGTGGGTCAGACAGGTTTAAGGGTCATGCTGTGGCCCAGGACAGGTATAGTTAATGTCCAGTTCAACTAAAATGGTGGTTGAAAGACTCCTTTTTCTGACACTTTTTAAATTTGGGGGTCGTGCTGGTTTTGGGCTCATGCTGTGGCCCAGGACAGGTATAGTCAATGTCCAGTTC
This sequence comes from Phyllomedusa bahiana, assembly GCA_025379985.1. Taxonomy (NCBI): domain Eukaryota; kingdom Metazoa; phylum Chordata; class Amphibia; order Anura; family Hylidae; genus Phyllomedusa; species Phyllomedusa bahiana. The sequence goes on from JAODAL010002657.1 coordinate 15,103, forward strand.
AACTAAAATGGTGGTTCAAAGACTCCTTTTTCCGGCACTTTTTAATCTGTGGGTCATGCAGTTTTAAGGGTCATGCTGCGTTCCAGGACAGGGATAGTCAATGTCCATTTCAAGTAAAATGATGGTTCAAATAATACTACCTTCTGGCACTTTTTAAAGTTGTGGGTCATACAGGTTTAAGGGTCATGCTGTGGTACAAGACAGGGATAGTGAATAGTCTGTGAGTTTTTAATCTGTGACTCTTGCTGCCTAAATTGTGTTGCCTTAGATGTAGCACGTAATCCATTTTTACTGTTTTGGGATGTCAATTCCAGCTTCTCCAGCCCTGTTTGGGTTTAGAAGAAGGTGGTTGTTCCTCTCCCATAGACTTTAATGGTCATCAGCAATAATCTATTATCGACTATCGGATATCGGCATGATAATTGACGATATCGACTTTCGATCCGATGACGATAGTTGACGCAATCGCTCATCACTAGTCATCAATGAGCTCTTCAGAACATGAATTATCCACAGTGGTCTGTATATGGGTTGACATTTGGGATTCCTTTGCTTCAGCTTGGACGGATACCGACGATGATGATGATGACATTCGTGGGCGTGACTGGGAGGAGGAGGTAATATCGCTGGATGCAGGTTGTGTTAACCGCTGAAGAACAGATTGGCAACACTCTTCAGTACTGAGATTCACAGGTAAACGACCAAGCGACGACAGGCCTGATAGTCCTGAAACCGACGATGTGTTCACTTGCGTGTTGTCCGCAGCAATGGAAGGAGCACCTTCTCTCATACCTCTACCTCCATTTCCTACCCCCCTCTTTCCTCGGTTACCACCTGTAGTTTGTTCCATGTTCAGAATGATAAGTATTGAAAAGGTCTAGAAGATTTTTTCGCAGTCTTATTGAAAAACTGTACTGCAAAGACAGCAAATCACAGGTGTTCTGAAATCCCCCTAATTTCCAATGCCAACTTTATTTGAAAAAAAATTTTTCAATCGAATATTTGTAAATAAATCTTGTTGAAGAACCGTAACACCAAACAACACTGTTCTTCCTTTACTCCCGAGATTTAAACCGCAAAGTGGGGCTAGCAATTTACTTTTTTTTCAGTTTTTAAAAAACTGCGGGTTTTTTTACAAAATTAGTGACAACCGTTGTAGAAATTTGAAATATTTTTTTAGTAATATGGAATAAATGTGGCCTTTTCCAAAAAAAAATGACAACCATGAGAAAAAAAAAAACTAATGTTCTACAAAATTTCTAAAATGCGGTCTTTTCAACAATGACAAAGGGGTAGAAATAGAAATTTTTGCACAGAAATTTTGGGAAAAAAAGTAGTATTTTCCCAACTGGGCAAACAGGAGACAAATAAAATTTTTTCTACAAATTTTTCTAAGAACTCGATCTTTTTAAAACAATTCACAATCATGGGAAGAAATAAAATTTTTTATACGAAATGGGTTTAAAAATGGTACTTCCCACAAATGAAAAACAGGGGTACAAATTTAATAAACTCATAAAAAACCCGATTTTCTTATGAGAGATGAAAAATAGCGTTATGATGGGAAGTTTACCCCCCAAATGGGGCCCCCCCCCCTGCCTATGACTGGGGGGCCCAAAAAAAAAAAAAGGGTGCTTTTTCACCATGGTTTAAGACGAGAAATATGAGTAATATAAATGCTGATGTGCACCCACAACACAGGGACAACTGTAACTCAGGCTGTGGTAGCTGCTAGCAACGCAGAAAGAAAATTGGGTGCTATTTTACCATTGTTTGAGTAGAGAAAAATAAGAAATATAAATGCTGACATGCACTCCACAACATAGGGACAACCGGAACTCTGTGCTGGCAACTGGAAACGCAATAATAAAATTGGGTGCTATTTTACTGTGGTTTGAGAGAGCAAATATGAGTAATAAATGCAGATGTGCACCCCACAAGAAAGGGACACCCTGAACTCAGACTGTGGTGGATGCTGGGTATGCGGAAATAAAATTTGGTGCTGTTTCACAGTGGCTTGAGAGGAGAAAGATGTCTGATGCAGGATCTGCCTCCTGGATCAGGCACCCTTTCTTCCCCCGCAGCTGTGCTGTTCAGAGCACTGGAGCTTGTTTCCAAATCTCTATCTAATACGAACTAGAATTCTGTAGTCTTGCTGTACCCTAAGCTAACTACTCTATCAGGGATCCTTTTCAGTTGTAAAAACACTGGCAAACAATCTCTACTAGCTTTTAAAAAAGCTGAGCAGAGAGACAGCTATCTGTTCTGTTGGCTGTATAGAAGCGAATGGCACCAATCAGAAAGTGCAGTGACATAGATAAAACGAGCTCATGTGATTTCAGCAGCCAATGAGATCCCTACACACCCCACTTGTGACGTTTCTCCTCCACCCCCACATGCTCTGTGCTGATTGGCTGGCCATCAAAATTACAGGAAGCGATGAAATTGGCGCGATTTGAATCCGCAATGGGCGATTATTGATCAGATTTTAAGAAAAATAATCTCTTCATCAACGGAACCAATATTTTTAGTGAAAATCTCCCAAAATTTCAACTTTTGGCGATTTCCATCGCTCAACACCTTTTTTAAGAAAATTTCTTTTAAAAGTTGGAAAATTATCGAAACAAGAAAATTATGAAAACCCCTTGTCCTTTGTGTTAAAAAAAAGCTTTTTTTGGTTTGGCCTTTTTCAGAAAAAACTGTTGTGGCAGCATAGCTATTTAAAAAATTTTTTTTAATGTTCTTATTTTGAAATACTTTTTTATTCTTTTGCTATTTTTTTATTTCCTAATCAATTTTAATCATGGTCAAACCAGTGAAAAATTCCCCCCAGACAGGTTTCTTTTGGGGGAGGTGTTTCCCCCCAGTCTCACCCGCTCTTTCAATTAAAAAAATCCCTTTTCCCATGTTTTTGTAGGGAAAAATTTTTTTCCCAAAGGGTGTTTCAAACATGTCCCTTGTTCAGTATTTTTTAAAAAAAATGGGGTCTTGGGAGAGACTATTTTTCGACCTTCAATATACTTTAAAAAATATTTTTTTCTTTTCCCCCCCCAAACTGTTTTTCTTTAAACTAAGTAATCCTAATTCTGTAAACTTTTGCGTATTGAGTCCCAAACCCCTCCTTTTATTATTTTTTGGGGTTTTCCCCTTTTGAACCTGTTCAAACTTTTACAATGTTTTTTCTGGCACTGGTCCCCAAAAAATTTTTCCAAATTCCATGTTGGGTTAACCAGTGACTTTTTTAATGGGGGGAAATAAAAAGTTCTCATTTATGTGCATCAAAAGCCCCCTTTTAATAAACCCACATAATCTTGTTTGCCTTGAAAAGGCTTTTTTTTTCCCGGGGGCACTGGGTGCTAAAAAAATTTAAAATTTAATGTCCCCCCCAGGTTTCCCCCAATTTCCTTCTCCAACAAAATTTTCCCCAGCATTTTTTTCCAAATTTTAAAAATTTAAATTTGGGTTTTTCCTTTTGTGCATAACCCGCCAAATTTTTCTGTGTTAAACCTAAACTTTTCATTTTCTCTGCCCCAGTCCTTAACTTTTTCCAGCCCTTTTGTTTAAAAACAAACCCCTTTTTTCCCTATTTTTGTGGATTACTTTACAGAGCTTTGTATTTATCGCAAAGTTCCCATTTTTCTACTGGCCAATCCAAAGGGTTAAAAATTTATTTTAAAGGGAAAAAATTAAAAAAAGGATAGGGCCCAAAACGACCCCCGTGGTTTCCCTAATAGTTTAAAAGGGGGCCAGTCTGGGTTTGTTTCCGTTAAATTTACCAAACCCCTTTTTTTTTAAACAATGAGCCCAAATTACTTTTTCCCACTTTTCAAGCATTTTTCCCCCCCGGGCCAAGAAATTTTTCATTTACTTCCCAACCCTTTTTTTAGAAAAAATAAAAAAATGTAGGGCTAGAAAATTAATTTTCCCCTTTGAAACTATGAGATTATTTGGGGCAGGGGCAGATTTCCCTTTTTTAAACCCCAAAAGCTGGAAAGGTTATTTCACTTTTTTTCAATGAGATAGTCCGGGTACCATTTTCTTAGAAAACCCCTTTAAAAAAATTTTTTCCTTTCAAAAGAGGGTTTAATTTTATCGCCCTATATTTCCCCGGGTCACTTTTTTGACCCCTTTTTTTAATTTTGGGGACCACATTTGCGAGGGGGCAATCCTTTGGGGGCATTAAACCCCTATTATTTCAGTTTCCCCTAAATTTTAGAATTTGGGGGCCTGTCCCAATTTACCCCCTTCCCTTAAAACTCCCTTTGGGGCACCCTGGGTGTATTTTCTTTAGGACCTTTGGGGAATTTTTTATTTTAAAATTTTTTAAAAAAGGAAACGCCCCTTCTTCCTGGATTTGAAAAGAAAAATTTTAAAAGTGAGTTTACCTTAACCCTTGCTCATCAAAAATTAAAGTTAATTTTTCCCCGGTAAATTGGAAATGGGGAATAAATTTCCCTTTTTTAGATTTTTCTTTTTTTTTATCACCCCCCCCCAAATGGGCTTTCCTCCAAATACTTTTTAAAGGGGCCCCAAAAATCTTCAAAAATTTTAAAAATTTTTTTACTAAAATTTTTTAAAATTAAAAAATTTTTTTGGGGGAAGCTTTACTTTTTTTATGGCCCAATTTTGTCTTTTTTGTCTCCGCCTTACTGCCTTATCCCTTATTTTTTCTTTTTTTTTTTTTCCTTTAAAAGTTTTTTTTGTGCCCTTTCACTGCCCCCCTGTTTAAGAACTGAAACGCTTTTTTTTTTTTAAAATTTTTTGCCTCCTTTACATCTTTGTTGATCCAAAATTTGGGGTTTTTCCCGTTCTAATTATTTTATTCCCATATGGTTTTACCCCCCACAGTGGGCCAAAACAAGATATTTTTAAAGATCTTTCCCCTTTTTTTTTTTTTCTGCTTTTTTTTTAAAAAAACCCTTGGGGCCCCGACAATAAAAAGGGTTTTTGGCCCCTTTTTAAGCAGATTAAAAATTTGCCCCCTTTCCCGAAATTTTTGTGTTTTTTTTTTGGCTCCATGGGGCAAAAAAGTTTTCCCCCTAAAAACAACCTATTCTGATTTAAACGCGCTCATTATTTTCCTTTAGGAGTACATCTTCCATGGGTTCTGTTTTTTTTTTGGGGGCCTATAGCAGGGCCCCTATTAAATTATATTTTTGTTTTTTACCCCCCGGGATTCTTTTCCTGTTTTATTCCACATCTTTTTACCTGATCTAAAATTTCCCGCCAAATGTTGGCTTCAGACAAGAATTTTTTCCTTTTGGAAAACATACAAACCCCCCCCCTTCTTTTTGTTTAAAGATTCCCTTCTAAATAAAAAATGTAAAAAATGTAATTTTTAAAAAATTTTCCCTCGGGAGCTTCATTTTAGCCATTTTTCTCTTTTTTAGTAGCCCTGTAGTTTCCGGGGGTATGCTGCAGCCACCGATCGGTTATAGAGGTCATTTTCCCCCTACTTTCCATCAAACCCTTTTTGGAGCTTTTTCCAAATTCCAAACCCTGGTGTAAATGAGGGAAAGTGATCTTTGGGAGCCTTTCAAGGAAAGTACATGAATAAAAGGGAAAAAAAACCAAAAAGATGTGGCCAACGGGGGAATCGGGAAATGGGAAAGGAGAGTTGGGATTTTTTTTGGGGGAGGGGGGGTGTTTTTTTGGGTTTTTTTGCCGTTTTTCCTTTTTCTTTTTTTCACAAGAGGGCAAATAAATCCTTTAAAAAGACAAAAAAGCTGTATCGGGGCTTTTTTTTTTTTAAGGGGGACTTGCTTTAAGAGCAGAGAAACATTTTTAAAAGGGGGAAAGTGTCATCAAAAATTGCTTTTTTTTTAACTCACTTTTTTATTTTAAAAACTTTTTGTTATAAATTTTTGGTTTTTTTTTTTTTTTTTTTTTCATATCACTTTCAATATTTAAAAAAAAAAATCTTAAGTCCTGTGTTTTTTACTTTGGCCCCTTAAACCTAATAATAGTCTGATATTTCCTTGTTTTTATAGAAAAAAAAGGGTTTTTACAAACCCCCCATAATTTAACCCCCAAGCCCGGGTCAAAATTTAAAGAGAAAAACCAATGAGTAAAAGATAACCCCGTATTTCCCAAAGGTCACAATAGGTGATAGTCACTTTCACCCCTCTCCCCCCCCCTGCCCCCAGTGACTTCTTTCCAGGTCACAGAGGGAAAGCCTAAAAAAACTCCCTATAGAAGTCAATGGGACTGAGTCATCTGAAAAAGGGATGAAGTGCTGGGAAAAACAACTCTCTAAATTTCTGTTTAAAAAAATGTCAGGCATGGGGAATTTCTGTCCTCCACCAATTATATAAGATTTAACTGAATTTTAGATTTCTCAAAACCAAAATTTTTAAAAAAGGCCCAAAAAAAATAATTTGTAAACAGGGTTTTTTTTTAAAAATAAAAAAAAAAAGGCCAGATTCCCTTTAAAGCTATACCTTTCCTTTCAGATTAATTTTTAAATTTATGGACAGATCTAAGGGGGCCTTTTCCCTCCCGGCCTAAAGGCTCCCGTGATGTTTTTTAATGGTTTTCCCTTTTTTGATGGAAAAAATAAATACAAAGAAAATTTCCAAATTAAAAATTTTTTTGATATTATGATTTACAAATAGAAATTTTAAAAACCCGCATTTAAAAAAATTGAGTTACATAAAAAAACTCGGGTTTTGGGTCAAAAATTTTTTCGGGCAACAAAAAGAAAGCATGGATCCATCCGCCTTTTATCAACGGGTTAAAGGTGGGTGGTGGGGGTTTTCATGGTGTGGGGAATTTTTTTCTTGGCACTCTTTGGGCCCTTGGTACCAATTGAGCATCGTTGCAATGCCACAGCCTACCTGAGTATTGTTGCTGACCATGTCCATCCCTTTATGACCACAATGTACCCAACATCTGATGGCTACTTTCAGCAGGATAATTCGCCATGTCATAAAGCTGGAATCATCTCAGACTGGTTTCTTGAACATGACAATGAGTTCACTGTACTCAAATGGCCTCCACAGTCAACAGATCTCAATCCAATAGAGCATCTTTGGGATGTGGTGGAACGGGAGATTCGCATCATGGATGTGCAGCCGACAAATCTGCGGCAACTGTGTGATGCCATCATGTCAATATGGACCAAAATCTCTGAGGAATGCTTCCAAGCACCTTGTTGAATCCATGCCACGAAGAATTGAGGCAGTTCTGAAGGCAAAAGGGGGTCCAACCCGTTACTAGCATGGTGTACCTAATAAAGTGGCCGGTGAGTGTAAATGGTATGCAGCAAGGGGGGTTCTCAGCACCATCCTCAGAAGAGGAGAAAGAACCAATGAGGTGTTTTAAAGACACAGGACAAATCGCTATGTCAGTTTTGTTGTAGGAAAATAGCAATCTTGCAAATAAGAGACCCTGTAATAGCTCAGACCCAGGTCTCTCTATCTGGCAGGATAGATCTAGAGAAACACATTAGAAGTGAGTTTATGTGAACAATGGACCATTCACAGAAAAGCAGTGTGAAAGTTTTATTGCCTCTAAATTGATGACTGCAATCTCTGGAGTAAATATCTTAGATGGGTTCAGATCTGTGTTCAGAGTCAAAAATTGTCATACGTTTGTATTCCCCAAACCATCTGTATCTGTAGGGTTTGAAATGGCCTTTTAATTTGTTCTTTTATTGTGTTTTGTGTTGCAAAAATGTTGAAGCCACAGGAAAATTTATAGTTTCTGATTGTGCAGCATTTATTTGTTTTATGATTCTGTCCTGTGTCTACAACATGGAGACCTCCACTGGAATAATTAGTGTATAGCATCAGGTACACAACACTTGGTGTACATAATATAAATGCTCCCAGGATCATTTAGTCCTGTGTGTGGAGAAAATATTTTTACTGTCTTTGGTCATTATATGCGCATAGTTTTGCAGCTCATTACCCTACAGGTATATGTAGTTATAGAAAGGAAGTTTATATCTGGAGATGTTAGGTGGCTGACTATTGGGAATTAACTGACCTGACTATTTACTATAAGAAACGTTACATCTTATAATGACTGACATGTTTTTGTTTTCTTCCAGGCAAACCTTCCTGATTAAATTTGATTTAAAATTGAACTGCTTATTCGTAAGCTTATGACACATGGCAGTTATATGTTACAGGCTATTTTCTGGCAATAAGCGTAAGATTTTGTAATAGACGTCCCATCCATTGGGTTAGCCTGGCTTTGATTTGTAGTACTCCAGCTGCAGTGTCAGAAAGGAGGGTGAGAAAAGGAGGGGGAAGCTTCCGGACGCTGCATTCTCTGTGTTATTTTAAGAGTGAAGAAATCAGGCGATACTGTGTTATTTTAAGTCATCCTCCCTGCATTCCTCTGCTTAGACAAAGGGCCAATTGGTCTTTATTGAAGGAAAATGTCTGTTTGTTTGTTTGACCTGTTTTTGTCCTTACAGGTAATTAGGTAACATTTTGTAGACAATGTATGGTGCATACAGAATATACTTGTGTACTCTTGTAGTTTGCATTGTAAACATATACAATGCATGTCATGTCTGGTGTATGTGTTTACTAGAGGAAAAGTGACCTATACGTGTGATATAAAGGATCTCCTCTTAAACTGGTTTTTACTAAAAATAAATCCACGTGGTATTTACTAAGTTCATTCTGATATCTTGCATTGTGCACACATTTTAGGTTTGAAAAAGTTTTTTATTGTAATGTTGTTCTATTGACGCCTCTTGCTAATTTTTCCCCGAATGTTTAACTGTCTGGGGGATGTCATTAATTGTCTGTTTACTTTCAGGAGTGAAGAAAATATTTCTAGGGATCCGAGATCTAATACAAGACATCAGTGATATCACTTGTTGAAATTAAGCCCCGGGGCATATAAAAGTTAATCCTGAGTTTATTCAGTAGTGCTACCCTAATTGTTTTTGGTCAAAATTAGATTTAAGCACAATGTGTTCCCAACTTGAACACAATTGTGCATTACTTCTTGGATAATTTTTTTGTTTGGAGCTCCAGTTCATAAATGCTTAACAAATAATTTGTTTGCATTAAAGGGAAAACACCAGAGTATGATGTGTTGGGCCCTGTCTGTGTCTATGTTGTTTGTTTTATGTTTTTTTTGTTGTTATGTCTATTGCGCATTGTGACTAACTTGTTGACATTTTTGGATACTACATGGTCAATGTTATATTGCATGATAAGTTGTGTCTTTTCTTTGTTGTATGTTAATCTGTCTCTATATAGGAAAAAGGCCTGAGTAAAGACTTAAAAGTACTCTAGGGATAATATCAATAAATGAAGAATAGCTAATTGTCAAACAAGATGTTGTAATGTAGTGAGGATTTATGATACAGAAGGTATTAAAGGTTTTATTCTAATATCCCGTGAAAGAATATTTGGAGAGGGTAGGGAAAGTTTCCATATCTTTTGGTTTATAAACAGTAAAATGATTGTGCTGTGTGTTCGGCCCATACAGATGGGTGTGTGATCATTTACTTTAATGACATTATTGGGATCTGTTATGAGAAGGTAAATGCTGAAGAAAATATTGTGAATTATGTAAACATATTGCATTACACAAATGTGAACAGTAAAAATCTAGTGATATTAGTTTACAACAACTATGATCTGCTGTGCAATCCAGTATAAGGAGAAAAAAGTTTTGGTATTTGTGTTTGATTAAACACTAATAATAAAGTTTTCTAGTGATCTTATCTACAAATTGGTTATATTATCCGGTGACAAGAAGGTTGATTGTGGAACAGGAAGAAGAAATGTGTTTGTTTTTTTTCCTTTTCCCTTGTCATGTTAGGAAACTGCAAGGGCCAATGTAGGCAGAGGGTTTTTAAAAAAAAGAGTTGGAGTGACAAAACCCAGTGTGATATTCGTTACTATGAGACTTCCATTTATTGAAGGGGTGGGAAGGATCCAACAGAGGAAGTAACCAGATGGACACTGCTCCTTACCTACTGCACTTATGTGACTAAGACTAGAGTGCTGCCACGTCCGCCACACAGCCGCACTATATCTGATAACTGTAATGTGACTGAGACCAACCAGAGTGCCAATTTCCCCCCCATACAGCCTCACTATATGTGATACCTGCAATGAATACTCCATTGTTTATTACCAACAAAGATTCAAGTTTGTTTTTGAATTTCATCTTCAGTATGTGCAGATTTCAAAAGAGCCTGAAGAAACGGAGATGGGTGTTTGCAAAAGTGCCAATAGATGCCCAAGAAAACCCTGCCCTGCCACAGAGATGGATATCTGCACAGGTGCCAAGCTATGCCTAAGACAGCCCAGCACTGCTACAGAGATGGATGTCTGCAAAGGTGCCAATAGATGCCCAAGACAACCCAGCACTGCTACAGAGATGGATGTCTGCAAAGGTGGCAAGGAGATGCTCAAGACAAACCAGCATTACCACTGACCGCCATGTCTGCACCAGCACAGGGAACTCCAGGGACTTTCACTTCAACACCAGCGCAAGCGTCCTTAACGCTGGGTACCAGAGCTTCTGAAGTCACCAAAGTTTCTCTGGTTCTTATAAGTCTTAAACAATAAAACTGGCAGACACAACCTATGTATTGTGTCCACTTAGAGTACAGAGTTTTTTTATATGACCTCATCCTGTACCATGGAGGGGCCAGCTCCCTGAGTCTAAGATAAGGTAATACAAAATCACTCTGAAACCAGACAATGAGGCCCCATTAGGTCATAAATTAAGCAATTGAAGTCTGCAGGCTTGAGAGATAAACAGAGGTATGCAAGCCTGTGTGTTTATAACTTGTGATACAACAATGGAAATTATAATTAGCTTAATATACAAGAAATGGAAATTATTACATCAAACAGTCACAAATTTTACTAGCATTACAACTCCTCCAAAGTCCAGTGGGAATTTGCTGAAGACATGCTGGTACTCTTGGGCAACCCTCAAGACTCCTTCTTTTTTGTGGAGTTGGTGTACCTTCTGTGCCGATGTGGAGATCCTGCCACCACTCATTCTTGTTTTCAGACTCAGGGCAAACCTCTCCCTGCGTAGCACACTGGAAAACTGATTCTGTTGGTTTTATATCCTGCTCATGGACCCTGTAGAGCTTAGCAACCATAGTGTATCTAGGTAAAGTCACAATCTGGTGGCTAAAATTCAGGATACACACAGGGACTCGCCCTTGTACTACCTTAGCAAGGCTTCTTGCCGCAACAGTAGCGGCGTCTGTGTTCAGCCCTTTAGGTTCAATCAGCACCTCGTAGTCTTTACCTTGTAGTCCCAGCCTTGCTTTACACCAAACTATAGATTCTGTTTGGAGCTGCAACCTAACAGGGTGAGTACTAGTAATCCAAGCTTATCCTAGTTCTCCATTTGGACCAGCAAATCTTTCATGGCCAGTCAAGAGGCGTAGCGTTTTCTGAATCATACATTTCTCTGAGGGGGGGCTAGTTTCCTTAAGAGCATTGGACATTATCTCTATGACTTCCTCACAGCAGTTCGGATGCACATTCATTCCCAACACCACAGGGGGAGAGTCACAGTTCGCCACATTGACAACAATGAGGCCTTGCTGGGTAAGTTCAGTTTTTCCAATCTTGACAGTAGCCTCCCAGCAGCCCACTTGGAGGACAACTTGACCATTGCTAGCAATAATGTTTAGTTCATTAGAGGAGGTCCTGATCAGCTGATCTTGTTTCTAGTAGCGCTCATACTATGGCAACTGGATTATGGTCACTTGTGACCCAGTGTCAAGTAGTGCTGCAAATGCGATGCCATAAATCACTAAGGGGATAATAGGGCAATGTCCCACATATCTGTGCCCCCAACTTGGGTGATTTGGACCTATACATCCCTTGGCTCCCGAGGGGTGGTCCTTGCCCCCAGAAGTACCCAGTTTAAATATCTGCACATAAGTTCAATGTGGCCACTTATCTTACATTTCTTGCATATAGCCCTGCCTAGCGAATCAAATTGGTCAGTGGACCTTCTCCTAGGACTATAGTCATCTCTAGAACGGTATGGAGGAATTTCTCTTACAGGTCCAGCATAGTCACCTCGATTGGGTTGTTGTTTCAGCTCCTTGACCTCTTTACATAACACAGCAAAGCCTTTAGCCAGTTCCTCCACTTGAGTACATATTTCTTTTGTGACATCCTTCGTTTGCATCTGCGCACACTGTCTCACTATGGTCTGTGCAGGAGAGTTCAGGGCCACCTCCCTATAACAGCAATCTTCTGGACCCTCACTGGAGAATCTAGCCTGAGCAGGGGCACCATCACAATTATGTGTGACTCTTGAGGCAGTCCCCACCATCATAACCTTTAGAGCCATCTCTTTGAAATCTAAGAAACTGCAGTCTGGATACTGGAGAGAGAGCATTTTCAATGGCAGTTTAGTACCCTCCGACATTACTTCTTCCATAAACTGTTCCCTCAGTGTTCTGTCAGCATTTGTTACTTCAGGGCCATCAGGGCTTTAAAATAGCATGGAGGGGCTTCTTGTAAACTTAAGGGATAGTCTCTTAAAGATTCATGTGACTGCTGTCTCCTGCTAAAGAATCTCATTTTAATTCTGACACAGTTCTGGTGTCAAAGATTGTGCTCAGTCTCTCAAGGACTTGCTCAGCCGATTTTTTTCTGGTGAGTGCCATGATTTCACTTCCCTTAGTGCAGATTCTTGCAGCTGGCAAACCAGTATTTCCACCTTTTACTCACGGGTGACTGGTTACCATTTTTAAACATGGCTGAAATCTTTTCTTTAAAGGGAACCTGTCACATAGGTTGTCCCCCCTTGCTGAGGGCAGCACAAGCTAGTGACAGACCTGCTGTTCCCAGCACTGTCCCTTATTCTGTAAGATGCAGCAGTTTAAGAGCATTTACCCCTCCAAATCTCATTCGTGAGCAGGTGTTAGCTCCACCCACCAAAGGCTAGCTCCACCCACTGACAGTTATTCACATGTTTTTTACCTATCAAAGTATAGGTTTGTCAGTTGAGGTGAGCGAGGCTAAACCTCAGGTGGGCGGGGTTTAAAAAACTGACACTCGGGAAGGGACTCTTCGAATGACTCTTCTGGCTGAAAACTGCAGATTGAGCATTAAATACACGAAAACTCCCGCATCTTACAGAATAAGGGACACAGCACTGAAAACAGCAGGTCTGACACTAGCTTGTTCTGTCCTCAGCCAGGGGGGCAAAAACTATGTGACAGGTTCTCTTTAAAGTCTCTGAGGCTGTGGGGTTCCCCTTTATAACTAGGGAGCCAATGTGCTCCCAAATAGTAAGGCATTGTTAGTGGCATGGTTTGTGCTGCAGCAGGAAACCCACTAGTGGTGGGCTGTTAACCATCCCCTTCTGTAGACATTGCTAATGGGGCTGTAGTGCAGTTCTGCTTACCTCCTCTAAGTGTATGACGTTACACTTGTGCAGAAATAAAGTCTTCCAAGGTCACAGAGGTCATTTGAATCCTGTTCGTGGATGCCAGAATTTGTAACGGAGGTGGTGTGGATAGATATGATATACCAGTCAGATAGAAAATGCAAATACATAAACTTTACTGCAGATGGTTCCTTCACAGTGCAGATCAGAGTACAACAGCAGTTTCCTTCCTTCTTACAATAGGGTCTCACAGCTACCTAGTCTTCTCCCCTCTTTTTCACAGCACTCTCTCTCCTTTTCTTGCACGTCCCAACCCAGCTCTCCCGGCCACATGGCATGCGCCACCTCCCTTGCCCTAACCACATCCTGTTCCTCTCCCCAGTCTCCACCCCCCCAGATGCCCTGTGCTGTAAGTGGAATTGAACAAAGTTAACCCTTGGCTGGGACTCTTGCACAGCACATTACTTAACTTTACGAAGCACAGTATAACCATATTCAAAGAAACAACATATATAAACTTCGACACATTAGTGGGATACCACATAGCAATATCCCTCTAATAGGCTCAGCCAGAAATAGCAGAGCTAATGTCTTAATCACTGCTGTAGAACCACCCACAGCCTGAAGCTGGTTATGAAGAGCAGCATCTGTGAAATGGCATTGTGAGAACACCCCTTTAACCTATTTTTCTTTTTGTGAATGTTCAATGGTATTTCTGCTGTGGCATAAAAACCTCTTCAGATTTTTCTCAGCTCTTCTGTCACAAATTCCTCTCTATACTGTCAAAATTTCTCAAGGATGTGGAGTCATAGAACTGTGAGGAATTCTCCAAGGTCTCCTAGGATTTGTCAAGTGGCTGGGGATGGTCTGAATGACTTTCACCTATAATATTTAGTAGCAGCCCACTCCTGCCTTCTTGACCTGTTTGTTAACATACAAACCAAGATTTGTATATGTATCACACAGAGCCTGTGACCACTCTCGCTTGGACATGATTTCTCTCTTTACGTGACACCCTACAATTCTTCCTAGTACACCTGGAGGAGATGTTTCCCTCATATTTCCAGTGGGACTGCTGTTTCTGATAAGATTTCTCACACTGTTCCTTTCTGGAATGCACTAAGTTGTGCGCCTTATATTTTGCCAAGGTCCTCTAATATTGAGTTTTACTGCCCCTCTCATCCATTCTCCAGAATTGTTTCCCTACTGCACCCAACTTACAGTACATGACTATGTCCAACACCACACAAATCTACATTGTGCTCCAATAGCTTTTGAATATTTGCCTTGCTTCAAAACAAAAATGTTAGAGTAAAAAATTTTATCTTTTTAACCCCCAACAATCTCATTTCTTACGACTGGATGCCCATGAAAATGTTTTTCCCCTTTTAAATACTCATACCAAAAAAACCCCTTTTAACACAATTTAGTAAAACCTCTTTCCATTTTTCCCCCCATCCCACACATTTGTGGGTGTCCCAAACCCCTTTTGCTTTGTCCTTTGCTCTTTTCTATAATGCTTTTTTTATTTTGCCTTTTGCAGTACTATTAGGTTTCCCAAAATTGAACAAGCTTCAATGATGCCCTATGTGATTTCCATGGCTTTGTAATTTTCCATTCCTTCTTTCCCCGATGTTTGTTTCACTTTCTTTTGGATTTCATACTCTCTACTACCTTTCATTTTAAACTTTTCCTGGAAATTGCCCAGTTTTTCCACCCCAAAATAAATTTGAGAATTAGATTTTGAAAAAATGGTCCCTCAAATGTTTTAGATTTAGTAAAACAGTTTATTTTTAAAAACCTCTTAAGGTTCCATAATTCCTAAACCAATGTTACAAAGAACCTCGCAGGGTATATCTGCTGTGCTTTATATCCTTTTCATTTTTTTTTTTTATTTTTTGTTTAGCTGTTTTAAAAAAATTTTTCCCCTTTTAACCTCAAAAAAAACATTTTCAATTAAAAATATTTAGGGAAAAAAGCCTATCCCCGGCCCGCTTAGGAACCCTGACTGGGGGTAAAATCGATTGCCTGCCCACTAGGGGAGCTAAATCAGCCAATATGTTCCACGTTAACCCTTGCCCCCACTGGCACAGGAAACAACAATCTGCCACCAGTTCGGCTCGTTTATTATAAGGGGTCCTTTCCGATTTTAAGCAGGGGCAGGAACCAACCCTTTGCTACAGTAATATATGACCAGAATTAGGCGGTTTTGGGCCCTTGATCAAAAAACTAACTCAGATTTAAAATTTTTAATTTAATTAGCCTTTAAGGGCCACTAGACGGGAATATTACAGATGGAAATAAATCAGGTAAAGAGAGGGGCAATACAATTTTATTACAACAAAAGGGGTTAAAAAATCAGGTTAAATTTTTTTGCTTGGTGCCCCGGCCCAGGGGGGAAGTGGCCTGGCTGGCGTGATGATGTTTCTGACCCCTCTCAGGACCCCCCCCTTTGGGTCAAAACAGGAAAACAACCCGGGTCGGGTTTTCTGCAACAACCCCCTTGAGCCCCCCCACACACCCCTGGGTCTATAACTCCTCCCACTCAGGGCATGCATTTCTGATACAAAAAACCCAAAAGGACTGAAAATCGCGGGGATTTGGGACGAAACCACCGGGGGTCCACAAACCGTCTTGCCTTCCTGACACCCCGATACAAAACTTTTCTTATGGACCCCGTAGGCCCGGTTCTGGGTATCCAGCCCCAGCTCCTGGAAAAACCGGGGAAAAGGCCTGCGTGCGGGGGGGGTCCATATTTTTTGATATGAACCCCCCTTCACCCTTATAGGGGGAACGCCTATGACGATATAAATAGGGAGAGACCCATGGGTTTGTTGATTGAAGTTTTTGAAGCTGGATTTACTTTGTTATGCAATTAGTTTCAGAGATCTTTTCAGGTTCCCCCAGCTGTGGACTTCCTACAGAGGCATTGGGAAGGGAGCTGTGCTGATTAAATTAAATTGAGCTTGCCTTGGGGGGGGGAAGGCCGTGATCTGACTAGATACAGAATGGGGGATGCAATAAAGTGAATTCTTCCTCACAAGTATATTGGCCTTTCTGTAATGAAAATGAACATTAAAAAAAAATTAGTTTTAAAGAGAGAAGAAAAAGGTGGTAGGGCATGATAAATACTAATTTAAATGTGTTAAATAAGGTTGAATGTCTAAAATAAGAAAGTAAACAGAAGAACAACAGGGCACAATCTGAAATTAGCTGGAGGTAAGAACAGAAGCAATGTCAGAAAATATTACTAGACTGAGAAAGCAATGGATCCTTGGAACAAACTTCCAGCAAATATGATTGTAAAATAAACAGGCACAATGTCCCATTAGGGCTGCACCATTTTTTGGTGTATTTTGCGGCAAAAAACATTTGACGCCCTATTCTCTATATAAATGAACTGTTGTATACCAAAACTAGGCGCATTATACACCAGACACATCAAATATGCTAGCAATGGTATGCTATGCGCCTAGATTTTGCTATGCGCTTAGATTAGGCACATCAATCATACTATGCAAGGTATACCAGATGTCAGATTTTTGACAGGTTCATTTATTTAGGTGCATTATACGCTCATTTATTGCACCTTAAAACTGGCGTGGTGGCACCTCTTGTCTGACATGTTGTCCTATGTGAAAATAAATCTGCTGGGGTCAACATGTATCTATCCTTAAAAATTCAAAGAAAATAATGTATGGGCAGCCAAGATGGCCCATGTGGTCTTTTTCTGCAATGAATCTTCGTTTGTTATTGTAACATACAGTATTATATAGAAATATAATGATTTAATGGCGGGCTACTGCATATATACAGTAGCCAAAATTAATACACAGTGTGATATTAAAAACTCAACCAACATAGTACTACTGAACAAGTAAATATGACTCCCACACTGTGATTTAACTTGTACAAGCATCTTGGATTCTAAGCCGTGAAAACATGGTAAAACAACAAGTTTTACCATGCTAAAACTGTTGACTATTAAAATTTACTACACATTGTTATTTTATGCTACATGCTAAGACATACATTGTTTGTTTGTTTGTTTTTTCATACAAAAGAGTTGAACTTAGCCAAAATGTGTAAGTAATCATAGGTAGGTTTTTCTTATCTTAGTACACCTTGTGTGCTAAATGTATGTACTTGACTCCCTAACCATCGCTTCCTTCAGACAAAGAAGCAGAAACTTTCTTAAACTTGCTCACCCAAACATAATCCTTAAAGGGGTTTTGCCACGATGTAATGTTGACGTGAGATCCTCCAAAACGGGTATTTATTCACTTTTCTAAATATATGTGATTAATAAAAGTGAAGCCTGTGACAGCTACATGCTTAATTAGATGTCCTTGGTTACCTGAGAGTTTACATTAGACACGACCATGACCCTGATCTGGTTTGGCCGTGCTTGCGTTGTCTGCACTTCTTATCTCCTGGCAGGGAACATGAACAAGCTTTTAAGAGACTGGTGAAAAAAGTCTGTGTCTCCTGTATAGAGAATCCACTAGTTCTAATGTAATTTTCAGAGTAAAGATTGCAGACGCTCCCTGAGTAGCCCTTCTATCTTCCCCCCCCCCTCCCACCCCCTCCCCGCCCTGTGGCTTGGAAGGGACTGTGGAAAAATTATCCTTTGTCTCCTGTATAGAGAATGCACTGGTTGTAATTAGTGTTGAGCGATCATTATCGACAAAGTTGAAATCGGCACAGTATTTACGTTGATCGGATTTTTTAGATCACGCGATAATTTAGGTTAAAATCTGTGCATAATCTATTAATATTGCGCCATTTTCGGCGCTTCCTGTCATTTTGGCAGCCAGCAAATCAGCTTACAGAATAGAGCAGGGTGAGATGTGTGTGCGACGTCATGACTGGGATGTGTATGGTTGCGATTGGCTGGGAAATTCACATGACCTTCTTTTACATAGAACAGCGCTTGCTGTGCATGGTCAGTGTCTCTCAGCGTCTCAGAGCAGTAGGACGTGCGCTCTGCCTGTGTCCAAACAGCTCAGCGTAAGTATTCTATTTCTTCACAGAGAAAGCTCTACGGTTAGCTGAGATCCTTACAACGTAGTTAGATCAGAGATTTGATGTTTTTATGTAGTTAGGTAGAGAATTTTAAAGGAGCATCACGGGGGGAAGCGGGGGAGAGGGGGGGTCCCGCGGGCGAACACAGACAAGCTCTTTAAAGAATACTGGATATAGTTCACCAAGACTTAGTGTAGACATTGCACTGGAATAGCTTTATTATTAACAGTTTTCTATTGAAATATTTCCTGGATATTTTGCAGCCTGAATTTATATTAGGATACACATCTTTTCTAGTAACTACAGGTCTCTTTGTTAGGTGCAAAACTCCACTTTTATTATCAGTATACATTTCAGATAGGTGTTCTTTTTCAATTTTGCCCATTCCAGCTTTGTTGATATGCCACCTTGCAGTTAAATTAGAATCCAGCAATTTTGTAGTCAGCACAGGTGAATTGAAAGGTGCCAAAAATACCTTTTATCATCCGAATACATTTCAGATACGTGTTTTTTCACTTTGGCGCACTACAGCTTTGTTCATTGAGGCACCTTGCACTTAAATGTGAATACAGCAATTTTGTAGTCACCACAGGTGAATTGAAAGTGCCAAAAATACCTTTTATTATCCGCTTTTCGATACGTTTTTTTTTTCACTTTGGTCAGTAAAGCTTGTTGATAGATTACTTTGCTTTAAATTTTGAATCCAGCAACTTTGTATCCCACGTTGATGGTGCCAAAAAATACCTTTTTTTATCTAAACATTTAGAACGGTTTTTTTCACTTTGGCGCGGGCCCACTGTGTTGAAGAGCCACCTTCATTAAAATTTTTAAATCCGAAACTTTGAGTCACCACGGTGAATTGATGGGGCCCAAAAAAAAAACCCTTATATTTCCCTTTTTCATTTCGACAGGTTTTTTTTTCATTTTTTGGTCATCAAGTTTGTTCTAATTTTTTTGCAGTTAAATTTGAATACAGAAATTTTAGTAGTCACCACAGGTAATTGATGGGTGCCAAAAAATCCTAATTTACCCAAACATTTCAGACAGGTGTTTTTTTTACTTTTGGGTCAGTCAAGCTTTGTTCTAGAGCATTTTGTATTAAAATTTTGAATACAGCAATTTAGAGTCCCCACAGGTGTTGATAGGTCCAAAAATCCCTTTTTTATCCCGTATACATTTCAGAAGGTTTTTTTTCACTTTGGCAGTCATGCTTTTTTTCATAGAGCTACTTTGTATTTTAAATTGAATACAGCAATTTAGTAGTCACCACAGGTGAATTGATAGGTGCCAAAAAAACCTTATAATCCCGTAACTTTTCGATAGTGTTTTTTTTTTTTGGTCAGTCAAGCTTTTTTGATAGATTACTTTGCAGTTAAATTTGAATCCAGCTTTTTTTTTTTGTTTGAGGGATTTGAAAATAGCTGTGATTTGCCGTCTTTTAAAAGACTTTCCAAAACTTTCCATCCCTTCCAAATTTTTATTTTTCTGAAATGGAGCGAAATTTCAGGGGGAAAAGCGACAAAGGGGGGGGAGGACATGGGGGAGAGGTACGAGAGAAGGGTTTCCTTCCCATGCGGGCGACAACACGCTCCCAGGATCGTAGTTGCAGGCCCCGTCCCTTCATCGCTGGGCGGGCCCTTGAATCCATAACGAACAGGTCCCCAATCTGTTTTTTCGTGGTTAATCAACCTGACCAGCAGTCTTACCTTTTCGTCCTCCCACCCAGCCCCCTTTTTTCCGGGCCTTTTTTAAATCTGGGGGTCAAAAAGGTTTAAATGGCATACGCGGACGGACAGATATGGTTAATGTCCATTCAACTAAAATGGTGTTAAAAGACCCTTTTTCCCCCGGCACTTTTTAATTTGGGGGTAAACGGGTTTAATTTCAAACTGCGGCCCAGGACGGGGATAGTCACGTCCAGTTAAAACTAAAATGGGGGTTTCAAAGCTCCTTTTTTCCCGCATTTTTTAATTGTGGGTCAGACAGGTTTAAGGGTATACTGTGGTACAGACGGGATAGTCAATGTCCTTTTAAACAAAAAATTGGGGTTGAAAGACTCCTTTTTCCCAGCACTTTTTAATCTGTGGTTCAGACGGGTTTTAAAGGGTCTACTGCGGTACAGGACGATATAGTTAATGTCCACAACAAAAAATGGTGGTTGAAAGACTCCTTTTTCCGCCACTTTTTAATCGGGTTCAACGGGGTTTAAGGGTCATACTGGGGCCAGACGGTATATCAATGCCATTTCAACTAAAAGGGTGGTTAAAGACTCCTTTTCCCAGCACTTTTAATCTTGGTTCAATAGGTTTTTAATGGCATACGCGGTCAGAAACAGTTATAGTTAATGTCCATTCAACAAAAAAGGGTGGTTGAAAGACTCCTTTTCCCGGCACTTTTTAATCTGTGGTTCAGACGGGTTTTAAGGGGTCATACTGCGGTCCAGGACAGGTATAGTCAATGTCCAGTTCAACTAAAATGGGGTTAAAAGACTCCTTTTCCAGCTTTTTTTAAATTGGGTTCAGACAGGTTTAATGGTCATACGCGGTACAGTACATTTATAGTTAATGTCCTTTCAACTAAAAGGGTGGTTGAAAGACCCTTTTTTGGGCACTTTTAAAATGTGGGGGTCATGCATTTTTTGGGGCTCAGCCTTTCCGGACAGGGATTTTCAATTTCCCATTCAAGAAAAATGAGGTTCAAATCATACTCCTTCGGCACTTTTTAATTGGGGGGTCATGCGGGTTTTAAAGGGGGTCATGCGTGGTGCAAACGGGGATAGTAAATGGTCGTGATTTTTTTCTTGGTTTTATAACAAAAATTGTTTCCCAAAGTGACACGATACTTTTTGCTTTGGGGGATTTAATTCGCTTCTCCTCCCCTGTTTGGGTGTAAGAATGAAGGTGTTTTTTCCTCTCCCCATAGATTTTAAATGTCATTGGCGATAATCTATTATCGACTTTGGGTATCTTATTGATAAATTGCCGTTTTCGACTACGACCCGATACGATATCAACGTAATCGCTCATCATAGTTGTAATCAATTACTTAGAAAAATGCAGACGTCCCTTGGCTCACTGCATGAAGGGGAAAGAGAAAGTCCCGCCTGGGGTTTTTAATCTCCTCCGGACAAAAAAAAAAAAGGGGGGATAAAAAAATCTATTTTAAATTGTGCACAAAGTTTTCCCCGTGATGTAGCAAAACAAAGTTTTCTCGCCCAGAGATTGCCTCGGAAACGGCGGGGTATACATTACAGAGGGGGAAAATTGTTTTTTAAACACAGAAACACAACGTCCCACTTTTCAAGGCTCAAGGCTCAAATTCAGCCTGTTAGCTGAGGAAATCCCTCCTTGGCAAAACCCTTTTAAGATAAATACCTGCCTTTGATTGATTTATATTGTCTATATTGTTAATAGAACATGGAGGCCTGGTTCTCATCTGCATCGGACATTCCATTGGAATCTCCGTTGCAGAGGTGGAACCACACTCATTTTGCAAAAGAAGCCAAAATCGCCTGGAGCCACTGATCACAATGAGGTCTATTGATTATTACATTGCGGTATTCATTGTTTTAACAGAAAATATACACGCTGTATCACTATTTTCTCCATATCCTGATGAAATCTGTGATTTAGGTTCCGAACAGCACCTCTTATGCATATGTGAACCTGGCCTAAGTGAAATTACAAAAAACATAATTGTCAGGCTTGTCTGGTTCTCCTACATAACAAGGAGCACGGGCTAAGAGCCAGCATACAAAATTATGTCCTTTATGAGAGTTTACATAATTACATAGTACAGTTGAAAAAAGACATATATCCATCAAGTTCCACCAAGGGTATTACGTACTGTAGGTATTGTACGCATGGGTTGAGGAAAAATTTTACCATGTTTGGTTAATTGCAGGGTAGAGAATTAGGACCTTTTTCAACTTTCAGGGTCAAAGGAATAGTCTTAAAGGGGTTTTGCCATGATGTAATGTTGACGTGGGATCCTCCAAAATGGGTAAATTTTTACTTTTCTAAAAATAGTGATTACAAAAATTTCAGTCTGAGAGAGCACGGTGCCCTTTCCCGCCATTAGTTATTTTAAAACTTCTATTAGATATACCTACAAAAGCTGCTGGCCAGGGTTTTGCAAGAACACTTCTTATCTGATGAAAGGGAGCTGAAGAAGCTTTCAAGGCACCGGGTAGAAATATGTTGTCTTTTGTGTACAGAATCCACTAGTTGTAGTGTGATTATCTGAGTAGATCCCTGATTTATCTGATGACAGAGAACATGAAGAAGCTTTCAAGCTGCTGTGGAGAAAAGCTGTTGTCTTTTGTATACAGAATCCACTAGTTGTAGTGTGATTATTTGAGTGAACATTTCACATGATCCCTTATGCATGGCTCTGTGCTCTAGCTGTGTCTCTCTCTCTGTTAGCTCAGCATGACTTGTTTACAATTGCTTCTTAGCAGATAAGGCACGTCCTGGCAAAACCCCTTTAACGAAAGTGGCTGAGAGCTTTAGTTGTAGGCTAGTAAATTCGCTGCAGTGGCAATGCAAATACTCCTGGTGGAGCTTTCATCTTTTTCTTTGGCCTTTGCTGCTGCAAAAGTGTTGAGTTGTTTCTGGGTTCTTTCTTAGACTTTCTTGCAGGTTATATGGAGTTTGTATTGTGTATGTTTGTTAACAGTGCAAAAGTATTTTTTCAAGTTGTAAAGGGTAGGTTTTACTGTTATAAGTTGGTATAAATCTCTTTTTAACAGAATGCCAAGTATCCAGTTAGGGGAAAAGTCTCTCTTTAAGGAGAGGAACCAATAAATTGATCGGTGTGAGGGTTTACTTGCCATTCACACCTCACTGACTGTTTTGTATAAAGCAATGGCTTATGGGAAAAGAGCTGAGGAGCTCCACAGCGCACTCTATTGGATGTAGTTATCCTCAGTTCACATGTAGCTCGCAGGAGCCTAGCAATGTGAAAGGGATTTGAGCCAAACCAGTTAAGTTCAACTACAGACAGCTGTTTCGGGGTATTTGCCCCTCGTCAGTGCAGTGTAGAACTTACTGGTTGGCTGAGTGAGAGGCAAGAGTGGCTTCGGAAGGGGAAAAGTCTCTCCTTAAGGAGAGGAACCAAATAAAATTGGTCGGTGTGAGGGTTTACTTGCCATTCAGACCTCACTTACTGTTTTGCATAAAGCAATGGCTTATGGGAAAAGAGCTGAGGAGCTCCACAGCGCACTCTATTGGATGTAGTTATCCTCAGTTCACATGTAGCTCGCAGGAGCCTAGCAATGTGAAAGGGATTTGAGCCAAACCAGTTAAGTTCAACTGCAGACAGCTGTGTCAGGGTATTTGCCCCTCGTCAGTGTAGTGTAGAACTTACTGGTTGGCTGAGTGAGAGGCAAGAGTGGCTTCGGAAGGGGAAAAGTCTCTCCTTAAGGAGAGGAACCAGTTAGAGATTTCTCAACATGTCACGTTTTCACAGTGGGTAATGGACCAACTGTGTCACTAGTGGGCTTAATCTGAGGTGGCGTGACTTAGCGGCCAACAGTTTCTCACAGAGCCTTTGATGGTAAGGTAAGGATGGCTTACCCCTGATGGCCGCCAGATGCTACCTCTGAGCAGTCCCTGGCAGTGGCAGCTAACCAGGGCAGGTCAAAAGAGTCAACTCCGGCAATACACTGACATTGAACCAAAACAGAAGACAAAAGTCCAGGAGATGTGCCAGGTACTGTAACAAGAGGACACAGAGCTAAACGGATGGGTAGGCCTAACAGAGGTCCAGGTGCAAAACACACAGACTAAGAACACTGGACAAATAAGGCACTGAACACACAGAACAGGGACAAGCACAGCAGACATGCTGAGCAAGGATTGGGCAAAGAGTGCTAAGTAAAGCACCAGGTAGAATGGATTGGCGCAGGTCCCAGCTAGACCTGCAAAGGTTAAATTACAGCAGGATGCCAGATGGATTTGAAGCGGCCACATGGTGCATGCAGCACAGCCAGACGAACAGGAAAAGCAACCATGAGCATAGCGGCATGACACAACCTAACAAAGGTGTGGGAGAGAATATATAGTATTAAGATAGCTTGGATCTCTTCTTATGGAGAATGACTCAAGATACCTAGCACTAAGGCTTTGCTAAATGGATTTCATTTTTTAAGATAATAATAAGAATAATAATCTTTATTTATATAGCGCCAACATATTCCGCAGCACTTTACAATGTAGAGGGAATAATTACAGACAAAAGACACACATTACACACTGAGAGCTACTTACAGATGAGACACAAGGTGTGAGGGCCCTGCTCGCAAGAGCTTACAATCTATGAAGATACCCTGATATACCCATTGCTGAGGGATGACATTTATTAGACATATGTAGGCTGTATGGTAAGAAATAGGTAGATGAAGGGAAATACTGCACAATTCCTACTTAAGTTAACTGCCATGGGAGTTTAAAGGGGTTGTTTCACTACATTGATTCATTCTTCCTCAGTCCTGTTTTCTTGGTTTCATTTTGAATTCAGGGGTGTGTTTACTGACTTCTACGAGGCTACAGTAGAAGCCAGGTCTGTAGCTATAGCAACCAGTGCTGGCATCCTATCATGAGAGATTGAACATGTCTGTAGCTATAGCGACCTGAGGAGCTGATGCAACCCATACAAGAGGAGATATCTCAGAATAGGTAAGATGCTGTTAATGGACATATATTGAAAAGTGACTTGTTTTTGCAAGATCTTTAACATATAGAGCAATCCTTATAGTGAGACAACCTTTTTAAGGAGATGGACTTCCATCAATCAGTAAATAATGGCTTTTGTTTTAGTGATGTGCCATCACTTAACATCATGAGCCCAGCATCAGACTGGCCCACCAGAAATCCTATGATGGTCCCAAGCACTGGCAGAATAAAGTATACCTAATTTATCAGGGCCACAGAGGCATTTCTGGAATTTATAAGGCCACATAGCAAGATAAGATAGCTCCTACCACCTAATGACAAAAAACTGAAACCGCATAAGTAACAGTAATTGAAGGTATAGATAAGAGCACCACACATCAGAGAACCCATATAGTAGTGCTATGTAGCATAAAGCCACATACTTGTTATTCCTTTACAAAAGGTAATACGTGATTTCACTTGAGAGGCTCGTCAACATCTAGGTTCCATAGCAGATAATACAGCTGTAATTGCACCATTACAACTCTGTTAGCCCCTAGGAACTACAGTCTAACACTGAATAGGAATACCCTTTTAATAGTGATTTAGTAGTATATTTTATAAGCAGCAGAAATTTCTTGTCACTGTAAAAACTCACTGTTCTCTTGTAAAGATGCGGGCAGGCTATGGTGTATTGCAGATGATGGGTGGAATAGCAGTGGATGGAATGAGTAGTAGTGGTCTGGCGGTTGAATAAATAACAGCAAAAACATCACCTCTGGGAAAACCTCAGGCTTCTACTCACAGTAGCTTTCACTTGTGGACGTTACGAATCACATCAGGGAAAGGCACATCGCACTACTGTGCATGGCAGACACAATACCTTCACAAGTGACTCTGTTGAAAACCTTTCATGATCCCAACCCGGTCCAGCCATGCAGAATGTTGACATCTGGCAACTCAGGACTCTATCTCCCAGTCCTCTCTAAGAGTCCCTTGCTCTCTTCAATAGTCCCCCAAACTTCCCACCTTTAACACTATTGTCATGCTCTCACTTGTTTCTCTCTGTCACTGTGCCACAGATGCCTCTCAGTCTCTTGGTGCCCTTCGTTTACTGTACTTTCTCTGGCTGTTCTTATTCTTTATGTGAGTGAGATGTCCTCCCATGCTTGTAATACCTATTGCTGGCTGATAGGTTCCATAGTTGCTACGGTTGAAAGAAGACACGTGTCCATCAAGTTCAACCAAGGGTGGGGAAAATGTGGGTGAGGGAGAGAGACAAGGACTTTAAGCCCAGCCTCACAACTGGTTAATGCCCTGAAATCCACAAGGCAAGAACCAATCTGGTCCAGTGGAGACCATATCTCTGACCCCAGAGCCTCCACCAGCCAGGATCCAGAATTTTACATAGCTACGTACGCATTAATATTCTTTAGTTCCAGGTAGGTATCTAAGCCTTTCTTGAATCTCTCTACAGTTCCTGCTGTGACCAGCTCCTCAGACAGGCTATTCCACAGATTCACAGTTCTTACAGTGAAGAACGCTCTTCTCCTCTGGAGATTGAATCCCTTTTTCTCTAGTCGAAGGGATTGTCCCCTTGTCTTTTGAGGGGGCTTCACTTGAAATAATTTTTCCCCATACTTTTTGTAGGGACCATTTAATATATTTATATAAATCAATCATGTCCCCCGAAGCCGTCTTTTTTCAAGACTAAATAAGGTCAATTCTACTAACCGCTCCTCATAACTAAGATGCTCTATTCCCCTTATAAGTTTGTTGCTCGTCTTTGTACTCTCTCTAGCGCCATTACATCGCTTCTATAGACTGGGGCCCAAAACTGAACCGCATATTCTAAGTGAGGACGCACCAATCCTTTGTACAGCGGTAGAAATTATCATCCTTGTCCCGCAAGTCCATGCCTCTTTTAATACACGCCAATATCTTACTTGCCCTAGAGGCAGCTGATTGACATTGCATGCTGTTCTGTAGTCTATGATCTACAAGAACGCCCAGATCTTTCTCAACAAGCGATTCTCCCAGTTTTTCTCCCACTAGGACATATGATGCCTGTAGATTATTTCTCCCCAGATGCAGAACCTTACATTTATCCACATTGAACCCCATTTGCCAAGTGGATGCCCAAGCACTCAGAGTGTTCAGGTCTGCTTGCAATTTATGAGCATCTTCCATAGATTGAAACTAACCCTGCAATAGCTTGGTGTCATCTGCAAAAATAGAAACCGTGCTATTGATCACTCCCACTATATCGTTAATAAATACATTAAATAAGAGAGGACCCAATACTGAGCCCTGCGGCACACCACTCACAACCGGGGACCACTCAGAGTAGGAGTTCCCTTTTTCTGCTGTTTACAAACAATGTGTAACTTTATTGAATGCTGAACTGGAACTGCCTCAGAGCTGACAGGCTTCCCTATTTAACCATGTGAATCCTAGCTCCTCTCCTGTCAACTCAGTGATTGGCTGCTAGACCAGCAGCATTTCTCTACTGCAAGTCAAATTAATCCTTCTTGGTAACACAATGACACAGCAATTTCAACAGTACTGCTAACTATACATCTCCTTTTACCTGTACATGTATTTATAAATCTAAACATAAATATATATTTGCACCCCTTTATACCCTCACTCTCTTACTATTCACATAGACTACAATTTGTATTGACGAGTGATATCATTGTTTTATTAGTCTTTGTCTATTTTAATGGTGTTAGAAAAGGCTTGGTGGATTTCAAGGACAATAGTCAATAAGACTCCTAGTTCACTCTCTCTTTTGAGTGCATTTACTCCAAACAGAACCACCCTGAAGTTGTTATTTTTCTCCACCAAAGGGACACACACTATAGATATATTTAGAGATGGGCGAATTTCTCAAAAATTCGATTCGGTCACTTCGCCGAATTTTCCGACAAAATTCGTTTCGTTCCAAATTACTTCGGCACGAATAGCGTTAAAAAGCAGTTATTTCCAGGCTGCACAGAGCCTGCAGGGTGCTGTAGAACGTTGTGCCATGCTTAAATATGCAGAGGGAGCTTGGTTTGGTCTTCATACAATGTTGTGTTTTAGTATGACACGCAGATGACTGCCGCCGCTCTTAGAATCGCTTCACTATAAAATTCCCTGGGCACTTAAGAGGGCAAAACTGACCAAAAAACTCAAGTGGGAAATGTAGCCTGATAAAGTCATGCCGCGAAAGCTGGAAAAAAACAAGCTGAGAGCTCAGGTGGCAACATTAGTGACAGAGCGTGGAGGTGACGGCGGCAGCCACAGCAGCATGAGGTCAGGCAGTGGCACAATGACATTCTGGAGGTGGCAAAACATGAGGAAGCCACAGAGTGGCACAATGACTGAGAGCGGAGGTCACGGCGGCAGCAGTATGAGGTCAGGCAGTGGCACAATGACATTCTGGAGGTGGCAAAACAGGAGGAAGCCACAGAATGGCACAATCACACAGTGTGGAGGTCACGACAGCAGCAGCATGAAATCAGGCAGTGGCACAATGACATTCTGGAGGCGGCAAAACAGTATTAGGCCACAGAGTGGCACAATCACACAGTGTGGAGGTCACGGCGGCAGCAGTATGAGATCAGGCAGTGGCACAATGACATTCTGGAGGCGGCAAAACAGTATTAGGCCACAGAGTGGCACAATCACACAGTGTGGAGGTCACGGCGGCAGCAGTATGAGGTCAGGCATTGGCACAATGACATTCTGGAGGCGGCAAAACAGTATTAGGCCACAGAGTGGCACAATGATACAGTGTGGAGGTCACGACAGCAGCAGCATGAGATCAGGCAGTGGCACAATGACATTCTGGAGGCGGCAAAACAGTATTAGGCCACAGAGTGGCACAATCACACAGTGTGGAGGTCACGGCGGCAGCAGTATGAGGTCAGGCATTGGCACAATGACATTCTGGAGGCGGCAAAACAGTATTAGGCCACAGAGTGGCACAATGATACAGTTTTGGAGGTCCCGACAGCAGCAGCATGAGATCAGGCAGTGGCACAATGACATTCTGGAGGCGGCAAAACAGTATTAGGCCACAGAGTGGCACAATGATACAGTGTGGAGGTCACGACAGCAGCAGCATGAGATCAGGCAGTGGCACAATGACATTCTGGAGGCGGCAAAACAGTATTAGCCACAGAGGGGTCACAATCACACAGTGTGGAGGTCACGGCGGCAGCAGTATGAGATCAGGCAGTGGCACAATGACATTCTGGAGGCGGCTAAACAGTATTAGGCCACAGAGTGGCACAATGATACAGTGTGGAGGTCACAACAGCAGCAGCATGAGATCAGGCAGTGGCACAATGACATTCTGGAGGCGGCAAAACAGTATTAGGCCACAGAGTGGCACAATCACACAGTGTGGAGGTCACGACAGCAGTAGCATGAGATCAGGCAGTGGCACAATGACATTCTGGGGTGGCAAAACAGGAGGAAGCCACAGAGTGGCACAATGACTGAGAGCGGAGGTCACGGCGGCAGCAGCATGAGGTCAGGCAGTGGCACAATGACACAGTGTGGAGGACATGGCAGCAGCCACAGCAGCAGCATGAGGTCAGACAGTGGCACAATGACACAGTGTGGATGTCACGGCAAAAGCAGCAGCAGCATGAGGTCATAGAGTGGCACAATGACAGAGTGTTGAGGTGGGTGGCAATACCAGTCCCTGGTAAAGATGGTGGTAGGCAGATGGAGAAACTGTCAGCAGATGTGTGGCATCAGGCGGGTGGCGGCATCAGAATAGTGGCTGAGGCAGGTAGTTTGAACCCAGACTGACGCCTAAGGCATTGGTGTGTGGAAATCCTGGCCGATCCATGCCTGATTCATCTTGACAAAGGTCAGTCGTTCCACATTTCCCATGGACAAGCGGGTTCTCCTTGGGGTAACGATGGCCCCCGCCGCACTGAACACCCGCTCTGATGCCACACTACTGGCCTGGGCAGGACAGCTTCACCACTGCAAACTCGGCAAGTTGCGGCCACACATCCAGTTTGGCTGCCCAGTAGTCCAGCGGATCTTCTAACTGAGGTGGCAGAGTGCTGTCCAAGTAGGCCACAACCTGTTGGTTCAGGACTG
This sequence comes from Phyllomedusa bahiana, assembly GCA_025379985.1. Taxonomy (NCBI): domain Eukaryota; kingdom Metazoa; phylum Chordata; class Amphibia; order Anura; family Hylidae; genus Phyllomedusa; species Phyllomedusa bahiana. The sequence goes on from JAODAL010002657.1 coordinate 45,243, forward strand.
CTCCAGGTCCTGCTGCTGCTGGCGACTGCCCTCCTCACTAGGCGAGTGAAGGAAGCTGCTCATCAGTGACTCCAGACTTAGGTTACTACTGATGGAGCTGGTACTGCTCCTACCCCCCCCCACCGTCCCCCCGCAGCCGCGGCAGTAGTACGTGAGCGCGGAGGAACCCCCCGGGCAGACCTGGCAGAGGAGGGACGATGCCGCACAGAGTCAGCAGCCAACAGATTACTGATTATAGGATTTCCCTATAGTATTTGAGTTTTGTCTTCCCCTCAAATAGCTGGGAAAAAGGCTCCCATTTTGGACCGGTAGCGAGGGTCCAAAATGGGTGGAGAGCCAGAAGTCATCCCTCTGCCGGATGCTGACTATTCGGCTGTCACTAGCCAGGCAAATAAGCATGCTGCGGGCCATCTGCACAAGTGACTCCGAGGGGCTCCCTGCCTCCATTTCCACTGTATACTGCCACGGTGCTTGGGCGTCATCTGCCTCGTCTTCCTCATCGCCATCCACCTCCTCCAGCTGCTCCGGCTCCGCCTCTCTGGTCACCTGGGTAGAACATCCACTCATTTCTGCTCCAATGTCCTCCTCCTCCTCCTCCATTTCAGTCCTCACCGGACTCATGTGGCCACGAGATGTAGTCGCCACGTCTCCAGTCCCCTGCCCAGACAGATTTTTCAGCATCTGTTCCAGGACATGAAGCAGTGGAATGATGTTATTCATCCCGTAGTCCTGGCGACTGACAAATAACGTCGCCTCCTCGAATGGCCTCAACAAACGGCAGGTGTCACGCATGAGCTGCCACTGGCTAACATCAAAGTTACACAGGGGAGTACTTCTGTCTGCCTGGATCATCAAAAAATCGTTAATGGCCTTTCTCTGTTCATACAGTCGGTCCAACATGTGCAGGCTGGAATTCCAGCGGGTGGAAACATCGCATATCAGAGTGTGTTGGGGGAGGCCGTTCTGCCGCTGCAACTCGAGGAGGGTGTTCCTGGCCTTGTACGAATGGATAAAGTGCATGCACAGTTTCCTGGCCATTTTCAGAATGTTCTGAAGATCGGTGGAAGACTTCAGGAACCTTTTCACAACCAGATTGAACACGTGCGCCATGCAGGGCGCATGGACCATCCCTCCTCGGTGCAGCGCGGACACCATGTTCCTCCCATTGTCCGTCACCATGGTTCCGATTTGCAGTTGGCGCGGAGAAAGCCACACATCGATTTCTTGCTGCATGACGCGGAGCAGTTCCTCCCCTGTGTGACTTCGTTCGCCGAGGCAAGCCAGGTGTAGAACTGCGTGACACCGCTGTGCCCTACACATGTGGTATGATGGAGCAGTACTTGTGGAGGCTGAGATGGTGGTGGTGGTGGAGGAGGAGGAGGCGGACATTGGCGCAGGTGCAGCAGTTTGACAACGTGGAGGAGAAAGCGGCGTCTCCTGTCCAAGTTGTTGGTGTGCCTGGGCTGGAAGCACATTCACCCAGTGGGCCGTAAAGGACATGTACTGGCCCTGACCGTAGTTACAGCTCCAGACGTCCGTGCTGCCGTGCACCTTGGAACAAACCGATAAGCTCAAGGACTGACCCACCTTCTGTTCTACATATTTATGAAGTGCTGGTACTGCCTTTTTGGAAAAGAAATTATGGCTTGGAACTCTCCATCTCGGCTCGGCACAAGCCATTAGTTCTCTGAACGGTGCAGAGTTCACCATTTAGAATGGGAGGGACTTCAGTACCAACAACTTGACAGGAGCACGGTCAGCTGCTAGCACCTTAGGATGGTTGGAACGCATACTGTTGTCTCTTTGCAATCGCCTCGCTGAACGACTGCTGGCGCCATGATAGCGAGGAGCAGGAGCATCTGGACCGGGAGATGATGTCAAAGAGAAACAGCTCCCTTCTGCAGAGGTGGTGGAGCCTTGACTGGCTGCAATGGCATGCATGCCACTGGGCGCTGCTGCTGCTGCTGCTGTTGCTGCGGCGGCAGGATGGACCACCACATCTGAGCCACGTTTCTCCCAGGCCACCGGATGGTGACGCTGCATGTGTTGATGCAGGGCCGTGGTGCCAACGTTAGCTCCCTGGCCACGCTTCACTTTCTGCCCACAGATTCTACATATACCCATATTCGGCTCCTCCGGTGTCTTAGCAAAGAACTGCCACACCGCCGAGTATCGGATTTTACCGCCAACGCTCCGCACTGAGTGACTACTGCCGCCGCTGCCTCGCTGAGCCCCTGTGCTGCTACTTTCTTGGACCTGCGAAGCGGGTTTTTTTACCCCGTGGCCGCTTGGCTCCCGACCTCACACTGCTGCTATCCTGCTGACTCACGGCCACACGACCCACTTGCTGGCTGCGCTGCTGCCTGACGCGCAAGCTGACGCCCTCTTCTCCTGACGATGATGAAGCCCTTGCCTCACCCAGCTCCCAAGTGCGGTCGGCTACATCATCATCTATTTGTGTTTCATCGTCACTGCTGTCCTCATCACCGGTCTTGGTATGCCGAGGCTGACCTCTCACAACATGACCTCCCATGCCACTCTCCACATCTATACTTTGCCGCCTACTGCAAGAAGCAGGCGATATTGGCCCCATTTCTTCGCTGCCAAATAGCTGCTGACTGCCCTCCTCAAATTGTTCATCCTCGCTATATAGTGGCGCTGAGCCCAGACCACATAGTAGATCTCTGGCTGAGGGAACCGGATGGGACAGAGGTGGGCTGAGGACAGGGTGAGGGCCGCTGACCCGCTCCCGGGCCATGCCAACTAATGGTGTGTCTGAGGTTCCCACCGACTCTTGGCTGGGGTTGTCAGATGTCATCTGGGAGGAAGAGGATGACGTAATCAACCAATCAAGAACCCTTGGGTTGCTGAACAACACACGGCCGCTAGATGACAGCGACAGTTGTGGCCCCAACCGAGGGGACCCCTGCTGCGACGTCCCCTTGCTTTTGCTGCGACCTGTGCCTGTTCCAGGAATGTTTGTGCCACTGCCACTCGCAGGTGCAGAGCCTGCCACCTCTCTGTCTGACATACTGTTTGTTCTAAAATGTACAGACACTGTTTGATGATGATATCTGTATATGATAAATATACACCCTGTTTTTGACTCCAAATGAACCCAGTAACAAGCTTGGGTAACCCTTGGATATAAATTGCGCTCCACAAATGGCCAGGAAAAATTTACTTGTATGTGTCGTTTAAAAACACTGTGTGTTTTACTAAATGTAAAAGCACAAACAGGCTTAATTAACCTTCGGACATGAATTAGGCTACAGGAAAAATGTATATATTTTGGCGTTGAAAAAGACGGTTTATTTTTGTCAGCACACCAGCAAAACAACGCTTAATTAACCCCTGGATGTAAATTGCGCCAAAGAATTGAGCCCCACAAACTAGTAGCTTTGTAGCGTGTTACAATTGCGTGTTTTCTACGCCACACAACAAGAGATACAGTTTTAATTAACCTTTGCTTGTGAATTAGGCTACAGGAAAAATTTATATATTTTGGCGTTGAAAAAGACTGTTTCTTGGGGTCAGCACACCAGCAAAACAACGCTTAATTAACCCCTGGATGTAAATTGCGCCAAAGAATTGAGCCCCACAAACTAGTAGCTTTGTAGCGTGTTACAATTGCGTGTTTTCTACCCCACACAACAAGAGATACAGTTGTAATTAACCTTTGCTTGTGAATTAGGCTACAGGAAAAATTTATATATTTTGGCGTTTAAAAAGACGGTTTCTTGGGGTCAGCACACCAGCAAAACAACGCTTAATTAACCCCTGGATGTAAATTGCGCCAAAGAATTGAGCCGCACAAACTAGTAGCTTTGTAGCGTGTTACAATTGCGTGTTTTCTACGCCATACAACAAGAGATACAGTTGTAATTAACCTTTGCTTGTGAATTAGGCTACAGGAAAAATTTATATATTTTGGCGTTGAAAAAGACGGTTTCTTAGGGTCAGCACACCAGCAAAACAACACTTAATTAAACCCTGGATGTAAATTGCGCCAAAGAATTGAGCCGCACAAACTAGTAGCTTTGTAGCGTGTTACAATTGCGTGTTTTTTACGCCACACAACAAGAGATACAGTTGTAATTAACCTTTGCTTGCGAATTAGGCTACAGGAAAAAATTTAAAATATTTTGGCGTTGAAAAAGACGGTTTCTTGGGGTCAGCACACCAGCAAAACAACGCTTAATTAACCCCTGGATGTAAATTGCGCCACAGAATTGAGCCGCACAAACTAGTAGCTTTGTAGCGTGTTACAATTGCGTGTTTTCTACGCCACACAACAAGAGATACAGTTGTAATTAACCTTTGCTTGTGAATTAGGCTACAGGAAAAAATTTATATATTTTGGCGTTGAAAAAGACGGTTTCTTGGGGTCAGCACACCAGCAAAACAACGCTTAATTAACCCCTGGATGTAAATTGCGCAATAGAATTGAGCAGCCAAAAATTAAGTGGTATTTGTATTGTAAAAACGCTGTTTCTTTAAATGAATACAACAGGAACTGGCTTAGATCCCACTTGGATATTTAATGTATATGCAGCTGCAGTGGACGCACACTGGATTTCAGATCCAATACCCCAAAAAATTTGAAATAGAACATTAAGAGAACAGTCTCTGAGACAAGCTGAGACACCCCACAAAAATCGCTGTATAAAAATCAATTCTTCAGTAAGAGCTATCAGCCGCGGCAGCACCTTCCCTGATAAGCACAGTGAGAGGAGTGTGAGCTCCCGGCGTCGCGCCCGGACTTATATAGTGCGGTGACGTCACAGAATCCCGCCGGTCTCTGATTGGCTTCACCTCTGCACATGTCATGCAGGCTATGCCCTTTTTCCTCCCAGAGTGCTTTGGCCCCAAGTAGCGCCATGTGCTCGCAGCCATTTTATCAATCAAAAGCACATTTCGTTCACCCGAAGTACCCCAAAGTTCGACTTCGTTCAGAACCGAAGTTTTCCTGAAATTCTAAACGAATTCCACTTCGTTAGAATCGATTCGCCCATCTCTAGATATATTCATTGTTTTTGAATCTATAGAATGTTCCCTATTATGTCAAATACTAAATTCAAACTTTAACAATACTGTTATAGATAATGGCATTGATATGGTGTTAGAATGTTTTCTATGGAGAACACCCCTTTTTATGTTCTGTAGATATTTATGCAATCTCATGCCTGTGGTAGCGTCATGCTGTACTGTTTGTTTTCTTTCTTAATACTTGGCAAATGTAGTACAGTAATTAACATAGTGATTCTTGGAATTGCTGTGGTTGTTTTACATAGAAATGATCGGTACACTTTAGAATCTGGAACATCCGTTTTTGATTCCTTGCATTTGTGTGCATATAGATCACTGACCCTACTGAACTTTTAACCATTCTATTAGAGTATTTAAGTTCCCCAAAGCACAAGTGATATAGTAATATTGAATGCAAGTCAGGAATGGAAATGTTTTGTGCCTATTTACAGCATCAGTGAAATGATGTCTAATATCAGAACACTGGCCAATTTAGGTGTATTTAATCCTACAGTAAGCATCCTCTTAAAGGGTACAAATGGAAAAATAAGTCTTGTTATTGAGCTAAACCTTAATTTGTAAAACAGTCTGAGATTATGTGAGGTACTTCATGGCTCCTACTGAGCATTACTGCAGTTTTGCATATTAGGAGATGCTCATTGTAGTGAGAGAGTGACTGTCAAGACTTCAGTCATGCTGTCATGTCATCCCTGTTTCCCCTCTGGTCCATTGGCTTTATCGTATACAGCCAATATACTTCTATTCTGGACCTCCCTATCAGATGTCCCACTCACCACACCTGCCCTCTTAGGGCTTCTGATTCTTTTTCTTAAATGTGATGACTTCCAGTGGGCACGAAAACATTTTAGCTAATACTCAGTTACCCCTAGCTACTTAAAGACCCTTTCCCCATTACCCAGAGGTTTAGCATAAGGGTTCTATAGGTTCCTGATCTAAGATAACCTTATTGTCTATTCAATAATTGTTGGTTTTGACCTGGTTTGTTTTCTGGTCACGTTTCTTTGTTTGGAGCAACGCCCTTCCCCCGACATTTTGCTTGTGTACTTTACAGAGAGAATTCTGCTTGCCCTAATATTTTTCTGTTATACCATTATACAAGTGCTTTGCCAAAGCTTCTGGCTATCCAACTTAGACTTTCATCTTCTGCCTAGATACAGCAAATTGGTTTCTTCTGTCTAACCGGAAACTTCACCAAAATGGTAACCTGGATATTCCCTGTAGAATCCAAACCTTCTTGTGCAGGTTAAGGTTGAAGAACATACAATGTTTTCAGCTCCTTTCCCTGGTTTAGTTCAATTCCAAATCCACCGTGGGTCCACTAGTCTGGTAAGATTCACTCAAGCCATAGAGCCCAATGACATTCATCTGCCTGAACTCTACAACTTGGCTAACAAACTAATTGACAAGACCAGAGGTTTCAAATTTCAGAACAGATGGTCTCAATTAGATGGCTTAAAAATTTTGCTTCTGCACCACCTGCTACAGCTTCCTCGCCAACACTGGTGCAGTTGTCTCCCCATTAGCTCTCAGCAGTCCAGTCTACATTTAACTATTCCACCTTGCTGTGATGAGGAATTCTTTATGTATCATCCATTTCAAAGATTAGAAGCATCTGTTTTCTCCTATAAGGGATAAAAAAGCAAAATTAGTTTCACTTCTGTCCAGAAAGGTACTGGCTTATACATCACTGCGGTATTGAGCAGCACTAACATGTAATATTCAACTATGGTCACCTTAATGGGAGTCTTTTAAGAACCCATGCTGGCTTTTTCTCCGGCTTCTTCCTTACGCTTTTTATTTTAAGGAACTTCTGATATAGGTCACTATGTAATACAATTCTGTACCTTGTCCTTTTGAATTGGAACAATGAGGAACTTGTGGCTACTACTAAAGATGAATTTGACTGGTCATAACTATCCAGTATCTTTGGATGATCTCATCTCGCTAGCCAAACTGACATCAGGTTCTGTGAAAAAGTAGATGAGAAGCTATTTAAGGTTGACAGCACCTAAGCAACAACCCACTTTCCAAAGACTTTTACAAGCCCCTGTTCCTGTCTGCCAGGAAGAGCCAATGCAGTCCAGCAGACGTGGGAAACTCCAGTGTCTAGGACAAGTAAGTGGCTACTTTTTTAAGGTAAAATTTCCTCCTCTCATAAATTCATGCTCCAAGGCTGGCTGTGAACACTGATGCATTCAGATCCGTCTTCTCTACATTATGCAGCAGTCTTTATGAATTGGTCTTTACTGGTGTTCACCCACTACTAGCAGAGCCCATCTTTCACCGTAATGTCTACGCTATAGCATGTATTTAAAGGAACATTTCCCTTCTATCCATTGTCTGAGCAGTAGGAAACATATCTTAACTGAATAGCAATTGTATATTTAGTCTGTGCCTTCATGCTTGTGATTTAGCTTGTTATTTAACCATTCTCCTCATCTCCTGTCTGTACTAAGCTACTGCCTGATACCCGAGATGACTAAACTCTTGGAGTCCACTGCTTTGAGTCTAGATTTCTGTAGAAGGGTTAAAGGATGAAGATCAGGCCTTATTGCATATAAGATTACAATACCCATCATTCTGACTTCTTCTCATTGTTTCTTTACAGATTAAGCCTCTTTGATCTTCTGATACAGAATTCTTGTGAAGCAACTGGAAAAACTGTTATCTTTTGCTTATGTGAACTGTAAGATTCTGTTGCTGATTGTCTGCTACACCTCTGTTCCATTGACCATGCAGCTAGTGGCATTCCGTCAAGAACAAATTTCTTTCTATGTGAGGAAGAAGTCCATTAGCTTCTCTCTTCTGGGTCTATCAGAGGCATGCATGGTCACTGACTGAAACACCAGTCTGATAGGTGTGAGTCCCAGTGGTGGGACTCACACCTATCAGCCTTTGGCATAACCTCTTGATATGCCATCAAAGTCCATGGAGGGATCACTTCATTAACATACATTAATTAAAATTAATACAGTGTCGTGCTCTTGCAGGAATTTTTCTGTTTAGTTCTTGATGTGTTTTACAATACATTACTTGATTCAGGAGGCAGTGTACACATGAATTTCATTTTGAACTTGAACTGGAAGGGAATTGTTGTCAAAAGAAGTGGAACAGAGGAGTGTGTACAAAGGATGTGCCCTGGTAGTGTAAATTGTGTACTGTGGCGGGCTCCCCAGAATCCAGTGAGGTCACGAACGTGGAAAGCAACTCCAACACCAGTTCAATCAAACTTATATTTTACTGAAACCCCAAAATTACATACACACAGGTGTAAGCCAGCAAAGGGCCCTGTAAATATGCCACCGTAAATATGTTCTAAAGACACAATAACTTTATCTGCCATTTGACTTGGTAAGGCCAACCGCTATTTACCTATTTACCTATTAATACTCTGAGAAACAGAAACAATTGTGTGGGGGTGCATTTCGAGGGCGCACTCACAGTGTAGCACAACAGCTTAAAAACGTATCAACTATACTTATTATTCCCAGAACACAGATAGCAGTTTCGAATGAACATGCTGCAGAGCTAACAGCACCGATGTAAGACTTACCTCAATGTCCCACTTTGGTGCTGTTACTGGGGATGTTTTCTTGTGGCCTGAAACAGACTTTGGCCCTAACTAATCTAACTGCAGCCCTGGTAACAGTCCCAAATAGGCAGAGATGTACGCTTACCGACCCAGACTTTGGACTTGCAACCAGTCACAGTTCCTGGATGAGGGGCCCCATTGTCAGAGTTTGGTACCACAGATGGTAGTCAATCCTCTCCACAATGTCCACTCTGTCTTTGTGCCCTCCTCTCCAATTGCAATGCAGCAAATAAATCAGCAAACAACTCTCTCCTCTCTCAGCAGGATTTAGTCACCAGCTAGTACAGCTACACTCCACAGCAGCAGGGAGATCTAGGAGGAATGATGCTCAATGGGGATTCTCTGTCTGCAGTCTTTCAGTTTCATCACTTAGGCTATGTTCACACAACTTATTTGGGGGGCGTAATTACGCCCCGCAATTACGCCGTGTGGACGGAGGCGGGGCGAGAGCGGGGGGCCGGCCCATAGACTTTCATTACCGGCGGCGCGTATACGCCGCTAGCAATTCACATGTCACTTATCTCCCCCCTCTGTGTATTTGCCAAGCAGGGAGAGAAGACGTAATCCATAGTTCTCTATGAGAACTGTGGATTACCATAATGACTGGGACGTCTCCCAGCCGTAATTTGCGCACTACGGTACGTAATTACGGACTGAAATATGTCCCATTTTAAGCCGTGTGAACATAGCCTTACTCTCTAATGTGGCTGCTCCCCACACACCCAGCTCCTCCTCCCAGTCACATGTCTGATCATGTGTTTTCCCATACATTACACACAAGTTAAACTTTCAGAACCGTGGCATCTTTTGGCTAAACAGCAGATTGCAGCATATCAGTTTGTAATCATTAATTATCCATAAGACTATAACTCCCTAGGTAAAGACAATGAGGCTGTTCCACTATGCCCCAGTAGTACAAATCTAGAATAGCTGTGTGTTACTGCACCTTGTGTATTTGTGGTGCTGTCATGCTGGAGCCCCAGCTGTGGTATTCAGGAGTAGCCATTTACATTGCTCATTCATTAACTGGCAAGGACAGAAACCAGTACAGTATGGGTTCACACTACATTAATGCATACATTGTAGATACCCGTTGGAGTGCTGTGAAAAAAGATACCTTGGCAGATACCGTGATGCGGCCCCATAGAGGATAGCAGAGCAGACGTAGCCCAGAAAGGCTACTCTATTTCCTAGCGCGTAGCTTTATTTTACAGGATTCAATAGCGTAGTCTATTACGCTATTGAGATCCATGGGAACTGTGTACGCCTTCTGGAAATAGAGCAAATGTAGCCTATACTGGGCTATGTCTGCTCTATTGTGCTCAATAGGGCTGCCATGCCTACATCGCGGTATCCACTGGTACCTTTATTCACTGGACACCTGGAGACCTGCAACATATGCATTATCATAGCGTGAACCCACCCTTAGAAGTATGTGAAGCCTTCAGAAGTGTCTTTATTTTTTCATAACTTTGATCTAAAACTACATCATTAAATCATGTGTTTTTAATTAATGAGAGGACAATTGGATGGGAATAGGCAAGCTGTTTTATTTAAAAATCTGTCAAAGTCTGATCGTCACAACACGCTTGTGAAAATGTATCATGATCTGAACAAAGGACATTTCTAAGGACCTAAAAGAAGAGTTGTTGCTGCTACAAAACCATCGCTGAAGAGTTAGGACTTCAACAATCCACAAATTAAGGAAATTTAAAGGGAACTTGTCACATAGGTTATGCTCCCCTTGCTGAGGACAGCCCAAGCTAGTGACAGACCTGCTGTTTCCCACGCTATGTCCCTTATTCTGTTCGATGCTGTAGTTTTAGAGAATTTAATGCTCAAATCTTACTCATGAGCAGGTGTTAACCTCGCACAGTAAAGGCTAGCTCCGCCCACCTGGCAGTTATTCACATGTTTTTACCGATTCAAAGAACTAGGTTTATCAGTTGAGGTGGGCGGGGCTAGCTTCAGATGGGCGGGGTTTGAAAAAACTGACTCTTTAAATGACTCCTTTCTGGCTGAAACCTACAGCATCTTACAGAATAAGGGACACAGCATGTCTGTCACTGGCTTGTACTGTCCTCAAAAAGGGGGGCATAAACTATGTGACAGGTTCTCTTTAAGTCTCCTATTACCTTCCACGGGATTGGCTGACCAATAAAGATCACGGCAAGAGCAAGGCATATAATAATCCTCAAAATCACTAAGTAGCCCAATGTAACCTTTAAGAATTTAAAGGCATTTCTTGCATCAGCTATGGTAAATGCTCAAGAGACCACCATCCCAAGGACACTGAAGAACAAAAATGTGTATTGCAGGACTTCAAGGAGCGAACAGCTGCTCTCAAAACAGAACATTGCTGCCTGTCTGCAATTTTGTTAAAGATCTTCTGGTCAACAATGTTTTGTGACAAATGAGACCAAAACAGTTATTTTGCTTTTGTTGTTTAAACTCCTTATAGCCGCAGCTAGTTTTTACCTCCCTAACAGAGCCCCATTTTTGAAGTCTGACATGTTTCACTTTATATGGGGATAACTTTTTGAACCTTTTACCTATCAATGTGATTAAAAGATTTCTTTCTCGTGACACATTAGGCCACATGTTTGAAAACTGTCTAGGTCTAAATCTCACTTTGTTGCCCATAGCAACCAATCAGAGCTCCCCTTTCATTTTATATAGTGCTCTGGAAAAATTAAAGGGGCACTCTCATTGGTTGCTGTGAACAACAAAGTGAGTTTTAGACCTAGACAGTTTTCATACATGTGGCCTATTGTGCTTTAAGTTGGTACGAAATTTCGGTCCATACAACTCTTGTTTTATTTGTGGAAAATATCAAAATGTCACAAAATTTTTGAAAAATGTGCTATTTTCAAAGTTCAAAAATGTCTGCATGTAACACAGATTGTTATTCCACACAAAATAGTTTAGAACTAGCATCTACCATACGTCTAATGTAGGTTAGCATCATTTTGTAAATGTCTTTGTTTATATTTTTACGACATTAGGGGGCTTAGAAATTTAGCAATAACTTTTCCAATTTTCATGAAAATTAGCAACATAGATTTTTTTTAGGGACCAGTTCAGTTCCACCGTGGCTTTGAGGTGCCTATATATTAGATACCCCACATAAATGACTCCATCTAAGAAACTACACCCCTAAAGTATTCAAAACTTTGTTAAGGAAGTTTGTTAATCCATTAGGTGTTTTTTACAGAAATTTAAAAACCCAAAGTGGAGGTAAAATTTCCCCAAAATGTAAACTTTTTTTTGAGATTTTAAATTTTGGTTATCCATTTTTCACTGGAACAATTTTGGTGAAAACTGTGGGGGGGGCCGAATGGTAGGGCGTACAGGAGGGGAGCGCAATTTGGCTTTTGGAATGCAGATTTTAGTGCGTGCCATGTTCCATTTAAGTACCAGAATAGGTGACCAGTGAAACCTTTCAGAAGTCACCCATTTTAGATCCAATATCTCTCATGGATCTCTTTGGGGCTGTGTATTGTGTTTTTTGGGAGGGGTACAGGTTTTTTTTAGCATTAGGCCATGAAAATGGGGGGAAAAAAACATTTCTGTCATTATTTTTGGGTTTCATTTTTACAGCATTCGCCATGCAGTAAAAATGAAAAGGGAAATTTTTTTTCAAAGAGGTCAGTAAAATTTTACAATGATCCCAACCAATTTTATTTTATTTTCTACTTTTACTTTTACACAATAGTCATATTGTTCATATGATGCTTTAATCATTTTTTAATCGGGTTTTTTTGGGGGGTTTTTTTGAAAAAAAAACAGAAATCCTGGTAATGTTTTTTTTTTTAACAGTGGAAACTGTGGGGTAAAAAATGCCCAGCAAAAAATTTTTTTTAATTTTTTTAAAGCAATTTGGGATATAAATACAGTGATACCAAAAATTTATATTTTTTATGTTTTATTGATTTTAAAACAATAAAAAGACTTTTATTGAGAAAGGAAAACACATTTTTGCTTGGGCCATAGCCCCCCTGAATCCCATAACTTTTTTATTTTTCTGTGTGCGGGATGCGAATGGGCTTTTTTTTTTGCGCGATGGTTGACGTTTTTTATTAGTATAATTTTGGGGAAAGGGAAATTTACTTTTTGATCGTTTTTTTTATTTTTTTATTTTAAAACAATGCTCACGTGCGATACGTAGAAAGATGTTCCTTGGCATTTCCCATGATACAAGTTATTTGCTATTTAAAAAGGAAAATCTCAGCCCCAATAAATTTTTAAAAGAACATCAACCGAAACAACTTCAAATGTTTAATTTTTTGTTTTTTATTTTAAAATGATGCAGTGCCCAAAAAATTGATCCAAAAAATTTATGCCAAAACATAACTAGGGCTTTTTAATGTGACCATGTGACATTTCAGTCTACAATTACCTTTTTCAAACTTGTCACTAAAAATAAACAGACAGAAATCCATAATTCTGAAGTAATATAAACATAAAACAGATCATGTATAAATTCAAAAGTATCAGTAATTTGTATGAAATCATAAATAAACCATACAACAAGTCGGATCAATTCTAAATTATATATATCCAAAATAGGATCTTTGATATAAAGCGTATTTTTAAATATATATATATATATATAATATAAAATTATATTTATATATGTATTTAATATATATATAATTTTAAATATATTTCCGTTTTATTTTATATATATATTATATATATATATTTCTCTGTACTCCTTATTTTAAAAAAAAACATGAAAACCAAATTTATCAAAAATGACATAAAATTTTCAACAATAACAATCTCAACGCAAAGAAATATAGTTAAAGAGCTTACCATTATTGAAAGAGAAGAAATAAATTGGGAAATTTTTTTCCTCAGTCGGGAAAAAGGGTACCCCTGTAAAAAAATAATGATTGGGGTTTTCCTGGTGTCCTTAAAAACCCACTTCGCAGGTGCCAATGTCCTGCGCAAGCACACCACCAGGAGAAAAAAAAAATTTTAAAAAAGACATAAAAATATTACAAAAATTTTATCGACAGGGGTTAAATTTAGCTAGAAAATTTAAAAAATCTCAACCCCCTTGCCTGCCAATGAGAATCAATGTGTCTGAAAAATAAATATAATAAATTTTTTAGATAAATTTATTTGGGAAAAGGAAGACACCTTCTCGGGGTTTTTTTTTCTGTATGGAAATAAACTCTTAAAAATTTTGAATCCCCCCACAATTTGGGTTTTTTAAGAGGGTTTTAAAATAGTCCCTCACCCCTTTTGGGTAAAATTTAACCTTTTTTCTCAAACCCTTTTAAAATTTAGATATATTATGTGATGCATTAATAAAGTGGGCGGGTACTGGGAGCCACGTTTTTTTGCATCTAATCGTAGATTTATGATGTGAAATTCTATCTTTAATTCGTTGGGTCGTTTCACTCACATATATATATATCCACAATGACATTTCAACATATACACAACATGTGTTGGATCACATGTAAAGAAACCATTAATGGGAATCAATTTGCCTGAATGGGGGTGTTGTACCCCGCGGTGCAGGCGGCGACTGAAGCTAAGTAGCCGGTATACATTTATACCAGCCGCTTAGCTCACTGAAGGCAGCGGAGCAATGAAGTGATCTCATCGTGTCGCTGCCTCTCCTCGCCCGCACAGTCGTCATAGACTGTGCGGCGGAGGAGCTGCCAGAGGAGCATCCCGACGCTGGCGGCGTGATGGCATCACGCCGCCAGTGTCATACTGAAGAGGAAGACGCTCGACCGGGAAAGGGGGAAAGGTAAGTATTAGTGTTATTTTTAATTTCGGTTACCTGCCTGTGGGGTCCTATTCCTAGCTCTATACCTGCCTGTGTGGACCTATACCTAGCTATATACCTGCCTGTGGGGACCTATACCTAGCTATATACCTGCCTGTGGGCCCTATACCTAGCTATATACCTGCCTGTGGGGACCTATACCTAGCTATATACCTGCCTGTGGGGCCCTATACCTAGCTATATACCTGCCTGTGGGGCCCTATACCTAGCTATATACCTGCCTGTGGAGACCTATACCTAGCTGTATACCTGCCTGTGGGGCCCAATACCTAGCTATATACCTGTCTGTGTGGCACTATACCTAGCTATATACCTGCCTGTGGGGCCCTATACTGAGCTATATAACTGCTTGTGGGGCCCTATACTGAGCTATATAACTGTCTGTGGGGACCTATACCTAGCTATATACCTGCCTGTGGGGCCCTATACCGAGCTATAGTATAAAATATCAACTCACTGCATACCAAGAGTATATATATTGCAATAAATGGTGTTTATTTACAAGAGGCATGGAGCATACCAAAACATCTCATATAATGGTAGCAAAAACATACTCAACAAGTGCTTTACATAGTCATTTGTGAACTCAAGTAAAGATGCCAATAATGTCGACGTTTCAGCAATCGACTTTATCAAGTGACATCTAGGTCAGTAGGGAGGTAGGTCTATAGGTAATACTTATGTAGTAAGTAGAAACTTATGTAGAACACAACAGTGTCCAATAGGGGAGAAATGGGATATGTCCCGATGAGTGAGACTGAAATGTGTCCGGGCTGAGGTTAGGAGCAAAGGACGTGACGTCCGTGTGAAGAGAAGGCAGCCCCATGGGAAAATTAATTGCCCAGCCCTGGTGGGGAATCTAACATGTTTGTGTGGTAAATTCTGCAGGGACGAGTTGTGGCCAATAGAAGATGTCATGAGGGTATGGACAGGATGAAGAAAGAAAAAAGAGAACGACTCATCAGAAAAGACGTTACCTGTGAGTCACTAAATGTAGCTGCCCTGTAATCACATATATGTCTGCAGAGCCTGTATACACTGGTATCCACCACTATATGGTCACTGTATGGAGGTAATATACAGTCTGCAGAGCCTGTGTACACGGGTGTCTACCACTATATGGTCACTGTATGGTGGTAGTTTACAGTCTGGAGAGCCTGTGCACAACTGCTGTCTACCGCTATATGGTCACTGTATGGTGGAAGCGACATCTATTATGTGGCCAGTTGAGGTGGCACCGGTCTGAGAGAGCATGTTGGAGTTAAGAATTTATTTTCTTGAGGAAGCGCTGAGAGAGCTTCAAGGGACATTGTCGACTTGAGTTGGTAGACTGACGTACCATGCAGAGGGGAATGCTAGGGGTAGATTCACCCAAGGTTGGGGATCTATATGAATGATAGATTACAGACTGAGGTGTTGGAAGTGTGATGAAGTGGGCCACATGATCAAAAACTGTCCCCAACAGAGTAGTGACTCTAACACGGAGGATTTAAACTAGATCAGCCTACAGTTGTGGGGCGAGCCGCAGGAGGAAACACCTGTTATGCCCCCTGCTAGAAGCTTAGTTGGGGCGAGTCCAGTGAGCAAAGCTAACTTAATGAGGTTGGAATTGGCCTGTTTAGTTTATACAGGCTTGCAGGTTACCGCCCTCACTAGGGCGGCACTTGAAAGACACTTTCCACCTACTTTGTTTAAAGATAAGAGCATTCTGGGTGAGTTTAAAAGCTGTCAATAACCTTCTGATACAGACTTTAGGGGTCATGCAAGCTGACATTGTAGTCTGGGGACAGCTTGTGAAAGGAAAAGGTGTGGTGGTGGTTCAGAATACTATGAACTCACACGTACCAATGATTCTAGGTATGAATGTGCTAAAAGCCCTTGACAGACTGATGGTTCATAAGCTTGAGCCAAAGTACTGGAGGCATGTCCCTGATGATCATCCATCCAACCAACCAGTAATTGTGCAGGCGAGACACAAGATGTTGATCTCACTACCCATAGGTACAAATAGAAAGCTACAGGGTATTACAGTAGTGGTACTGTCCTCCAGATGGAAGAAGTGGCAGTGGGGCGCATGATGTGAATGACCACATAGTGACTCTGCCTCCTTGAGAACATATGAGAGAACCATACCAAGTGCAAGAACTACAGATCTTAGGGCAGTCTAACTGGGAGCTGGAGGTGGCTGAGACAGAAGCGGGAGTACTCACCCTGTATCAGGTGAGGGCAGAGAGCACCCTACCCTCAGTTGAGAGTGTCATGAGTGAAGTGTGCACAGAAGGGACTATGTTGACTATGGAGAAAAGCTGATGGACTGTCTTCACTCTGTTACTCTGAAATGCGAAGTTTGTGCATGTGTGCCTATAGTCCTTCTCGTTTATTCAGAGGTATTGTTTTTAACATTTTATGTTGGTTTGCCTCCATAGAAAGCACTTGACACAGATGTTACTGGAATTTAATAGGTAGCAAATGATATCAGAAGATCCTTTGAAAAAACAAATGGCATACCACATTAAAAACCATCCAGTGATGCTGTTGATATTTGTAGATCATGTGTCAAATACAATAATGAAAATTACATTACTGAGTGTAATCAATTATGTTTCTTTCCTATTAAGAATCCATCATACCCCTTCGATGCGATTAGTAGCAAAATCCATACGTGTTGTAGAGAATGTCAAGATAATTCTCTCTTCATCTTTTTAATGGACCTATGAATGAGATTTGTATTTATAGAACACAGTGGAGGTGAACATGTGACAAATCAATACAGTTAAATAGCAGAGCTCAGAGACTGATTTAATTAGAACTGCTTTAAATCTCTCACTACATAGGACTGTGTCCCTTCTATAATAATACGAGGAAGCTTTTATCTGTTATCATAGAAAAATGTGTATAATGGATGATATTGTAATGGAAGAGCCGATTATGTGGTTCAAAGTCAGTCAGATAACATTTCATTTATATTTCATACCCTTTGTTTCTATGAAAATCTTTTCTCAAAGGAAAATGTTCTAGGGGTCTTCCCCACGTGTAATAACACTTGTTGGAAGAAGGGATTGGCACAAGGGTGCGCTTCACAGTGTCTTTGAACTGCATTTGGAGACCTTGAATTTAGGCAAGTGCAACAATCTCTTATATAAGCTAATGTATGCACATTATTTGTAAAGAGCCTGGAAAAATTAATTTATCCTTTCTTCAATTTATTATGACATTTTATGTTAGTCAAGGACACCTGGAACTGACAATTAGGCCCCGTTCACACGGCTTATTTGCCGACGGATTGGCGCCGTATTCCGCGCCGGATTTGCGCTTCAATACGGCGCCAATCCGTCGGAGTCATTACGGAATCCACTGTTCTCTATGAGAGCAGTGGATTACCGTCGCTCCTCCCCGCTCGGCAAATCCGCCACGGGGGGAGAAAAATGACATGCACAATTTTTTTACGGCGCGGACGCGCCATAAACAATGCATTGTCTATGGGGCCGGGAGCGGGCCCCCCCCGCTCCGGCCCGCCCGTCCCGGGCCTTATTCAGGCGGATTTTGTGCGCTTCAATACGGCGCACAATTCCCGTCGGAAATAAGCCGTGTGAACACAGCCTTACAAGATTTGTTTTTAACCCCTTTGAAGACTTTTTTTTCCATCAACAAAGGAGAGCTTGTTTTTTCAGGGGCAGGTTGTATTTTTTTTTTAGTGATTCCATTTAGTTTTTGACTTTTTTTCTGGTAAATTGATTATATTCTAGTTAGGTGAAATAGAAAAAAATCCACAATTCTAACATTTTGTTTGGGGGAGGATCCTTTTATGGTGTCTAATAGTTACATGTTATTTTTTTTTGTAGGTCAGTACAATTCTGATAACACCACATTTATATAGTTTTGTTATGTTTTACTAGTTTTAAAAATAAAACACTTAGATATGCTGTGCAGTTTCGTATTCCGACGACCATAACTTTTACATTTTTCTGTCCATGTGGCTTTTAATTGGTAGCATTTTGGATTTCAATGTACTGTAGATTTTGCTTTTCATTCCATAATTTCTGGAAGGTGTAATGACTAAAACTTGTAATGTTAGCCCTGGGATTTTAGCATCTAGCATCTGTTGTGTGGGCTAAATAAACTTATTTGAGTACAAAGACTTTTGGATGCTGCATACTGTCGTAGAGCACATCCACCATACATATATGGCAGTTGTGCTTATGCTTGTTACTGTGAGTGGACATACTATATAGAAGAATGCACAGTGGGATATAAATTACAATTCTACATATTGAAAAAAGTCAGACGTCCACCCAGTTCAGCCTATTGTCCTATAGTGTTGATCCAGAGGAAGGCAAAAACTCCCATGAGGTAGAAGCCAATTGTCCTCATTATAGGGAAACAATTCCTTCCCAACTCCAATCTGGCAATTAAAATAAACCCTGGACTAACAATCCTTTTTCCAGAATTCACCACAACAAGTTCCTCTGGCAGAGAGTTCCACAGTCTCATTGCTCTTACAGTAAAGAATCCCTTTCTATGTTTATGTAGAAACTTGTTCTTAATACGGTCCTGGGAGAGATCTCTATATTGACCTTCAATATATTTAAACATATTTATTAGGTCAACCCACAGCCATTTTTTTCTCTAAACTAAATAACCCTAATCTTGCTAATCTGTCTAAATATTGCAGTCCACCCAGTCCTTTTATTATTTTTGTTGCCCACCTTTGAACCTGTTCAAGCTCTACAATGTCTTTCCTACTAACTGGTGTCCAAAACGGTACACAATATTCCATGTTTGGTCTGACCAGTGACTTGTACAATGTTAGAATAATATTCTCATCATATGCATCTATGCCCATTTTAATACACCCCATAATCCTGTTTGCCTTGGCAGCTGCTGCCTGACACTGGCTGCTACAATTAAGTTTACTGTCCACCAGGATTCCCAAGTCCTTTTCCACGTCACTTTTTCCCAGCGTTTTCCCATTTGACATGTAATCATGGAATGGATTTTTCCTTCCCATGTGCATAACCTTGCATTTATCTGTGTTAAACCTCATCTGCCATTTCTCCACAGGCCTCCAACTTATCCAGATCTCTTGTAATAAAACATTATTCTCTATTGTGTTGATTACTTTACAGAGCTTAGTATCATCTGCAAAGATCAATATTCTACTGTGCATTCCATATTTAAGATCATTAAGGAAAATGTTAAAGAGGATAGGGCCCAATACTGACCCCTGTGAGTTTGTACAATTAATCACCACGCCTTGTTTTCTAGTACAAATAGATTGTCCACACCGGCGTCAGCAAGAAGGTGTCCTTTTAATATCGCTAGAATCCTGGTACAAAAGTGCAACGTTTCGACCCTGTGCAACGGGTCTTTTTCAAGCATACATATGTGTCATACAACTTATCTTATAAAGCATAAAGGTGGTTCCTAAAACAATGTTCAACCAATCACCAATAACCTTAATCAGGTCACCTGTGTAAACATATAATCCACTTATCACATTGTGACTTAGTCTAACAGACATATTGTGTAACCAATAAAATATCACAAACTTTGAATAGATGGATCAGGCAGACAGGATCTCCGGTAACCCTTCCATGTGTTCTCGGCGTCCAATACTTCCAACTGCGCATGTGTAGAGCGCATCATATTATTCACAGCGTGCACAAGTTCAAAACCGCGCATGACCGGAAATTACATCAACGTCAGGGTGGAAATGCAGAGCGTATCGATATCACTCATATCTTGCATCTATTCTAGCTGCGCATGACAGGAAGATGCGTCCAAGTAAGGGCGAAAGTTAACTTCATCTCTGTTCACTAACTCATATACTTTGCCAACACTTGTTGTTAAATCAACATTATATACCTACACTAATCACAAGCAAAGTTTTCAACAGAAAAGCTTCTTAGGTACAAAGGGCTCAATATGAGGGACCGATAGACTCCGCTATCCTGATCCATCTGAAATAAAAGAAAATAATAAAACTTTATTAGTACATATTAAAATATCTATTAAAAGCACATATTGAATATCACTTTAATATTTATCAACAAAAATAAAGGAATCAGTTAACATACCCCATTAGTATTAAATTCAATATTTAACCCAGATGGTTGTAATGATCTCAAATTAAAAATCCATCTTAATTCTTTCTTCCGTAATAATCTTTCACGATCCCCTCCCCTACGTAGGGGGGGCCACATGATCAATTACCCTAAATCTGAGTTGAGAGATAGAATGCCCTTTCTCAATAAAGTGTTTCGCTACTGGTAAATCCATCATTTTACGTCTTATTATACTTTTGTGCTTATTGATTCTTTCTCTGATCTCCATTGTTGTCTCTAACACATAAATCAGACTACATGGGCAGGTAATCATGTAGATCACATATGAAGATCGACATGTATATCTGCCACGGATTTTCACCAAACGACCTGTGAATGGATGAGCAAAAGTATCTCCACGTATTAGATTATTACAATTGCAACACCCAAGACACGGAAAATTACCTAACCTAGGGGGGGGGCAAGATATGTCTGACTCTCCCTACTTTTATTTAAATCCGATTTCACAAGTTTATCTCGTAAGTTACTGCATCTACGATATGCCATCATTGGTGCATGTGAAAATTCTGGGATAGTTGGAAAACCTTTCTGCAAAAGATGTCATTCTCTACGCAGGCATCTAGCAATTTGATGACCCATACTGTTGTACGTTGTTACAAAGGGAATTCTGTCCTGATTCTGTCTCTGTCTTGTTGTCAATAAATCTTTTCTTTTGACAGTCTTCAGTCTTGTGCAATTTTTCATCAAAAGGGGTTTAGGATAACCCCTCTGAGTAAATTTATCGCACATCTCTTTGATCCTATCGTCCAATCTGTCATCCTCTGAGACTACCCTTCTCACCCTTAAAAAATTTACTCCAGGGGAGTGTTTCAATCATATGTCTGGGATGAAAGCTTTTATATTCAAGGAGGTTATTACGATCCGTTGGTCTGACAAATAGATCGGTTTGTAATTGACCATCCTTTACATAAACAAGCATATCCAAAAACTGTAACGATGTATCCGAAACAACTTTAGTGAATTTCAATCCACTTCTACATCCATTTAGATGTACATGAAAAGATTCCAATTCATCCAGTGTACCCACCCACATAAAAAAAATTTCATCTATATAGCGCCACCAGTGCAGGATGTGACCCGAAAAAAAAGTTGTTATATACACAATCATTCTCCAACTGTGCCATAAAGATGGTGGCATATGTGGGGGCCACATTGGACCCCATGGCAGTTCCTTGTCTTTGGAGGAAAAAAACGGTCCCCAAAAAGGAAATAATTCCCCATGAGTACCACCTCCAAAAGTGAGAGAATGAAATGTGTACGTTTCGGATCACATCCCGCACCAGCAAGCGCCACAGAGACGGCATGCAGACCTAATTCATGTTTAATTGAGGTGTAAAGGGAAACAACATCAAACGAAACCAAAAAGAAAACATCTGGAAGAATTACCTCCTGTAATTTCAGCAAAAAAGCGGATGTGTCTCTAATGTAGGAGGTAGCAGTCGTGGCAAATGGTCTTAATACCCTATCCAGAAAAAAAGCAATATGACTAAATATAGAGCCCCTACCTGAGACAATTGGTCTTCCAGGCGGGACTATCAGACTTTTATGTATTTTTGGGAACATATACATGACCGGAGTTACCGGAGAGGCAAGCTTTAAAAAATTCCCCAATTTTTCTACGATAATATTCTCACAAATAGCCATATCAACAATATGTTGATTGTACGCCTAATATCGAATTTAGGGTCACGGTCAAGATGATCATAAATTTCCCTATCATTAAGCTGTCTATAAACTTCTTGTTCATACTTATCCCTGTCCATTACCACGACTGCTCCCCCCTTGTCCGCTGGTTTGATCACAATACGGTTATCATCCATCAATCCTTTCAAAGCTTCACACTCCCTGAAAGACAAATTTAATCCCCTAGTATTTCCTCCTTCCCTCAATTCACCTATATATTTTGTTGTTAATTCTATATATGTTTCCACTAGATGATTAGAACGGGGTGGGATAAAATCACTTTTAACTCTTAAATCATAATCCTTCAGACACATTGTATCTACTTCAACATTACCCTCTCCATCTTGGATGTTATTGACATTATTCACCTCATTGTTTTGTCGACCTTGAAAAAAAGCTTTAAGACGCAGTCTCCTGAAAAAATTTGTAAGTCAATCTCGACTTGAAACCAATCAATAGACATATTAGGACTGAATGATAACCCTCTATTCAGTAATTTAACATCATCTTCAGACAATGTCACCGAGGAAATATTTACCCCAAGTTTCTATGTGGATCTATTTCTGTGGATTCCCTCGTGTTGTCGGTCGCTGACGATCCTGATGTTCCATGGCCCGTCTCTGATCATTCCGCTTTCCTCCTCTTCTGCCACCTACGATGTTTCCGACCTCCCCGTCTTGTTCTCTGTTGATGCCTCTCCCTATGGAGCGATGTTAATTTAATACGAATGGGATGGATCAGGACAGCGGAGTCTATCCGTACCTCATATTGAGCCCTTTGTACCTAAGAAGCTTTTCTGTTGAAAACGTCGCTTGTAATGAGTGTAGGTATATAATGTTGATTTAACGACAAGTGTTGGCAAAGTATATGAGTTAGTGAACAGAGATGAAGTTAACTTCCGCCTTTACTTAGACGCATCTTCCTGTCATGCGCAGCTAGAATAGATGCAAGATATGAGCGATATCGATACGCTCTGCATTTCCACCCTGACGTTGATGTAATTTCCGGTCATGCGCGGTTTTGAACTTGGTGACCTGTGAAAAATTTGTGCGCTTTCACATGCGCAGTTGGAAGTTTGGAGCCGAGAACAAGGAAGGGTTACCCGGGGAAACCTGCTCCCGATTCATCTATTCAAAGTTTGTGATTTTTATCCAAATAATAAAGAATGTAAGGGCATCACCCTCTTCTTTTTTGTAAAGATTTATTGTAAACACTCACGTTTCCGGGAAAAAAGCACTCCCCCTCACCCACGGCCGTTTTGCGCGCGACAGCGCTTTTTCAAGGCCTTGCCTTTCCTGGAAACGCTAGCAGCGCGCGAAACGGGCCGTAGGCTGAGGGGATGTGCTTGTTTCCCATGTAACGTGAGTGTTTACAAAAAATCTTTTCAAAGAAGAAGATTGGTGAGTGCCCCTTACATTCTTTTATTTTCTTGGATATCATTGGGGTTTTTTATTTGAAGCTGGCACACTGAAAATTTGGGTATAGTGCCTGCTGTGAATAATATGATGCGACTCTACACATGGCAGTGATTTTGAAGTGTTGGTCACGAGAACACTGGAAGGGTTACCTGAGATCCTTCTTGCCTGATTCTCTTCAAGTTTGTGATTTTATTGGTTAAACAATATGTCTGTTAGACTAAGTCACAATGTGATAGGTGGATTATATGTTTACACAGGTGACCTGATTAAGGTTATTGGTGATTGGTTGAACATTGTTTTAGGAACCACCTTTATGCTATATAAGATAAGTTTTATGACACATATGTATGCTTGAAAAAGACCCGTTGTATAGGGTCGAAACGTTGCACTTTTGTACCAGGATTCTAGCGATATTAAAGGACACCTTCTTGCTGACGCCGGTGTGGACATTCTATCTGTATTTCTGGAATATAGGGTTGGCTACCCTTTATGAAGGCGATCTGTTGCAAGGTTGGTGATCCGGGATATATTGGATTCAGTGTTGCTCTAAATTAGTTAATTTGTACACCCCTTGTTTTCTATCACTGAGCCAGTTGCTTACCCACTTGCACACATTTTCCCCCAGTCCAAGCATTCTCATTTTACTTACCTACTTATCAAATAAGTTAATTTTTTTGCTCATTAATGTAGTATCTTCACCCCTTCTTGAAAGAAAAAAAACCCAGAAATGTAGATTCTGTATTTGTTTTTTAATTTTATATTCAATATAATTTGTATGATATAACTTTATAATTATTGAATATAATTTTATTTCATACTATATTATTTTATATTAATTTTATATGTTTTTTATAATTATCATGTTAGTTTTATTACTTTTGTGGTATTTGTTGGGAAATAATTGATATTTTAATATTGGTAATATTGGTAATTATAGTTCATCCAAGACAACTTTGAACTCAGCCATCCCACTTTGAAATTGTCCTGGCTTGTGACAGTTTTGTGCGCATTTTGTCGAGACACGTTCATAAATGTGTCTAATCGCGCAAATCTGGTGTGACACACCCCGTAGAGTTGGCGCATACAAAAGTGTTGGGTCTATCGCAGCATCGACTTGATTTTGGCATAGGATAGTTCTGCCAGACAGGGCTATGACAGGTTTTTTGGCTCAAGCACATCAGAAAACTAGTGCAGCCCCATTTATAAATGTTGCCCAAAGAGTTTAAATAGAAGATTCCAAAGAACTCAATGCACTAGTGAAAGTATTCATTTGGTATATTCTGCATATGAATTCACTTTCAGCCTGGAATGACTTGGAAATGCTTTTAGACGTAGCTGTAAGTGAAATTCCATTAAACATTTAGTATATTGCTTTGTACTGTAAGCATTATCTGCAACATGTTTATTTTTAAAGGATGAGAATTATATATACTAGGAATGCAGCTTTTAATAGTCACTTTCAGAACACTTAAAGGAACACTTGGCCATGTATTTATGTCTACCTCAAATGAATAATGTATCTCCTTGGTGGGGTTGGAATATTCTTATGTTATTTATATAATGTTTCAATTTCTAATTATTATAGATTTCAGTACAAACTATGAAGTGATTTATGGACAAATATTGAAATCACTGGGTCTAGTGCTGTTCAGAAAAGAAGATTTGAGTTTTGACATTGGGAATTTACATTATTAACCCTTTAAAGGGGTTTTCTCACCATGCAGTTTCACAGAGCCGCAGCAAGCTCTATATTTACTATTTTGCCATAGGCAAACTCTATCATTTCACAATCTATAAAGCACTAAAACATAGCTTTTATTATATATAACACTTAACCTTGATACACACTATTTAAAAGCCTGATTTCTAACCTCTCAATTTGTCCCTTTCTAATTGTGAAGGAATAACTCCTTTTCTATTATCAAGTCTGGTGGAACACCACCTATTAGCAGAGAAACCCTATACATACAGTGATTTGCTAACTCCAAAAAGGAATCCAAAACATTTTACTTGGGCAGTCATCCCTAATCTATTGGGCATGAAACATATAAGGTTTCCTTGTGAGACCCTCTGCAGCAGGTAACACAGTAGAAAGAGGTAGGAAATCACAAATTAAAATGTCATGCCTGATCTCCCCAACATGTTTCACCAGCTAACTGGCTTCATCAGGGTATAGAGGTCTGGTTCTCTACTTGTTAAAACCTAATCATTTTTATTTTATGCTCCTAAGGTTAGCAGCTTGGCCCAGACAGCATCTCACGCTCTGTCTAAATCAGGCTGATGACATCTTCAGTGCACAATTGGTGTCTCATAGGCCGCAGGTCTGAGACAACCTGCGGCCTTTAATAGGAAGGGTTGGGCAGGGACCCACTGGCTATCTGCTCTGCCATCGTTTTATCCCTGGATATTGTTCAAGATGGCACCGACCGATGCTTCCAGGATCAGACCCGGAGCGTGTTCTCCAGATGACTGATGTATCTCCAACCTCGGTGGCTCAGGACCTGGCGGCTCAACAGGAATTTTGCCTGGTGAGTGTAGCGGCTGCCCCCGCTTCCCGGCCCGCGGGCCGCGGGCGCACCCGTGGTTCCCCTCCCGGGCGCCTGCCGGGGTCGGGTGCCGCCACTGGCCGCGGGACGAGCCGGGGGTCCGCCCCTGTTAGTAACTTACCCGGCCGCGTTCCTGTCCCGTCCGCGTCCCCTGCCGGTCAGGCCGCGTGTGCCCATTCCCTACCGCGCGCGTTCTCGTAAATTTAAAGGGCCAGGGTCCCGATAATTGGTTGTCTGCCAGATGCCTCCCCTATTTAAGGGTCCGCTCTGCAGTCACTCCTTGCTGGATCTATGCTGCCCCGAGCCGTAGAGAAAGCGTTCCTGAAGTATATTGTCGCCTTACCGTGTACCAGTCCCTTTGCTACGTTTCCCGACTCCGAACCTTTGCCGCCTGCCCTGACCTTCCTGCCTGTCCACGACCACGAACCATTGCCGCCTGCCCTGACCTTCTGCCTGCCCACGACTACGATTCTCGAACTACGATTCTGTACCTCGCTGCACCGCCATCGCAAGCAAGTCATGTCAGGGGGGACGACCTGGTAGCCTCACGCCGCAGCAAGTCCATCCCGCTTTGCGGCGGGCTCTGGTGAAATCGGGGGCTACTTAGATTCCGTTCCCTGGCGTGGCTTAGCTATCGTCGCTTGCGGTGGTCCAGAGGATCCACTACCCAGCCGTTACAGTTAGATCCAGCCATGGATCCCACCAAGGTGCCTCTCCCAAGCTCGCAGATCTCACGACGCATGTTGTCGCCAAACATCCGCAGCAGAGTCGCGCAACCAAGCTCAGCAACTTGGGTCAGCTGTCCGCCATGATGCGCCAACTCCTTGCGTCCCAGCAGCAGCAGCAACCTGCCTCTTCGCCGGTGAACTTCTTCTCTTACCCCGGCCCGTTCCGCTGGCAAACCGTGGGCCTTGAAGCTTCACCTCCCTCACCCATCTACCTTCCAATATTGACGTATACTCGAAGCTCGTAGAGGTTTCCTCACGCAGTGCTCCATGCACCGATGAGCTGATGGCCGACCAGTTTTTCCCAACTGAAAGGTCAAAGGTGGCATTCGTCGGTGACCTGCTGTCCAGGAAGGCCCTGGCCTGGGCGACACCTCTTTGTGACCCTGGAGTGACCCAGTGAACCAGACTCTACCGGCCTACCCTTCAGAATGTGCCCGCAGCATTTTTTTGAGGACCTGCGACGAGCATCTTCCGCGGAGACTGCGACTACTAAATCTATGCCAAGGGGACTCCTCGTAGGGGAATATTGCGGATCAATTCCGCACCCCCTTAGCCTCCGAGCTCTCTTGGAATGACGCCGCTCTCTGTGCCACATTTTAAGAAGGGTCTCTCGAGCAGAGAAAGGACAGCCCTTAGCAGCCAGAGAACTCCCTTCGGACGTTAGTGAGGCTCAACCTCTAGCCACTCACATAGACGTAGCTTTTTACGGTACGACAAGCAGGAGCTCCCGTCTGGAGCTGGACTTGGCACATACCCCGCCGCTTCCTCGTCTGGCTCCTGTTGTTCCAGAGATCTCCGCAACCCTCTCCGCTGTTGTGTCCACTGAAGAGCCCATAGCAGTTGGACACACGGCACACTTGTCGGAGTCCCTAGAACTGATCCCGTTGCAGGGTTGAGAATCTCTGCCATCTACTGCGTCCATCCCCTGACCATTTCCGTTGGATTTGTCCGCAGCGTCCTCAGCGGTACTGGAAAACACCCGCACTCTAGGGCTGTAGGAGAGGCGTCCACTAGGTGCTCCAGCACCCTCCTCTCCACGACTAAGTTTCCAGTAGAAGTAAACGACGGAATGCAGGCCTCAATCTCTTCGGTCTCTGCCCTCTGACTCCGCTCCGCCGGGAACCTTTATTCATCCCCTCCCTGGTGCCTCGTTACCGTTTGCTGGTGACCCCCTGGAAAAGCCGCTTGCTCATCTCTCTGTCAGTGGGAAAGCTTCTTAGCGACTCATCCAGTTCCTCACCAGACCCGTGTATGCCCCGGTTTTGGGTCCTACACACGGAGAGGATCTGCTTCCACTCTTGCCCCGCGCTTCTTTCGAGGCGATCCTGTTGTGGCGCTGATCACCCTGGCCTGCAACGCCACGCCCTACACTTGACTGGCAAATGGGCGAAGTCCTTCGTTGGGATCGAAATGCCAGGATCTCTGTTTGTGGTCAACCACGCCTTGTCCATGCTCTCCTACCCAGTCGTCCGTCAAGTTTCTACAGGGTCGTGCCAGCGGAGTACCAGATCTGGAGATGTATTCTCGGAGAAGCAGGCTGAAGGTTACTGCTGGCCACCAACGGTCGATAATGACTGTCCCTAAAGATCTCCTCCCCGGTACCAGTCCCCCCACGGTGTAGGGGTCTATCTACTCTCTGGCCCGAACCCAGGCCATGACGCCTATATACAGGAGAACTTGGCGAAAGGGATTCATACGGCAAGTCCTCCTCCCTCGACCTCTCCGGTGCCAGCTTTTTTTTTTTCTTTCAGAAAAAATACGTTCACTTCGCCCCGTCATCCGATTACAGAGGGTAAACAATATCACGGTGAAGAATCGCTCACCCTCTACCATTGATTTTCCGAGCTCTTCGATCACCTCCGTGGAAGCCTAGATCTTCACCAAATTTTAGATCTGCGAGGAGCCTATAACCCTTCATCAGGTAATTCCGAGAGGGAGAATAATGTGAAACGGCATTCATACACACGTGACGGGCATATATGAAATATCGCATGATGCCCTTCGGATATGCAACGCCCCAGCTGTATTTCAGATTTTTGTCCAATGACGTATTTCGTGATCTTGCTGTACACCAGTCGGTCATTGTAATACCTGGATGGATATTTTTTGATTTTTTTCTCCTGACATACAGACCCATCAAAGCCAAGTTCCCAGGTCCTGCGTCGATTGCTGTGGACAACCAACTGTAGCTAAGCTGGAGAATGCCCGCTTCCACCGAGCCAGCCTTCCCTTCCTGGATCATAGACTCCGATCGAATTCTTCAGATGGACCCTGTGAAACTTCTCTTGCGATCCAGCAGTGGCCTGCAGACCGGTGCCGTCTCTGCCTGGTCGGATTCAACTGGTCCTAGGATTCGCCAATTACTACTGGCAATTTATTCCCCACTTTTCTATGCTGGTGGCTCCCATCGTGGCTCTCACCAGGGAAGAACGCCAACCCTAAATGTTGCCTCCGTCTGCTGAGGAGGCATTCTCCTCCGACTGAAGACTGCGTTCTCCTCTGCAACCTATTTTGGTCCGCTCGGAACCAGAGAGAGACCCATCAGAGCCTTGAGGTTGATGTCCTCTTTTTACTACATGGGAGCAGGGCGGTCCTGACCCAGAAGTTCCAAGGCGTAAGACCGTCACATTGCGTTTTTTTTTCAAAGACCTTCTCTTCGGCAGAACAAAAATTATGCCATTGGAGATCGGACTGTTGGGCCCACAAAATTGGCCCTGGAGAGTGCGACATCTGTTGAGGAGGGAGCCGACACCCGTTTGATGTCTTCTACAGATCATAAAAATCTCCAATAACCTGCACAGGGCTCAGCGCCTAAATCCTCGCCAGGCCCCTGTGGTCCCTTTTTTCTCGTACTCGCTTTTGATTTTAAAGAGACATTTTTCGACTGGCCAGAGAAAAATGTCAAGGTGGATGCCCACTCCGTGCTTCGACGTTACCGGGGGAGGAACCGTGATCACCAGCATATCATTGCTCCTGAACTACTGTCCATGTGGCTCCCTTTGGAATCTCCGTAGTGTCCCCTACCGGGCGAGGCCTATGTGCGTCCCGCACTCAGGAGGAGAATTCTGGGTTAGGGGCATAGTTCTCTTCTGCCAGGCCACCCCAGGATACTAAAAATCCTTTGCCCTCATCTCCCGGCAATTAATTGGTGCCTACTCTCCCAAGACTCAAGGACTTATGTTCTCTCTTTTTACCACATTGACTCGCGAAACAAGGTTCCAACGGGCCATAGTCGCCACAGGCCTTCTAGTCCCCTCTGCTGCCTTTCCGGAGGCTCATGGACACACATAGGCATGGAACTTCATCACGTACCTTCCTCCTTCCTCGGGGACCTCGGTCATCTGGGTGCACTGACCGGTTTTGTCGAAGATGTCCCCACTTTGTGCCTGCTGCCTAGTCTCCCTACTGCTCCCCATTTGAGCGGGTCATTTTTTTCAGCACATCTTTCGCCTGCATAGGTTTACCGTCCCACAATTGTCACTGATCGAGGCGTCCAATTTGTCTCTAAATTTTGCGTGCCCTGTGATCCCGCTTTCAAATTAAACTGGACTTCTCATCACGAACATCCCGCAGACCATGGGCAGGTGGAGATAGTAACCATATCTTAGGGGAGTATCCTACTGCACATTGTGTCCGGACGAGCCAGGACGACTTGGTCCGAACTGCTTCCATTGGGCCGAGTTTCTCCATAACCATCGGGACTTCCGACTTGACTACTGCCCGTTCCCCATTCCCTTGTGGTCTATGGACGTCTACCCACGCCCTCACCCATCCCTTGGCCTCATCCTCCGAGGTTCCTGCCGTGGACAACCAGGTTTCCAGGATATCGGGGTCATTTTGGCGTGTAGAACCCCAAGCTTTTACTCAAGGCTTCTGCCCGCATGATATCCCCATGCTGACAAGAGAGAAGACCCTCCCCAACGTTCCGCCCGAGGGGATAAAGTGTGGCTCCTCGTCCAAAAAACATACGCCTCAAGGTCCCGTTATAAATTGGTCGCGCGGTCCTGTGTCCGTTTCAGAGTAACTTTCGACAAATGATCCCAGTTGTCCTAAAGCTCTGGCCTTTCTTTCCTCCATCTCTCCGGATCCCTAACGCCTTTCACGTCTCCCTCCTAAAGCTTCTAGTTTTTGAACCGGAGTGGGTATTCTACCCAGAGGGGCGCTGCCCCGTCTCCGGTCCCTAAGTCCCCTGAAATTTTTGAAGTAATGGACATCTTAGACATAAAACCATCATGGGTACGTCTCTTCCTGGTAGATTGGAAAGCTTAAGGCCCCCAGAAGAGAGGTCCTGGGACGGAGTCTAACATGCCTGAAAAAAAAAAAAAAATCAACAGACTTGTCTCCGTAAGTTCCTTCAGCCTAAAATAGAGAGACCTAAGGAGGAAGTGGGGGTTTGTACTGTAATGCGGCTTCCCCCGGGCTTGCACCGGGCCCGCTGGCCGCTTGGCGACCCGTGGTTTCCCCTCCGGCGCCTGCCGGGGTCGGGTGCCGGGTGCCGCCGCTGGCCTGGCGGGATGAGCCAGGTCCGAGCTCCTGTTAGTAAAACCTTAACCGGCCGCGTTCCTAGTCCCTCCTGCGTCCCCTGCGCGGCCAGGCCGTGCGTGTGCCCATTCCCTACCGCGCGCGCGTTCTCTGTAAAATTTTAAAAGGGGCCAGTGTCCCGATAATTGGTTTTGTCCTGCCAGCGCGCCTCCCCCTATTTAAGGGTCCCTCCTCCGCAGTCCCACACCTTGCTGGATCTATGCTGCCCCGAGCCGTATAGAAAGCGATTCTGAATATATTGTCGCTTACACCGTGTACCAGCTCCCTTTGCTACGTTTCCCACTCCGAACCTTTGTCGCCTGCCCTGACCTTCCAGCCAGGTCCCACGACCACGAACCATTGGCCGCCTGCCCTGACCTTGCTGCCTGTCCCCGAAAACGTCCTCCGATTACGATTCTGTTCCACGCATTACCCCGGGTCCGCCAACGCACGCAATTCGCGACAGGGGTACGACTTGGTAGCCTCACGGCCGCAGGCAATTCCATCCCGCTTTGCGCGTGCCCCTGTTGAAACCGGGGGCTACTTAGACTCCGCTTCCTGGCGTGGCTTACACCATCGCTTGTGGTGGTCCAGCGAATCCACCAAATCCGTTACAATAACATGAAGTTACTGGACCACAATGTAACATCTGTACACCTATCATGTCATTTAGAATGCTGGTGTCTTTTAATTTGGCAGAGATGCTTCGGCTCAAGGCACCCATACACTCACTATAGCTAGGGTGCAATTGAATGGTGTTTATTTATTGTTATAATATGGTTTATTTTCCCCAAAAAAGTTTATATCAGGAATATACAGATGTAGCAAAACAAAACTTTATAGATAATGCACCATGATATCATAACACAGAATGTTTACTCAACTTTTTCAACGCTTTTCAATAGCTTTTATTTTGAGATAAGATTAGATAAGACAAAAAGCCATGGTATCACTTTCAAGCTAAACTCTGCTGCATCCATAGAGAGATTTCTAATGCAGTGGAATCACTTATCTAGAAAATAAATGTCTTAACATTTTTCATGCAAGGTTAGTTCAAATGCTAGAACATAATAGCATGTAGCTAAAATGTAAAACTGAGACCCTCACAAAAAATGGATGTATCTTGTCTCATGTCAGTCAAATATGTATGTACAGTATGTAGTATGTGACTTCACTTGACAGCCATATTTTATACAAAGTCTCATATAGTTCTTTTGAGAACCCTCAAAAAGATTCGGCACTGTCAAGGTTAAAATTCTCTACTTTTTTTTCCAAATTTAAAAGTAGTACATATTTGTACACTAGTGCAGTAAAAAATTTCTTTTGACTATGCTTACTCATTTCTGTCAACAACATGCCCTATTTCACAGAATATACATTTCCTCACAACAGTGAATTTAAAAACAAACCTACCTATACAGATCCACCAATCCTTAGATTGTACTTTAATGTGTTAACCCTTGCTGTTAATGCAAATACAAAACTACCTATAACCAGGAAAGAGGGTTAATAAGTAAACATGAGATTGTTCCCAAAATGTAACCCCTTAGGGTATCTGGTGAGTTTAAAATCCAAAATGCTTCTCTATTGCACACTTTTTGTTTCCAATCCCCTCCCCTTTTTGGTTTAAATACAAGTTATAATCCATAGAAGAAGAATATTTTAAATCCTCATTATGCTTTTCTATAAAGTGTTTTGCTGCCCCCGAATAATTTATATGCTTATTTTTTACATGTTCATAAATTCTTGTTTTAATATTATGCATTGTGCAACCCACGTATGTTAACTGACATTGTGCATATTCTATAGCATATACCGCATGGTTGGTATTGCAATTTATGTAGCCTTATCTATTGAATTTATCTTTTTTATCACTATTCCAAAATATAGACTTTTTGTGGGGGTAAAGCGGCATCACACTTAACTCATTTAGGTGCTATATATCTCTTCATTCGGCAGGGGCAAGTTAGGAAGCAAACCTAAAATCTTACATAAGAGGGAGGTTGATTAACCAGAAAGTCGGAAGGGAGGCGGACGCGCGGCGCGAGCGTCTACAAAGCCCGTTCGTTAATAAAATAAACATAAGAAGTAGGGAATAACACACACACGCGACACACACATATTCGTAGAGGCTGAGCGTTCAATGCTATGGATAAAATGCAAATAACTTAATATAGGCGGAGAGGGGTCCGGCCCGACGGACGTGGAAGGGGGGGGGGGGGAGGCCGGAATAACTTGAGTTATTCTTCTTTCTCTACTCTGCACTAAAGAGGGACAAAAATCCCTAAACAAAGTGGCGTTGGCTGTGATGAGAAGATACTACTTGTCTAAAAAGAGTCCTTTTTTGCTTTCTCAAGACTCGGTGGTCAAAAGCAAATTGAAGGATTTGTTACAACCAACAGAGGGCGCGGTGGGCTTCTCAGCCCCTTTCCCATAAGGCCTTGTGATATGCAGATGCTGAGTATAGGGCGAAAAGGAGCAAAAACAAAAACTCTAACAAGCCGTTCGTTCTCTCGGTGCTCTTCCTAAGGAAGAGATCTTCCCTTTCCTTAGCTACCCATGCCTCCCACACAGCCCAGTCAGTATCTTTTACACAGCACAGAAGAGGACAAAAAACCAGAAACAGCGTTTTCTGGTGATGAGAGAATACCTGGCATGGCTAAAAAATCCTTTTTTTTGCTTTCTCAAAGACTCGGTGGGTCAAAAGCAAATTGAGGATTTTGTACAACCAACAGAGGGCCTGTGGGAGCTTCTCAGCCCTTCCCAATAATGCCTTGTGATCGTGCTAGCAGATAGTATTATTACAAATATATTCTTTCTATGGAATATCTGTGAAATGGTGGTCTTATGGAAGAACCCCTGACAGCAACACTGCAAAACGAGAACTTTTGTGGATTCACAAAAATTTGCTGTCTAGCAAATACATTACAAATATATTTCTTTCCTATGGAATAATCAGGGAACGGTGTCATAAGAATAACCCAGGCTGAAACATTGATACACAGAAGTCTTCTTGTGAATCCCAAAAGTTTACTGCACCAAATAGTATTACCAATAATTCATTCTATGGGAAAATCTGTTAACCGCTGTCTTATGTAAGAACCCTTGCGCAACCCTACAACACTTAGCATTCTTTCTATTGCATGATTTTGCTGTGAGTGTCTTCTGAAGTATCTGGAACCCCCCAAACAGGAGAAATAAACTTTTGGCACTCCTGATTACAGATGGGAAAAAATGCAGCCAGCAATACAAGACTATACACCTTACATAAAATCTAATACAAAACTCTCTAACTTCCTATCCTATGAATGTGTGTGATTCCCTTAAGCTATCTGACCAAACTACCCCAAAACCAAGAATAATCTAACTAGCAGTCTTTCCTGTGAGTAAACATTGCTAGGGAAAAATGGTGTTTTTTTTTCTGCCTCTGGCAATAAGCACACATGGGCAGCAATTTGTTAACTACAGAGAGTAAGGTGGAAATGGCGTTTAACAGGAAATACAGTGACATACACAAAAGACGATCATGTAAGTTTTTTTTGCAGCCAATGAGATTCCCTACAACCCCTGAGTGTGTGCGTTTTTGACCCCCCTCTGTGTTCTGCACTGATTGCTTGGCCACCAAAACTGAAGGAAGCAGCTGAAAATGGCGCTAAATGCATTTCCTGAACCCAAATTTTTACCGATATTGAGGCAAAAAATGTGGCTCAGCTTGGGTTCAGAAAAACTTAAAATTCATGCTGAACTTAACTTTTTCCAAATGGTTCGGCTCAACACTAGTGATAAAATGTCTCCTGAAGTGTAATTGCCTTTAGTGTGCAGGACCCTCTCCCTTACCCTCCATTTCTAAAGTGCTGCCAAATGTTTCATCTTGTGCTAATAATGGGTGATGTTTATAAAAAATGTTCTTTACCTCCTTAAAGTTATTTCTATATTTAGGTGAAAAAAACTATTTTATTGAAAAAAAATGTAGGAGTTGTTTTTTGTGTTTTTTCATTCTGGTTTATTCGTCGAGGGGTTAATCACCTAGAATGATCTACGTTATCAAAGAGAATAATCTAAACTTGAAATAGTAACATAGTATTCTAATCACCAACAGGTACCATTCTTAAATCTTTTGTTAAAAAAGGATTTAAATAACAATTCTAATAAAATTAGCTTGTATCGGAAATCCCTGTGGGGCAGAATACTGCTGAGAGTGGATAGTTGCCATTCTTTAAATTCCATCAAGTCCATACCTAGGTAGAAAAGAAAAAAAAAGGAGAAAAAGGGGGCGCACAATCGTGAAATATGTAAAAAACAATATAAGGGGTGGGAGTAGAAATACACTCACTGGAGTAGGGTTATGCATATATTAAAGAGGCACAATGATCATAGGCACCTACAGGGGCTTTTTTTGCACCGTAGCCCCTTTAACACGGCAGGCCGCTTTTCCTTCAGTGGCGGAGTTCCTCTGAAACCGATACAACTATAGACAAAATTGCGGATCCCGGCGCCATGGGGAATAACGGACCCAGAGGTTTTGCGAGGAAAATGCTGTTATTTCTAAAAAAGCATAAAGGGTTTATCCTTCGCTTGATTAAAACAAACTTAAAAGCTTTAGGTTTGTATTTAATCGCAAGCGACGGAAAACCCTTTTGCCTTTTTTTTAGACAATAAACAGCTTTCCTTCGCCAAAACCTCTGGCGTCCTTGATTCCACGTGCGCCAGGATCCGCCATTAAGTCCATACATAGGGGAATACGTAATATCTAAGAGGACTAATACGTTAAAAAGTGGACATGAAAAAAAGAGAAGAAAAAAATAGGCGGCTTGAACAAAGAGGTTATTCGAAATCGACGTTAAAAAGAGCACAGAAAATCACTGATAAAAAATTTCTTTATATGTGTTTAACAACTCAACAAATAAAATTAAATGAAACAAAAAAAACAACTCCTAAATTTTTTTTAATAAAATAGTTTTTTCAACTAAATATAGGTAAATGAGGTAAAGAATTTTTTTTTATAAACATCTCCCATTATTAACACAAGATGAAACCTTGGTAAAAATAATAGAAAATGAAGTGTCTTGCATAGCTAAATGCAATTGCACTTTAGGAGACATTTTATCACCAATGTTTCATAGCATCCCCAAAAGAAAAAAAAATCTGGCTAGGTCAAAAAGGATGGTTCCCATGTGGAGGAACATGTTGTAATTAGAGATGAGCGAATTTCTCAAAATTTCTATATGGCCGCTTTGCCAAATTTTTCGCAAAAAATTTTTTGTTCTAAATTTATTTGTGATGAATCACATAAAAAAACAGTTATATCCTGACTGCAGAGAGCCTGTATGGTGTTGTAGAACATTGTGCCATGCAGAAATATGCATAAGCGTGGTTTGGTATTGAAACAATGCTGTGTTTTAGTATGACACGCAGATGACAGGCGCCGCTCCTAGAATCACTTCACACTTCACTTATCTGGGCAGTTAAGGGGTCAAAACTGAACAAATAACTAAAGTGGGAATGCAATCTGACAGGGTAATGCCAGCGCCAGCTAGAAAGAACCAAGCAGAGAGCCAGGATCCCACCATAACTTCAAAGAGCACACTCCTTTTACACTGTCACCAGATGATTCCACAGATAATGAAAGAACCTGTTCTGTTAAATGCTGATACATATAGAGCCCGACCCCAGGGTGACGAGGGTGTCGGCAGTAATTTTGCATCACTGATCATTTTGCCCTTCCTTTGATTCATCAGTGTCTGCTTTCAATTGGTCAAAAACCCATCAGTATTGCTAAAGCCAAAAAGAAACAGGAGCAGAGGGTGTCTGTATTTTGTGTTGGACACCCCAAAAGTGCTGGGCAGCCCGCCCAATCGAATAGTAGTGGCGTAATAGGCTGGTGTACCACACGTATCTGCATTACTGAATCGCTCTCTCTATATGCAATTATAATGCCAGCAACCACTCCCTCATATATTGAAGTTGTGAGAGTAGTTGTCTTACCGGTAGTCTTGCATTTGTGTTGTCTCCCATGTATTATATTGTGGCTTTTATGCATACTGTGTGAATAGGTGTCAATATAATGTGCAGTCTAATTGCTCCCCTATTGGTGGGGCATGTGAGCTACTGCTTAGAAATCAGCTGCACCTGTTTATCTTTCCTAAGTAGCATAGAAGCTAATATGGCCTCTATACTGGGTTCAGCTTCAGTCCAGCCTTTGAGCTGTGAGTATGGCCTTGTTTTCTGTGTTTTTTGAGAAATTAATGTCCCATTTTTTCTGCAAAACAAAGATGACAAGTAGTGTTGAGCGATTATTATGGACAGAGTTGAAATTGGCACGGTTTTAATGTTGATCTTATTTTTTCGATCACGCGATAATTTAGGTGAAAATCTGCGCATAATCTATTAATATCGCGCCATTTTCAGTGCTTCCTGTCATTTTGGCAGCCAGCAAATCAGCTTACAGAATAGAGCAGGGTGAGCTGGGTGTGCGACGTGCAGACTATGGGATGTGTATGGTTGCGATTGGCTGGAAAAATCACATGACCTCGTTTTACTTAGAACAGCCCTTCCTGTTCATGATCAGTGTGTGTCTGTGACTCATAAGAGCAGGATGTGTGCTCGGTCTCTCTCAAAGCAGCTCAGCGAAACTGTTCTATTTGTTCACACAGACATCTATGCTTTTAGCTGTGAACATTAGAACTTAGGTAGATTAGAGATTTGCAGATTTTAGTTACTAAGGCTGAGAATTTTAAAGGAGCATCTAGCACTGTACAGCCGTGTGGGAGGGAGGGGGGCTGCGGGCTGTGGGCGAACACAGACAGACAGACAGGCTCTTTAAAGGAGAGTGGATATTGTGCAGCCCAGACTGTGTTTAGAGTTTAGACCATGCATTGCAATGGGTTTTTATTAACACTTTTTGGCCAGTTTTTTGGTGAAATATAACTTGTATGTTGTGCAGCCTGCACTTAAATTTGAATACAGCAATTTTGTAGTCACCGCAGGTGTATTTGATAGGTGCAAAACTCCACTTTTATTATCCGTATACATTTCAGATAGGTGTTTTTTTTCACTTTGGCGCAGGCCAGCTTTGTTCATAGAGCCACCTTGCACTTAAATTTGAATACAGCAATTTTGTAGTCACCGCAGCTGTATTGATAGGTGCAAAAAATACCTTTTATTATCCGTATACATTTCAGATAGGTGTTTTTTTTCACTTTGGCGCAGGCCAGCTTTGTTCATAGAGCCACCTTGCACTTAAATTTGAATATAGCAATTTTGTAGTCACCGCAGCTGTATTGATAGGTGCAAAAAATACCTTTATTATCCGTATACATTTCAGATAGGTGTTTTTTTCATTTTGGCGCAGGCCAGCTTTGTCCATAGATCCACCTTGCACTTAAATTTGAATACAGCAATTTTGTCGTCACCGCAGGTGTATTTGATAGGTGCAAAAAATACCTTTTATTATCCGAATAGTTTTTAAATAGCTGTATTGCACGTGGTGTGGCCCTAGTTTTTTCAAATAGCCACGTTGTACGACAATTCTGATAGAAAAATTTTCTAGCAACTGTTCTCGTTTGTCATTGCTGCAAAAAACACAATTTCTCATCCGTGTAACTTCTGAATAGTTTTATTGGGCTCGTTGAATCTCAGTTTGGCGCAGATAGTGCACTTGTATGATTATTTGTTGAAAACTATCAATTCTAGTCCTACTGGGCAGTTGTAAATCCCTGGGACTGAAGGAAGAACACTGTTGATTTTGTCTTACGGTTCTTCCATCAGACCGCATTTCACAGGTATTCGCAAGAAACATTTCAGTTTCTAATCCTAGTTGGCTGTAGGAAATTAGAGGGATTTCAAAAACTCTTCCATACCTTCTCAAATTTTTATCTTTCTGAACATGGAGCGTAATGCAGGTGGTAAGCGAGCAAAGAGGGGGGTCGGACATGGAGGTAGCGGTACGAGAGAAGGTGCTACGTTCAGTGCTGGCAACAACACGCAAGCCAGTTGATCGACGGTTGCAGGACCATCAGGCCTGTCATCACTGGGACAGGGCCCTGTTAATCTCAGTAACGAACAGCGTCGCCAATCTGTTCTTCAGTGGTTAATGCAACCTGAATGCAGCAGTCTTACCTCCGCGTCCTCCCAGTCCAGACTCCTTTTCCTGGGAGTTTTTAAATCTGGGGGTCATGCAGGTTTGGGGCTCATGCAGTGGCCCAGGACGGGGACAGTCTATGTCCAGTTCAACTAAAATGGTGGTTGAAGGACTCCTTTTTCCGGCACTTTTTAATCTGGGGTCATGCAGGTTTGGTGCTCAAGCTGTAAAACAGGACAGGGATAATCAATGTCCAGTTCAAGTAAAATGATGGTTAAAATCATACTGCCTTAAGGCACTTTTTTAATTTGTGAGTCATGCATGATTAAGGGTCAGGCTGTGGTATAAGACAGGGATAGTGAAGGGTGTGTGACTTTTTTCTGTGGCTTTTATAACCTAAGTGTTTTGCCTAAGATGTAGCAGGTATCCATTTGACTGTTGTGGATGTTAATTCCAGCTTCTCCAGCCCTGTTTGGGTGTAAGGATGAAGGTGTTGTTCCTCTCCCATAGACTTTAATGTCATCGGCGATAATCATTATCGACTATCGGAAATCGTCTTGATAATTGCCGATATCAAAATATCGACCCATGACGATAGTCGACGTAATCGCTCATCACTAAATGACAAGTAAATGGATATTTGCATGTCTTCTGTGTTTGTATCCACTCCTGCTTTTGGGTATCTAATCACAGACATCCTGATGCAAACAAAGGACCATGTCATACTGGCCTTAAAGGGTTCTCCAACACAAAAATCGGTTGTGTTTGGACTTTTAATTCCCTCTGACAGATTAAAAGAAGGGGAAAACCAAACATAGTGGCAACATCATAGAGTGGTGGAGGTTGGAAAGAGCATTAGAAAACCAAAGGATGGTCGAGTGAGAGAGTGGTCAGCTGGCAACTTTATGAGTAGTACAATTAGCAACAAAAAGACTGAAACACATTTGCATTTAAAACTTTGTGCTTTTACTTAACGTACGGGAAAAACAATTATGGCTGTAGCCCTTGTATTCCAAATTATCGTTTCACAAGCAGTTTAAAAGTCTAGTTAGTGAGTTTTTTTCCCTTTAACGTCCAAAAGTTTCATTTTTCACTTTTCAGTGGCTGCAATCCTTATACAGCTGCTATTGAGGGCAAAGGCTCCTGTTGCGCACAGCGCAAGCTTTTCGGAAAATTACATTCCTTCCTCGGGCAGCGAGTCAATCACATCACTATATGTGATCAATTAACAACAGGTGGCTTTAAACCCCTATTTCCCCCAAACCAATTAACATAACACTATTCACATATATTTACTGTAACTCTATTTTCCCCAAAAATGAACAATCCAATATTTTTATCTTTACCATCAAATAAAAAAAAACCTACAAAACCAAAGCTAACAATCTAAAACCCATATTAATAAAAAAATGTTTTTTTTTTTTTCTATCTTTTATAAAAAAATTGAGCCTAAAGCTCGTTCGCCTTTTGGGGATTTTTTTTTTTCTAATCTACTAACCCAAAGATGCTTCTTTTTGGGGGTTTTGGATTTTTTTTAAATCCCAACCCTGTAAGGCCCCCTCTTCAAAAACGCACCAGCGCAAAATGCTTACATGTGTTTTAGATCATGGAAGTGTTGTGCTAGCGCGTTTTACCCCTATATTGCCTTTTTTTCTGTTTACTGCCCTAATCTTTATAATTATGTACGTTGATTTGTGCTCACTTTTTCTTATTTTTAAAAGGGCGACTAGTTTGTCCTCATAAACCCCTTTCCACAAGGGGGATTTGATATATAGATAAAAATTTCTTGTCGTACAACAAAATATCCTCTAAGAGGTATATTGCTCCGATGATGGATGGGAAATACTGGAACCCCCGAAAAATTGCACTGCAATTTATACAAGAAAACACGGGAAAAAACCACTTTTGCAGTTTAATAACCTTGTCTAGATTTTTTTTTGGGGGGAAAATATCCCCTGAACTAATGAGTCACCTAATGATCTACCCCCGTTTGAAGATTATATAGGTCTTCTTTAAACAGTTTTAATATTTGGGGTCTGCTTGTAAAATTGCCCTGATGATATGTTTTTAATGATTTAGAATGTTTTTCTCTGTTCATACAGAGACCGATGTATATCTTTTTTTTGTTTTTTCTGTAGTAAATCCTCTCTTTTAAAGTTTTAATCTGGGTACTAATTTTTTCTAATTCTTTTTTGTTGTAACCTCTACTTACAAATTTACATATTAACTTGTCCGCTTCCACATCGTAATGTTGTTCATCTGTACATATACGACGTACCCTCATCAGTTGTCCCCTAGGAATGCCATAGAACAACTGAGGAGAGTGGTAACTTTGGCGATGTAGCAAATTGTTACGTTCCATAGGTTTTATATAAAAGACTAGCTGAAACTGTTCTTTTTGTGTCTTCTTTTGTAATTTGGACATCCAAAAATTCAATTGTTGTAATACTTTTGTTTAACTAAACGATATTAATGGGGGGTCTTAATATTTATGTACTCCAAAAAGCACTCCAGCTCATGTTCAGTACCTGTCCATAGTAAGAATACATCATCGATGTATCTTAGCCATGTTTTGATGTTTACTGCATACTTGGATGAATGTACATAATGATTTTCAAAGTGTGTCATGTAGATATTAGCAATACTAGGACCTGCTGGCGAGCCCATCGACGTTCTCTGCTTTTGGAGATAATAATCGTTGCCAAACCTAAAATAGTTTTTCATAAGTATACAATCAAGTAGTGTGAGCAGAAACGCAATATGTGAATTTGACAGTGATGGTTCATTCACTAGGGCAGTGTTTCTCAACTCCAGTCCTCAGGACCCCACAACAGGTCATGTTTTCTGGCTTTCCTTAGCATTGCACAGGTGATTTCATTATGCTACACAGGTGATTTAATTATGGTCTGTGCATTCTGGGGAGATCCTGAAAACATGACCTGGTGGTGGGTCCTGAGGACAGGAGTTGAGAAACACTGCACTAGGGCCTCCCTTATAGCCTCTCTTGCATGTTCATGTGATATATTAGTGAAAAGTGACTTAACATACAGTGTACACAAAAACGTTATACCTTTAGTATTGATCTTATACAAATTTTGTACAAATTCATTAGTATCCGTCAGGCACTTCAGATCTTTTTTCACAACTTTTTTGTAAATGCATATCTAGGTACCGGGCCAGAGGTTCCAATAGCGACCCCATGCCCAAAACTATAGGTCGATAAGGGGGGGGGGGATTTTGTTTGTGGATTTTAGGGACAAAGTATATTACTGGTGTACGGGGATTCTGAACTTTCAGTGTGTCCAATTTAGCCTGATCTATTAGCCCCATTAATGTTGCTTCCGCCAAAAAACTATCAATTTTTGTTTTAAATTCTTTTTTAGATCTGTTGATAATTTATCACACTCTACTATCTCTTAGATGGGCCTGAGCTTGTTCTATATAATTATCTCTGTCCATAACAACTGTCGCCCCACCTTTATCTGCTTTTTTGATAACGATGTTTGAATTATTTTTCAGTTCTTGTAAGCTTGCATTCAAAGGGGGGGAAGGTTGTTATGGGCCCTAGGGAGCCTGTTGCCATTTTTTAGATACTTCCTCTGTAACTAGCTGTGTAAATACCTCCAGACTAGAATTCTGTATTACAGGATCAAAATAACTTTTTTTATAAAGCTTCTTAGGTAATGCATCACTAGATTTCCTCGCTGTTGGTATTTTGTCAAAGGATGCGATGATATATTTACTGCTAGAGATTCTATTTCTTTTTCTTTTGTGGTGATCTGACGGTTTTCTCAACTTCCCTTGTTTGTTTGTCCTCTTCTAAATCTTTTTGGGGGTCTCGTTTTTGCCCCAAAAAATTTGTTTTTTTTTTCGTTTTCCCTTGGCAGGTGCTGTTTGAACTATTCATGGCATTGGCACATTTTAAAAAAGCAGCCCTCAAATATGGAAATACATGTTTAAAGATAGACTAGATAATTTTCAAACGGGGGTAGATCATTGGGTGACTCTTTATTCATTCGATATCTTCCCTTAAAATAAAATCTAGACAAGGTTACTTAGAACGAAAAAAGTGGTACTTTTCCGGTCTTCTGTATAAATTGCGTGCAATAATTCGAGGTTCCAGTATTTCCATTTTTTAAAACAATTAAAACTTAAAACAAACGAAATTTATATATATTCAGCCTGTATACATTTAGAGTCTTATATATTTTTTAGTACTGACACTTTTTCATCATAATCCGGGGTTTTCTCTTCTCCTTAAATACATACAATTAGAATAAAAGACTGAAACACATTTGCATTTAAAACTTTTTGCTTTTACTTAACGTACGGAAAAACAATTATTCTGTTATGCCCTTGTAATTCCAAATCATCGATTCACAAGCAGCTTAAAAAGTCAGTACTTTAGCTTAGTTGTTTTCCTTCAGTGCCAGTTTCACTTTTTCACTTTTCAGTGGCATGTAATCTCTTTATACGACTGACTAAGTGAGGAACAAACGCTCCATGTTGAGCAAAGTCTGCAACCATTTCGAAAATCACATTCGTCTTCCTCAGGGCATGCGTGTCCAGAGTACACATTCATTCTGATATGTTGACCACATTATACAAACAGTGAGCATTAACCCTATGTTTCCCAACCAATATAATATAGATACACTATTCACATATATTTAACTCTATGTTTCCATCAAATGGATCAATCAATATATTTATCTTCTACCATCTAAATAACAAAAACTACTACACAAAGCTAAACAATCCTAAAAATACATATGGTATCGCAAAAAATGTTTTTTGTTTTTCCTATCTATTAAAAAAACATCTAGACTAAACGTCTTGCTTAGACCTTTTGGGATTTTTGTTTCTAATCTACTAATCCAAAATGCTTCTCTTTGGAGGAGTTTGGATTTATTATAATCGGCAACCTGTACAGGT
This sequence comes from Phyllomedusa bahiana, assembly GCA_025379985.1. Lineage (NCBI taxonomy): Eukaryota > Metazoa > Chordata > Amphibia > Anura > Hylidae > Phyllomedusa > Phyllomedusa bahiana. The sequence continues at coordinate 89,729 of JAODAL010002657.1, forward strand.
ACCTCTTCTAGAACGCACCAGCGCAAATTGCTTACAGTGCGTTTTAGATCATGGAAGTGTTGTGCTAGCGCTGTTTCACCATATGATTGCTCTTTTTTCTGTTCAATGCATCCTATATCTTTATAATTACGTATCGTTGATTTGTGCTCACTTATTCTTATTTTAACAGGGCGACTAGTTTGTCCTACATAACCTTGCCACAAGGGCATTTGATATAGTAGATAACATTACTTGTCGTACAACTAAAATATCCTCTAAGAGGTATATTTGCTCCTGATGATGGATGGGAAATACTGGAACCTCGAATAATTGCACTGCAATTTATACAAGAAAGACACGGAAAAGTACCACATTTTACAGTTCTAAGTAACGCTTGTCTAGATTTTTTTTTAAGGGAGAGATATCCGAATGAACTAATGAGTCACCTAATGATCTACCTCGTTTGAAGATATATCTAGGTCTATCTTTAAACATGTATCCATATTTGGGGTCTGCTTGTAAAATGTGCCAATGCCATGATATAGCTCTCAATCAGCACCTGCGCAAGGACAAACGAAAAATAAACAGAATTTTTTGGACAAAACGAGACCACAAGAAGATTCAGAAGAGGACAAACATACACAAGCAGGAAGTCTGATGAAGAGACCTGTCAGATCTGCACACAAGAAAAAGAAATAGAATCTCTAGCAGTAAATATATCATCGCATCCTTTGACAAAATACCAACAGCAAGTATTGAATCGAGGACTTAATTTTGTTCCGGTATACCATAACCAGTTCTTCCAGTTTTCAGTAGACTTCTATACGTTTTGTAGATCTATTAGAATTAAGATGTTTTTTGAAAAAGATAATCAGCGAGGAAAATCTAGTGATGCATTACCTAGGAAGCTTTATAAAAAAAGTAATTTTGATCCTGTAATACAGAATTCTAGTCTGGAGGTATTTACACAGCTAGTTACAGAGGAAGTATCTAAAAAATGGCAACAGGCTCCCTATGTCCATAACAACCTCTCCCCACCTGAAATACAAGCTTTACAAGAACTGAAAAATAATTCAAACATCGTTATCAAAAAAGCAGATAAAGGTGGGGCGACAGTTGTTATGGACAGGGATGATTACATAGAACAAGCACAGGACCATCTGAGAGATAGTAGAGTCTATGACAAATTATCAACAGATCCTACAAAAGAATTTAAAACAAAAATTGATAGTTATTTGGATGAGGTAACATTGATGGGGCTAATAGACCAGACTACATTAGACGCACTGAAAGTTCAGAATCCTCGTATACCAGTAATATACTTTGTCCCTAAGATCCACAAACAAATTCCACCCCCTTATCGACCTATAGTTTCGGGCATGGGGTCGCTATTGGAACCTCTGGCCGGATACCTAGATATGCATTTACAAAAAATTGTGAAAAAAGATCTGAAGTGCCTGACGGATACTAATCAATTTGTACAAAATTTGGATAAGATCAATACTAAAGGTATAACTTTTTGTGTACACTGGATGTTAAGTCACTTTTCACTAATATATCACATGAACATGCAAGAGAGGCGATAAGGGAGGCCCTAGTGAATGAACCATCGCTGTCAAATTCACATATTGCGTTTCTGCTCACATTACTTGATTGTATACTTATGAAAAACTATTTTAGGTTTGGCAACGATTATTATCTCCAAAAGCAGGGAACCTCGATGGGCTCGCCAGCAGGTCCTAGTATTGCTAATATCTACATGACACACTTTGAAAATCATTATGTACATTCATCCAAGTATGCAGTAAACATCAAAACATGGCTAAGATACGTCGATGACGTATTCTTACTATGGACAGGTACTGAACATGAGCTGGAGTGCTTTTTGGAGTACATAAATATTAGACACCCATTAATATCGTTTTAGTTAAACAAAAGTATTACAACAATTGAATTTTTGGATGTCCAAATTACAAAAGAAGACACAATAGAACAGTTTCAGACTAGTCTTTATGTAAAACCTATGGAACGTAACAATTTGCTACATCGCCAAATTTACCACTCTCCTCAGTTGTTCTATGGCATTCCTAGGGGACAACTGATGAGGGTACGTCGTATATGTACAGATGAACAACATTACGATGTGGAAGCGGACAAGTTAATACGTAAATTTGTAAGTAGAGGTTACAACAAACAAGAATTAGAAAAAATTAGTACCCAGATTAGAACTTTAAAAAGAGAGGATTTACTACAGAAAAGAACAACAAAAAGATATACATCGCGTCTCTCGTATGCAACAACATATGATAAACATTCTAATATCATTAGAAAGGCTATATCATGGCATTGGCACATTTTACAAGCAGACCCCAAATATGGATACATGTTTAAAGATAGACCTAGATATATCTTCAAACGAGGTAGATCATTAGGTGACTTATTAGTTAATTTGGATATCTCTCCCTTAAAAAAATCTAGACAAGAGTTACTTAGAACTGCAAAATGTGGTACTTTTCCGTGTCTTTCTTGTATAAATTGTAGTGCAATTATTCGAGATTCCAGTATTTCCCATCCATCATCAGGAGCAAAAATATACCTCTTAGAGGATATTTTAGTTGTACGACAAGTAATGTTATCTACTATATCAAATGCCCTTGTGGCAAGGGTTATGTAGGACAAACTAGTAGCCCTGTTAAAATAAGAATAAGTGAGCACAAATCAACGATACGTAATTATAAAGATATAGGATGCAGTAAACAGACAAAAGAGCAATCATATGGTGAAACAGCGCTAGCACAACACTTCCATGATCTAAAACACACTGTAAGCGATTTGCGCTGGTGCGTTTTAGAAGAGGTACCTGTACAGGTTGCCGATCGTAATAAATCCAAACTCCTCCAAAGAGAAGCATTTTGGATTAGTAGATTAGAAACAAAAATCCCAAAAGGTCTGAACGAGACGTTTAGTCTCAGATGTTTTTTTTATAAAAGATAGAAAAACAAAAAAACATTTTTTGATATATATGTATTTTTAGATTGTTAGCTTTGGTGTAGTAGGTTTTTGTTATTTAGATGGTAGAAGATAAATATATTGGATTGTTCATTTGATGGAACATAGAGTTAAATATATGTGAATAGTGTTATGTTATATTGGTTGGGAAACATAGGGTTAATGCTCACCTGTCTGTCTAATATGATCACATATCAGTGAATGTGACTCTGACTACGCATGCCTGAGGAAGGAATGTAATTTTCCGAAGCGTTGCAGCTGTGCGCAACATGGAGCGCTTTGCTCCTCAATAGTCAGCTCGTATAAGAGATTGCATGCCACTGAAAAGTGAAAAGTGAAACTTTTGGACTGTAAGGAAAACAACTACAGCTAACTACTGACTTTTAAACTGCTTGTGAAACGATAATTTGGAATACAAGGGCATACAGCCATAATTGTTATTCCGTACGTCAAGTAAAAGCACAAAGTTTTAAATGCAAATGTGTTTCAGTCTTCTTATTGCTAATTGTACTGTATTATAAGGAGAAGAGAAAACTCCGGATGTATGACTGAACATAGTGTCAGTACTAATAAAATATATACAGCACTCTAAATGTATACAGGCTGAACTTTATGAGTAGGCCACAGAGTCGCACAATGACAGAATGTGGAGGTGGCAGTAGCATAAGTAGGCCACAGAGTCGCACAATGACAGATTGTGGAGGTGGCGGCAGCATGAGTAGGCCACAGATTGGCACAATTACACATTGGGGCGGTGGCAGCACCATAGCAGCAGCAGCATCAGGCCAGAGAGTTGCACAATGACACAAATTTGCGGTGGTGGCAGCTAGGTGGCCGCACCTGTAGCATCAAGCCACAGTGTGTCGTGGTGCTATAGCCTGGAGGTGACATCAGTGGTGAGGTGGTAGCAGCATCAGAAGGCTAAATAATGGCCCAGTGAAGAGTGGGGAGGTGGGTGGCAATACCAGTGCCTGGTAAAGATGGTGGGTGTTAGAAGGAGCAGCTGGCAGCAGACGTGTGACATCAGGTAGGTGGCAGCATCAGAAGACTAGCTGAGGCAGGTAGCCAGAAGAATCCAGACTCATTTATCAAAGTTTGGGTGAAGCAGCATGGCTGATCTAATCTGAAACATCAGGCATTGGTGTGTGGAAATCCTGGTTGATCCATGCCTGATTTTTCTTGACAAGGGTGAGTCTCTCCACATTTCCGGTGGACAAGCAAGTTCTCTTTGGGGTAACGATGGCCCCCGCCATTCTCATGCCACGCTACTGGCCGGGCAGGACAACTTCTTCAGTGCAAACTCGGCAAGCTGCATCCACAAATCCAGTTTGGCTGTCCAGTAGTCCAGCGGATCTTCAATGTGGGGTGGCAGGTTGCTGTCCAACTAGGCCACCATCTGCTGGTTCAGAGTCTGCTCTAGGTGCTGCTTCTGGTGAGTACCTTCCTCACTAGGCACATGAAGAAAGTTTCTCATCAACGACTCCAGACTCAGGTTGCTGCTGATGGAGCTGGTACTGCTCCTACACCCCCACTCTCCCACAGCAGCTGTGGCAGTGGTAGGTGAGCGCTGAGAAACCCCTGGTCAGACCTGCTAGAGGATGGACGACGGTGCAGATAGGCAGCGGCCAACTGACTACATAGGATGTCTCTTGAATACTTGAGTTTGTCCTCCCTCTCGGGAGGTGAAAAAAAGGCCCCCATTTTGGACCGGTAGCAAGAGTCCAAGAGGGTGGAGAGCCAGAAGTCATCCCTCCGCCGGATGGGGACTATTCGTCTGTCACTAGCCATTCAAATCAGCATGCAGCGGGCCATCTGTGCAAGTGACTCTGAGGGACTCCCTGCCTCCATCTCCACTCTAAACTGGCACAGTGTGTCTTAGTCATCTGCCTCACCTTCCTCATCTCCCTCTACCTCCTCCGACTGCAACTACTTCTCCTCTCCTGTAGAAAAAGCACTAATTTCACCAGACATTGCTTGTGCTCCAATGTCCTCTTTCTCCTCCTCATCCAGTTCAGCCCCCACCGGACTTATGTGGCTGTGAGATATAGTGGCCACGTCTCCAGTCCCCTGAACACATGGATTTCGCAGCATCTGTTCCAGGACATGAAACACTGGAATGACGTTATTCATCCCGTAGTCCTGGCGACTGACAAATAACATGTCCTCCTCAATGTACCTGAGCAAACGGCAGGTGTCATGCATGAGCTGCCACTGGCTAACATCCAAATTACACAGTGGAGTACTCCTGTCCACTTGAATCATCAAGAAATCATTAATGGCCTTTCTCTATTCATAGAGTCGGTCCAACATACATATGGAGGCTGGAATTTTAACGGGTGGAAACGTCGCATATCAGCCTATGTTGGTGGAGGCCATTCTGGTGCTGCAACTCAAGGAGGGTGTACATGGTGTTGTAGAAATCGCTGAAGTGCAAGCAAAGTTTCCTGGCCATTTTTAGAATGTCTTGCAGATGGTTGGATGACTTGAGGAAACATTTGACAAGCAGATTAAACACGTGCGCCATGCAGGGCCCATGGCTCAGCCCTTCTCGGTGCAATGCAGACACCATGTTCTTTCCATTGTCTGTCACCATGATTCCGATTTTCATTGGTTACGGAGAAAGCCAGGAATCGCCGTGCCCTGCACATGTGGTATGCTGGAGGAGCTCTGAGACTTGTCGCTGCTGTGGAGGCTGAGGTGGTGGAGGAGTAGGAGGCGGACATTGGCGCAGGATCAGCATTTTGACAACGTGGAGGAGAAAGTGGCATCTCCTGTCCAAGTTGCTGGTGTGGCTGGGCAAGAATCACATTCACCTAGTGGGCCGTAAAGGACATGTATTGTCCCTGACCATAATTAAAGCTTCACACGTCCGCACTGCTGTGAGCTTTGGAAGACACTGACAGACACATATTTGTGCAGGGCTGGTACTGCCTTCTTTGAAAAGAAATGACCGCTTGGGACTCTCTACCTCGCCTCGGAAAAAGCCATCAGTTCTCTGAACGGTGCAGAGTCCACCACTTGAAAATGGAGTGACCACAGTACCACCAACTTGTACAGGAGCACGGTCTTTTGCTGTCTTTTGGCAATCACCTCGGTGAATGACTGCTGGCACCATGAGTGGTGAGGAGCAGGAGCATCTGGACTGGTGAATGATGGGAAAGAAAGACATCTCCCTTTGGCAGAGACGGTGGAGCCTTGGCTACCTGAAACTGGATGCGTGCCACTGGGTGCTGCTGCTGTTGCTGCGGCAATATGGAGCATCACATCTGAGTCACATTTCTCCCAGGCCACTGGAGGGTGACGCTGCATATGTTGACACAGGGTCATGGTGCCATCATTAGGTCCCTGGCCACACTTCACTTTCTGTCCACAGATTCTACATATACACATGTTTGGCTCCTCTGTTGTCTTGGCAAAAACCTGCCACACCACCGAGTAGCTGATTTTGCCACCAACGCTCCACACTGACTGATTGCTACTACCGCTGCCTTGGTGAGTCTCTGCGCCACAACTTTCTGAGCCAGAAGGGACCTGCTACCCCGTTGCTGTTTGGCTCCTAACGTGACACTGTGTCCACCCTGCTGACTACAGGACACACTACCAACTTGCTGGCTGTGCTGCTGCCTGATGTGCAAGCTGTCGGCCTCTTCTCTTTACGATGATGATGAAACCCTTTCTTCACCCGGCTCCCAAGTGCAATCAGCTACATAGTCATCGATTAGTGTTTGCCTGTCACTGCTGTCCTCCTCAACGGTGTCGGTGTACAGAGCCTGACCGCTCGCAACATAACATAACATAAGAAGCAGAGAATGTCTGCCCCCCCTCTTTGCTGCCTAGTAGCTGCTCACTGTCCTCAAATAGTTTGTCCTCGCTATATAGTGGCGCAGAGCACACAGCACATAATAGTTCTCTGGCTGAGGGAACTGAATGGGATAGAGGCGGGTTGAGGACAGGTGAGGGCCCCTGACCTGCTCCCAGGCCATGCCAACTAAGGGTTGTGTCTGATGAACCCACCAATTGGGGTTGTCAAATGTCATCAGGGAGGAAGTGGATGACCTAGTCAACCATTCAAGAACCATTGGATTGGTGATGAACACACGGCCGCTAGATTAATTCGGTAGCTCTGACCTCGCTTAGCCGAGTGAACCCTGCTGTGCTATGACTTGTGCCTGCTCCAGGAACATTTTTGCCACTGCCACTCTCATGTGAAGGGCCTGCCATCTCTCTGTCTGACATGGCAGTTTGATCAAAAATATTCAATAAAACAAGCTCTGTTTAATATTGATGTATGTGACACATACACAAGCTGTATCACCTCAGAAGTGAAAAAATTAACTCTTTGGCACAGAGAGCAATATCCCAAAAGACTGAACTGGCTGTATTGGAGATGTGTGTATGTGAGAAATACACACACTGTATTTCAAAGAGAATAAACCACAGTAAGTGGAAAAAGTAACTCTTTAAAAACAGAGAGCAATATCCCAAAATAAAAAAACACTGATTCAGGAACATGTGTGTATATAACACACACACACACTGTGTAGTTGAAGGGTATATCACCCTATTAACTCTAAAAAATCGGAAGTATTTGGCACAGATTGCAATCTAGTACTTCTGCAAAGAGATCCGTGTGCATAAGAGACACAATGGCAAGTGTCAGAATGTAAAATGGCTGGCCTGTTTATAGGGCTGTGACATCACAGAAGCTGGCTGATTGCTTATCGGCTGCATATCTGCATGTCATGGCATTGAGGACATTCCTTTCTTTCTCCCATAGTTCTTTGGCCCATGTCACACCATGTGCTTGCGGCCATTTTAGATTCTTACCACGAATCGCGATGAAATTCGGTTTTGTTTAGAATCAAATTTTTCCGGAAATTCAAAACGAATTTCACTTCATTAGAGTTGATTCACTCATCCCTAGTTGTAATATGTGCTGCATTACCCAAAAAAAAGTCTATGTTTTGGAATAGTGCTAAAAATAAATGTAATATATACAGCTAAATAAATTGCAATACCAACCATGTGATATATGCTATAGAATGTGAACAATGTCAGTTATCATACGTGGGTTACACAATACATAAAATAAAACAAGAATTTCTGAACATATATCGGCCATAAAAAATAAACGTATATCTTTGAGGGCAGCTAAATACTTTATAGAAAAGCATAATGGGGATTTAACCCCTTAACTCCCAGGCCTGAAAAGTAGTTAATGACCAGAACGTTTTTTTAGTTTTTGCCTCCTTGCATTTCAACAGTTGTAACTTTTTTATTTTTTAAAGCGCATTGGATGAGGTCTTTTTATTCGAAAAATTCCCAATTTTTTGGGGGCCAAAAAACCCAAAAAGGGGGGGGGGGGGGAAAAAAAAAAAATTTTTTAAAACGGAAAAAAAAAAAAAAACCCCCCCCCCCCAAAAAAAAGGGGCCCCCCCAAAAAAAAAAACCCCAAAAACCCCCCCTTAAAAAACCCCCTTGGGGGGGTTTTTTAAAAACCCCCAAAAATTTTGGGGGAAAAATTCCAAAACCCCCCCAAAAAAAGGGGGAAAAAAAAAGGGGGGGGGGGAAAAGGGGGGAAAGGGGGCCCGGGAAAAAAAACCTGGGGTTTTTTTCCCCGGGGGGGGTGGTTTTGGGGGGGCCCCCCCCCCCCCCAAAAAACCCAAAAAGGGGGGGGAAAAATTTTTCCCAAAAAAGGGTTTTAAAATTTTTTTTTTTAAGAACCCTTTTTTTTAAAAAAAAATTTTTTTTTTTAAACCCCCCTTAAACCCCCTTTGGGTTTTTTTAAAACCAAAAAATTAAAAAGGGGTTTTTTTAAAAAAATTTTTAAAAAAAAACCCCCAAAAAGGGGGGGGAAAAAAAAGGGGTTAAATTTTTTTTTGGGGGAAAAAAAAAAAAAAAAAACCCACAAAATAAAATTTTAAAAAAAAGGGGGGGGGCCCAAAAAAAAAAATTTTGGGGGGTTTCCCCCCCTTTAAACCTTTTTATTTTTCCCCCAAATTTTTTTAAAATTTTTTGCACCCGGGAAAAAAAGGGGTTTTTTTTTTTTGGGGGGAAAAAAGGGGGGGAAAAAAAAAAAAAAAAAAATTTTTGGAAGGGAAAATTTGGGGGGAAAAAAAATTTTTTTTTTTTTTTAAATTTTTTAAAAAAAAAATTTTTTTTTTTTTTTCCCCCAAAAAAAATTTTTTTTAAAAAACTTTTTAAACCCGGGGGGCCCCTTTATGTTTTTTTTTTTTTTTTTTTTCCCCTTTTAAATTTTAAATTTTTTTTTTTTTTTTTTTGGGGGGGGGGGGGGTTTTTTTTTTTTTTTTAAAAAACCCCAAAAAAGGGGAAATTTTTTTTTCCCTTTTTAAAAAAAAAGGGGGTTTTTTTAAATTTAAAACTTTAAATTTGGAAAAAAAACCCCCCCCCCAAGGGGGGTTTTTCCTCCCCGGGGGGCCCCCGGAATCCCTTGGGGGAAAAAAACCCCCCGGTTTGGGGGGGGTTTTGAAACCCCCCCCCCGGGGGGGGGGAAAAGGGGGGGGGGGGGAAAAAAAAAAAGAAAAAAAGGCCCCCCCCCCAAAAGGGGGGGGAAAGGGGAAGGGGGGTTAATAAACCCGTCCCGGCCCGGGCTTAAAGGGTTTCCCCCAAACCCCAAAAAAGCAAAAAAAAAAAAAAGGGGGGGGGGGCCCCGGCCTGGCCCCCCGGGGGCCCCCCCCGGGGGGGGGAAAATTTTTTTTTCCCCCCCCCTTTTCCAAAGGGGGGGGGAAAAAAAAAGGGTTTTGGGGGAAAGGGTTTTTAAAAAATTTTTTCCAAAAGGGCCATTTTTTTAATTTTTTTTAAAAAAAAATTTTTTTTTAAAGGGGGGCCTTGGAAAAAGGGTTTTCCCTTTTTTGGGATTTTTAAAAAACCCCCCCCTTTTTTTTTTAAAAAATTTTGGGGGGGAAAACCCTTTTTAAAACCGTTTTTCCCCCCTAAAAATTTTTTTAAAACCCAAAAAAGGGTTTTTTTTAAAAAAAAAGGGAAAAAAAAAATTTTAAAAGGGATTTTTTTGGGGAACCAAAAGGGGGAAGGGGCGGGCCCCCTCAAACCGGGGGAACCCCGGGAAAAAAATTTTTGGGTTTAAAACCCCCAAAAACCACGGGGGAAAAACCCGGGGGGCCCCAAAACCAAAAATTTTTTTAACCCTTTTTTTTTTCCCCTTTTTTTTTTTAAACCCTTTTCCCGGGGGTTTAAATTTTTTTTTTTGGGGGGCCCAAAAAAAGGGGGGGGAAAAAAAAGGGGTTTTAATTTTTTAAAAATTTTGGGGAAAATTTTTTTAAAAAAAAGGGGGCGGGGGGGAACCCCCTTTTTTTTCCCCTTTTCCCCCCAATTTTTTTTTCCCCCCCCCCGGGGGTTGCTTTTTGGGGGGGAAAAAAAAAGGGGAACCGGGGGGAAAAATTTTTTTTTTTTTTAAAAGGGTTTTTAAAAGGGGAAAATTTCTTTTTTTGGGTTTTTAAAGGGTTTTTTTTTTGGGGGGGTTTGGCCCCAACCGGCCAAAAAACTTAAAGGGGCGGGGGTTTTGGGGGGAAAAAAAAAAGGGGTAAAAAAGGGGGGGTTTTTTGGGGGGGGGGGAAAATTTTTTCCCCTTTTTTAAAAAACCCCCCAAAAAAGGGGGGGGAAAAAAACCAATTTGGGGGGGGGGGGAAAAAAAAACCCAAAAACCTAAAAAAAAAACCCCAAAAGGGGGGAAAAGGGAAAAAAACCCCAAAAAAGGGGGGGGGAAAAAAAAAATTTAAAAAAAAAAAATTTTTCCCCCCCCTTTTTTTCCCCAAAAAAAAATTTCCGGGGGGTTTTAAAAAAAAGGGGGAAAAAAAAGGGGTTTTCCCCCCAAAACCCAAAACCCCAAGGGGAAACCAAAAAAAAAAAACCCCCCCTTTTCCCCTTAAAAAGGGGCCCCCCTTTCCCCCTTGGGGGGGGCCCCCCGGGGGTTTTTTTTCCCCCCCAAAAAATTTTAAAAAAACCGGGGGGAAAATTTTTGGGGCTCCCTTTTTTTTTAAAAAAAATTTTTGAAAAAAAAATTTAAAAATTTTGGGGCCCCAAATTCCCGGGGAAAAACCCCAAAAAGGGGAAAAAAAAAAAATTTTTTTTTTAAAAAAAAAAAACGATTAAAAAAATTTTTTTTTTTTTTATTTTAAAACCCCCTTTTTCGGGGGTTTAAACCCCCGGGGAAAAAAAAAACCCCAAAATTTTTGGGGCCACTGTGAAAAGGGCCCCAAAAGTTTACACTATCTGGGGGGGAAAAATTTTGGGTTTATTTGTTTGGAAAAAAAAATTTTTTTTTTTTTTAAAAATTTTTTTTTTTTGGGGGGGTTTTTTTCAGTGGTGGGTAGAGCTTATCAAAAGGGCCGTAAATAAATATAATGCCAGATATGAATAAAGCCAGAAATCTACTCCAGGTCCTAAGTGGCGTAGATTTCTTTTTCAGACACAACGAATACTGAATTATTAACCCCCCTTTTTTAAAAATTTTTGGGGAAACTTTACCCCCCACACTTTTTTTTTGAGATAGGTTATATCTAATGGGCAGTTTTTTAATAACTGTAGACTTTATTAGTGTATGTGCCACAATGTTCTCCTCTCCACTGAATCCATAAAATTGAATCCTAAACCTGGTGAATGATTTCTTTCTTGTCTAGTATACGAGGTTTAAATTGCAAGGATTGGTTCCATTTTGTTAATTCTTTTTTTTATTAGAGATAGTATTTAAAGGTGCAGTACTTGTCACCTGCATTGTCATATTTAAATAAAGGCATTTTTAAAGTGTTAATGAGATCGAGTTCTTCGATGTGCATTTCTTGGGTGAGTTCATTAGCTGAGTTCTTAACCTTAACAACACAAACTATTAAGAATAACTTACAGAACTATGATAAATTGCTTTACTATGCATATAGCAAACTAGTAAAAAATGGATAATACTTTCCACTGAAAAAAATGAAAACTTAAAAAAGGAAAATAATTTCAAATAAATTGCTCAAAATTTGTTTTAAATTGGAAAGAGGCTTAAATATTTAAGCAGCCCCCATATTTGCACTTATAAAGCTGTCGTTATGGAAGACCCTGGTAAGGATCCTTTTAAAGTATACTGCCTAATCTCTAATAGCTTTACAGAGTTATTTAAAGCAAATAGACTCCCCCTTACTAAGCTTTATTTCCCTAAGTATATGTATGGCTCTTATCTAATAATTCTCTTTTTCAATGTTGGTTTAGTGGGTTACAGTTTATAATCATTCTGTCCTTATTGTAATGGAAATCATCTTACCATGCACTGAGTTCATGCTGAGCTTATTGTATACTAATATACAGTAACTTATCTGAGTTTCAGATACGCTACTTTATATTAACAGGCAATAAGCTCAGCATGGGAGAGCTACCATGGGAGGGAGAGAGCAGCAACCGTAGCCAATGATGAAACAGTAAGTAAACTTTAGATTACTCAGCAGTAGTCACAAGTCTCAACTGTTATCTAAAATGATGAACAATACAATTTTAGCTCATAACTGGTTATCCACTATATTATTGATAGTACAGAGTGTTCACTTATTGCTTAACTGTCAACGAATTGACCTGTTATCTTCTGCAATCAGTTATGAATGATAGAAGTGTATTGATTTGATCATTTTCTCCACCCGCAAATCTGAGAACCAATTCATTTATTGACTTATTCTTTCGTTGGACACTAGATAGGGGAGGAGTATCCAAAAAACAAAAATTGGGACAGCACCGAAGTCCAATTATCAATGCCAAAAGTAATGATGCAAAGAACAATCCATAGGTAAGACAGCCACACTCTCACCTACAAAATGATCAAAAAATAAAGGAAGGATGTCAACATCAAATACTTATTTATTGTTGATCCAGAGTACAAAAATGCGTGCGACGTTTCGGCTTAAAAAGTAAAGCCTTTCTCACAATAACACATATGGTAATAGTGACACTATATATGTGAACATTAGGTAACACCCTCTAAACAATCAGCCAATAACAAATAGCCACCGTTCAAAATATAAAACAGACAAAGTGCTCTATACCCAATTGGATAACAATACAAAATTCTTATCAGAATAACTCACCCAATGATAAAAGTACTTCATTAAACTCTAATGTGGAGAGCTGGTCCAAATGGAGGTATACATCGACACGGCACCCTCAATAACTCTCCCAAAGTCCGCTCGAGCGCCATGTCAATTAGGTATCCCTTCACTACTTATTGCGCATGCTCAATGCCATACACACTAATAAAAACAATAATCTAAAATGACACACATAATATTCAGGAAAACGAATACAAAGCCTTTTTCACTGCTTAATTTTCCGAATCAAATGGAACAAAAATTAGGCCCACCAAGGTAGATTGTAGTGAACAGAAAATATGGTATTTTTTAAAAGGGATTTTTGATTGAGATAAAAAGTGATTTTCCCCTCAAGCTAACCATGTTTTTAAACAAATTTTTTAAACTGACATCAGAAAATGAAGGGGCTTTTAAAATCAGGGGGGTTTGATTGTTCTAATTTTGTCTATGCGAAAAAAATGCTTTGGAAGGATTGATGGACAATCCACTGATCGTTATTAAACCTACTGACAAGGGGGAGCGGTCATGGTTATGGATAGTGTTGAGCGATTACGTTGGCCATCGACATCGGTCGATGGTCGATAGTCGACCATCATCGACAAGATAGTCGATAGTGAGGGTCGATTATGACGAAAACCATTAAATCATGTAGAGCAACAACACCTTCATTCTTACACCCAAAAAGAGCTGGGGAAGCGGAATTAACATCCACAAAATCAAAAGATACTGCTACATCTTAGCAACACACTTAGGGAAAAAAACCACAGAAAAAAAATCACACACCCTTCACTACCCTGTCTTGTACTACAGCATGACCCTTAAACCTTCATCACCCACAAATTAAAAAGTGCCAGAAGGCCCGTTATTTGAAACATCATTTTACTTTAACTTTTCATTTAATATCCCTGTCCTGGGAAAGCAGCAGCGCCCAAACCTACAGACCCCCCAATTTAAAAGTGCCAAAAAGGGGTCTTTTTAACCCCCTTTTAGTGAACTGGCCTTGACTACACCCGTCCTGGGCCCCAGCAGACCCCAAACCTCATACCCCCAAATTAAAAAAATCAAAAAGGGGTCTTTCAAACCCCATTTAGTTCATGGGCATTGACTATACCTGTCCTGGGGGGGGATAGCAAGCCGAAAACCTGCATACCCCATATTAAAAAGTGCCGGAAAAAGGAGTCTTTTTTACCCCATTTTAGTTTTACTGGGCATTGACTAACCGTCCCGGGCCACACAAGCCCAAACCGCATGACCCCAATTAAAAAGGCCGGAAAAAAGGGGTCTTTTAACCCCATTTTAGTTTACGGGACCCTTTTGGCCACAGCGACCCCCAAACCCGCATGACCCCAGATTAAAAAATGACGGAAAAAGGGGTCTTTCAACACCATTTAGTTGAACTGGACTTGACTATACCTTCCTGGACCGCAGTAAGACCATTAAAATTTTTGACCCCAAATTAAAAAAGGGTGGGAAAAGGAGTCTTTTAACCACCATTTTATTGAACTGGGCATTGACTAACTGTCCTGTACCGCAAATGGCCATTAAAACTGTCTGACCCCACGATTAAAAAGTGCCGGAAAAAGGGGTCTTTTTAACACCATTTATTTTACTGGACATAACGCCCCTTCCGGGACGCTTGCCCCCCGTATGAGTGCGGCCCCAATTTGGTTATTGGGAAATACGGTGGTTAACCCCGGGTTCCCCCAAGGTCCCCCTTTTCCCTTGGTTTTTTTTTTTTTTAAAGGTGGGGAAAGTCCACCTTTCCTTTCCATCTAGTTTGAATAACCTAATTTCTTTCTGAAATTTTTTTAAAAATTAAAGAATTTTTTTACCAGTATTTTGTAATGGGGGTTTTTTGTGTTTTTTAGAAAACCTTTTTTAAAATGGGTTGGAAAATCCCAAGTTTTGTTTTCTTTTTTTTTTTTTTAAAAAAAGGGGTTGCTCTGGGGGTTGATAGCTATTTAAAGATTTAAAAAAATTTTTGGGTATTTCCTTAAAATGCCCCTACTTTTTCCCTGTTTCTGACAGCCCATCACCCTTGAGCTCTTTTGACAATTGTGAAGAACAAATTCTGTTTGAAAAAAAAAATTTTTTATAATAGGGCCGTAGTAACTCATTTCAAACAAATCCCCCAAAAATTCAAAACATGACCCTTGACCACTTGAAATTGTGAAGAAAAATGTCTGTTAGAAACAAATTTTTTTTTTAAAAGGACCTGTGGGAAGCTGCATTTTTAAAACAAAAAGCCCCCAAAAGTTCAAAAGACCCTTTGGGCCCCTTTTGGGCAATTTCACGAAAAATGTTTGTTAGAAACAACATTTTTTTTTAATAGGGCCTTAGTTAGCTCATTTCAAAACAAAAGCCCCCCAAAAATTTAAAGCATGACCCCTTTAGCCACTTTTGGGCAATTAGAAGAACAAATGTCTTTAAAACAACATTTTTTTAAAAGGACCTGTATATTCTGCATTTCAAAGCAGCATGACCCAAACATTATAAAAATGCTTTCTCAGCCCCTTTAAAATTGGAGGAGAAACCACTTAGAAGCCCCATTTCTGTTCCAAGGGCCTGAATCTGATCTCACAGCACATGACCCCAAAAAAATTTTAAAAGACTTCCAGCCACTATTAAAAATTGTGAGGGAGAAATGCCACTTTAAAAACCCCCAAAATTTTTGTTCTAAAGGACAAATTATAGCGTATCTCACAGCAACATGACCTCAAAACCATTCAATGCGAAAACTTCTAAGATAAAGTGAGTAAATGGATACGGTGTTGTCATGAAACCTTGCTGTCTTTACAGTCTCCTCACAGCAAAACAGCAAAATGAAACTGTTGGGAAAAGAGAATAAAAATTGCAGTAAGAAATGATCATTATTAAAAAACATTTTCAAGACTTTTCTGTTTGAATTGGAATGTGAAGTAGAACGGCAACTAATCGGTGACCCTTCAGCTACTGGGGCCACAACACATCATCAGAGATGCCATGCCGATTCAGTCTTGATGAAAGTCAACGATCCACATTATCTGTTGGAAAAAGCCGATGCTGTCTGGTCTGTAATGGCATCACTCCACTGTGCTTGAGGTCCGCTCAAGTATGACCTGGCTGCTGGGTCAGGACAACACCTCTATGGCGTGGGAAGCGAGCTCGGGCCATTTCGTCCATGTTGAATATCCCAGAATTCTATTGGTCCCGAAAGACATACAAAAACATCGGTGTTGAACGCAGATAGTCGTGCACCATGATCTTAAGCTGGTCTCTGTGTGTTGGATGTGTGCCCGGCATTGCATGCGTTTGGTGAGGGTGGTAAACCAATAGATTGCGCCAGAGGTCATCCCATTAGGACTTCTGGCCACCTTGCTCTGCTGCTGCTGCCGCTACGAGCTACTTGGCACTCCTACTGCAGTCACGTCCGCTGAGTTTTTCCACGTGACATTTGGGGAACGTGTAGCGCGCAACAGATGTCCAGTTGATCAATCAGCAAGGTCTCATTTCCTGCATTTTTATTCTCTATTTGGGCGAGGGTGGAAGAAAGTGCTGAGTTTGTTTGGTACAGGGATCCAGGAGGGTGGCCACCCTATAACTGTTGTCATTTTGATAGCTTAATGCGAGGATCATTGGGAGGAAAATGGAGCATCCAATATCAAAGAAAGGGTGGTTTGGGGTGCAGGGGTGGGAAATTGCAGCGGGAGGGATGGTCGTACTTGCTTTTGCTGGATCTCTTCCTCTTCAGTGCCTACGCGACTTACTTGTGATCCAAAGCAGGCCTTATTGTAGACATGGGAGGAATATTCGTCGTTTTCTGTCTGTGCTTGAGGACTACGCTCCATCTCATCTCAAGCAGCGGAACTATAATATTATATGTGATTATATGGAAAGTAGTAGTGGGTGTGATAAAGGGTGTGAGTGAAATCCTCGGTGCATCTTGATCGGGACCAAGATCCTCCGGCGAGTAATGTAGTAAGTGAAATTGTGAACTGTACGGGGGCGCTTGTGGGATATTGATGGAGAAAAAAAAGGAAAAGCTCCGTGTCCGCATATGTGTCCGTTTACTCCATCCTCCGTCCTGCGGGACCCATCTTTTTTACAGAGTGTTCCAATGTAGTTCCAGAACTGATTATCTCACAATGCCTCTTGCTGACAAGGCATGTCCTTGGCACTGACCTTTTTGGGTGGCTTTCTCCATAACGGAAAGATAGGAGCAGATGCGCTTTCACCGCCTCCACGTCTCGGGGGCTCAAGCACCAAAGGTCCAGGCACCGACTGCTATTGTTCATGCCATGTGTCACTATCGTACTGCGGTCTATGGAGCTTTGGAGAGAGGAATATTTACATAGTGCTGAGGTGTGGGGGGCACACACAATGGGGGAATATTATATATTTGTTTAGAGGGTTTAATCACATGTGAGTCGATGACTATAAGAAAGGAGGTAGTTTGGATGGATTTAGGGATGGCGCGAGTTGGTGTATTATTATTGGTGTCTCTGATGGATGTGAATTTAATATGGTAGATGTCTGTTTAGGGGGTTAGTATTGGATGTGTATTTATAATGTATTGAGTGTGAACATCAATTCAGATATTAGGATGGATAACTTGTGTTAGATATAGTTATCGTACAATATAATTGAGATAAATGGTTGTTTAGGTTAGGTGATAAATGCTAAAGATAGGGGAGGTACTGCAAGATTATATAGAGTTACATGTGGGTAGGTGAAATATTATGTATTCTGTGGTATTATTATAGAATGTTATATGGGATATGTTCATCATTGTAGTGGGGTTTGTTAAATGAAAATTAAAGAGTTGAGGTTTTTGTTTGTGAAGAAGTGAATGTTTGAATATGGATCATGAACATGTTAGATAGTATTTGTAGATGATTATATAATGTGTGATGTATATGTGTTTTGTAAAGGTGGAGGGATTATATTGAATGGTAGGGATTGTAGGTGGGAAAATATTAGGATTATTAGAGAGGGTTTGGGTGGGTGTATAGGAGAATATTTATAGGGGATGGATTTGGTTTTAAGAGATATCTGGGTGGGGATGATTATGTAATGGGAGTTGAATGAGGGAATAATTGTTTATTATGTGAATTTATTGTTAGATACAAGAGATAAGGGAGTTGGGTTGGGGAGTGACAGAATTTAGGGTTGGTATTTGAGGAGAGTTTAAAAGGTGGAGATGAGGATACACATAGATGTTTGTTGTTGGAGAGGGGGGTAGGTGGTAGATAGGATGTGCGTACAATGAGGTAAAGGTGATGTAGAGTTTATGATTAGTGTAAGGGGATTTCTGTGGATTATATGAGGTATGGGGGGGTGAAAGATGAGAGGAGGGGGGAATGGTAAGAATGGGAGTGAGATGTATGGAAATGGTATTATAATGGTGGGGACCTAATAAGTTGGAGGGAAGAGTAGGTTAGGTAATGTAATGTGTATGAGAGGTTGAAATTGAGGGGATTTTCTTTTTTGGAATGAGGTGTGAAGGTAAGGGGTATATTTGAGATAGGGAAGTAAGGAGGAGTTGATGTGATTATAGAGATAAAAATGAGAAAGGGGGGGGGTGGCAGCGGGTAAGTGGGTATAGTAAAAATGGAGATGGAAGAAGAGGGAATGTGTTTGAAGAGGTTGATTTGGAGTGGTTTTTTATAGTGAGATTGTAAGATGAGATGATGATTATATGGGTAGGAGAAAGTTTATGAGATGAATTAGGATATATTTTAGATAGGGGAGTAGAAAGTGGGGGGAATGGTAAGAGGAAAGAGAAGAAGAGGTGGGATGATGGTTAGAGGATTATGTTTCATTGATGAAAGGGAAGAGTAAGGTTATGAAGGATATAAAGTTAAATGGGGATGATTTGTGGAGATTTTTGTGGTGAATTGGGTTATGGATGGGGGAGAGAGTGGGGGTATGGAGGGTGAGTAGTATGGGAAGTAGGGGGGGTGTTTATTGTTAGAGTGAGATGGTGATAGGGTTTTGGATTAGTGGAGGTAGTTGGATATAAGGTTAAATAGTGTATTAAGTAAGATTAGGGGATGAAAGGATGGAGGTGGGAGGATTAGAGGGTTATTGAGAGAGGAGAGTAGAAGTGAATAATAAAAAGAGGGTAGATAGGTAATAAGTTGGGAGAGATGTTGGAGGGGTTTGTGGGGTTTTTGGGGGTTTGGGAGAAGTTTGTAGATTTTGGAGATAGTTAGATTGAAAGATTTATTTATTTGGATGAGTTGTGTTGGATTGGTTAGGGATTAGTTAGAAGAGAATTTGTGGTTTAGTATGTTGGTTTTGTGTGGGATGTTGTATTGTTGGGGATAAGTGAGTGATAAGGGTGGTAGTGTTTTGGGGGGAGGTGATTTGTTGATTGAGGAAGATTGTTATTTAGGTGAAATTTGATTTTTTATATGTGAGGGTGGTGGAGGTTTATTTGTGGGGATTTTTTTGAATTAATATTGTAAGTGTTGTTTTTTGTGGTATGTAAAGGTGGAATTTGATGGTTTTATTGGAGTATGTATGATGGGTTGGACGTGTTTTTAGAGAGTTAGTAGGTAGTTGTGGTGGAAGGTTGATGTGAGGTGTTGATGTTATTTGAGGGAAGGGTTTGGTTAAGATTTAAAGGATATGGATTTGTTGTTAGTGTTAAATGTGAATATAGGTTGGTTGTTATTTGTTATTGTTTATGTTTTATATGCTTAGTGTTTTTAGTTACATTTTAATGTATTTTTAGCTTTTTGTTTAGTTTTATTACAGTAGAGGGGGATGTAAGGAATGGTGTTATTGAAGTTGGGGTCTTTATGAAAATGTAAGAAAGTTTTTATTGTTGTGTGTGTGGTGATAATAGAGTAGGAGTTTTCTAGAGCTATTAGTGACCATAATGAATTCATTGTGTTTCATTGCTGTTTTTTCGTTAAATTGTATTGCATTTTAGACTAGGTTGTAGGCACAATGATGTTTATGGGGTGAGGTTTATTATGGTAAGATTGAAGGGTGGGGGTTTAGGAGGTGGTATAAGAATTATGTTGGATTGGTGATTTTATGTAACGGTTTATGTAGTATAGAGTGTTGTACTTTGTTATTTTGTTTATCTTTGTATGTTTTGGTTTTTTTCTTTGTTAAGTGTATTTTTGTTTGTGGGGTTATGATTAATGGGGGATTGATTTCATTATAGTGTATATGGTGAGGTGAGAAAGCCGTGCTGGTAAACCAGTGGGGTTTGGTATTGTCTTATAAGAATAAAACTGGGTCGACAATAGAGAACCAAGAAGTTCTATAAGCTTACTTTATAAAGACAAATTATACCCTCCTTATTATCATTTATGATTCGTATTGATGCTGTGTACGCGTAAGAAAAGTACAGTAGATTTTGTCTAATGGATAGACAAAAATATCTTCTTAATTCTGATGATTCTATAAGGTGTAGAGAAATACAATCTTATTAGAAGACTGGAGTATCATCTCTTAATTTGATTGTTAACACTTGTCTGCGATAGAGTAAAATGTTGAAAGCTTCTTTCCGTTAAGGCTCATATTTACAGCTACCTTGTGGTATCCCTCTTTCATTATCGATCACAAATGTTCTGAACGCGTCATATTCCTGACATTATGTTCTACCTGAATCTGAGTCTTTAAGTCTGATTAATTCTCCCACCGGAAAGATTTTTAATCTCACTTCGTTGTGGGTAGACAAATCCTGCTGTAATTATTCGTGTAACGTGAATGGGGGGTGCCTTTTGTTGTTGTTCTTATATAATTATGCTTAACGAGTTTCTCCATCTCTTAAGGTGTCTTCCTAAATCTGTCTCATTCGCTTTGCAATGGCTATTATTTTATGTTTGTTCATGGTAATTTTTCTGATTGTTAATAGGCATTAAATTCTTGGCTCACAATTCCGTTGCCCCCCCCTCCTCAACCTAGCTCTACAGTGCTGTGTCAGTCTTTTTTAGATAAATTAAAACCACGTGTGGTCTGGACGGCAAGTATGATTCTGATCCTCCCATGGCCGAGTCATAATATTTTTTTGGCCAGAGCCGGTAGAAATTTTCGCACCCTTAATGAACCTCGGCTCCTAGTACAGATCTAGAATTCTCTTCTTACGTAATTATTGTTTGTCTTCTGAATTGTCGTGATGGCCAATACAGAATAATTCAGTTCTGAGTCCGCTGGAGTGCGGACTTTACTCATTTATGTTGTGTTTCATAATGGGACTTACCTGTCGTGGGGCATGGAGGGGTAAACCCTTCGCACTTCCACATCCCCAAGGAGATTCCGAGTCGCCATGTTGCTTGGTTCTTGTACTAAAAACCTGACTATTTGAGTTTTTATTCGATATGTCCTGTAAGTTTAAAACAGTGGCTGTATTTTCCCTCTATCCACGCGCCTAGGTACTCACTGCTAAATTCGCGCCTATTTCACTACAATATGTCTTAGAAGTGCGTGTGCGAGATTGATCTCTTAATATGAAACTTTGGAGAATGAATGGGAAAATTAGTTGTTTGGATATCTACAAAGCAGTTGTCATGCTAACAGTAAGTATGAGATAGTTTTAGTTTTGGTGTTAATTTGTTTATGTTGATCTCAGCGAGCGGGGTCTATAATACCTTCTTGTCGTTGCCAACACAATGAGTATCGTTTATCTTCTGCGATATAAACAAGCATCAAGTACTACACATGCGCCCCACCCCTTATCCGCTAGGGCGTATTAAACAAATCTATAATTGGCTTGTATGTTGCTACGTAGCGGTATTAGAACTTTCTAACTTATTGACATGTTGGAATTTAACTAGAAATATCTACTAATTTCTGCTGGCATACATCAAAAGATCTCCTTTCTATTAATTATTACTTAGAACAAATCTCCGAAACTCAACCGGGGCGGTGAGTTGATGGATAGAAAATAACTGTTTTTCCTACGAGAAAGTCAAGGACAAAGTCATCATTTTTGGATGTCACTTTTGATGGATATTCAACCAGGGCGGAGGTTGATATTCTTCCATTATCCGTCCCATCACTGGTACATCGGTTAGTAAGGCAGGTCTGTCTCTCCTCCTCAGTGTTTTAATTTCTTCCGGTTTGTGTAGTTTTTATCTTTTTTTAATACTCTGTTCTTTGTACTGGCTGTTGTTATCGCTATCGTTCGATTTTTATAGAGATACCCACACTGGAGTTAAATTGTCTGTCCTTATCGTAATTAGCGTTGATATCTCGAGAGACAATTGTAACACAAATTTAAGAGAGATACTAGTCTATCATATTAAGATTCTGTTTTTCTTCCGCCCTAATTTGTCCCTTAAATTTTATTTGACTGCGTGCGTGTGTTGTTTTTTAGTCCTGTTCTTATCTGCTCAGGTTATATTATAAAACACACATTTACATAAAGGGATATATAATTCATCTATTCTAAGAACGGGTAGAACTACTTGTGGTTCTGTCTTTGTCGACCCAGTTTGTCTATATCTTTTCAGACTACCTTTACCCCGACCTGGGTTTATTACATAGAGCTGCCTTACAAATAGTGGACACTCGGTTCTTAGCTTGCACTTTATATCTATTCTCTCTATTTCTAAGTGTTCTCATCTGTAACAATATAACGGTTCATATTATATTTACATTCGTTATTCAAGAGTTGTAAACACTAACATCACAGTTTCCGGATTAGCGTTTTCCTTGGTACTGATTGCAACTTGCAATATGGGTGTACATCAACTGCGTATATATCTTTGCCCGTAGTGCTCCGTCTTGTTATTCGCTCATACACTTGTCATGTGGGAATATCAAGTCTTCATCTATGTTCTTCGTAGTTTCTGATAGTATTTTTTTATTTTTTCAAAGGTGGCCTGTCGTGAATTCTTCCAAGATTTTCTTCGGCGGCATGAGAGAGTGTTTAACCTTTAGAAGTTTGATCACAACAAAAAACTATTAAATAAGGTACATTGTGATCTACCATTTTAGGCTCACTTATCTGCAGTATGAACAAGAACAATGTTTTTATCAATATTTGTTGTTTTTTAGTTGTGTACGTTTTATATATTATGCTATATTTATTATATTTCATAATATACCAATCCAAGGTGTAAAGTTACCTTCTCTAGCACATGTGACCGGAGTATATTGTCTATTTAAAGGAAAGCTTTGTTATATGCAAGTTATACGCTATGATTAAAGGTATAATCTGCCGAAACATCTAGCGCTTTCTACTACAAACATCATGGTCAATGTCGACTCTGTTTTAATGCATTTGAATAAAGCTATCTTGCAAATTTTCTCTACCTACCTGGTCATTGTAGGCTGGACTTCCTTTCTTCGTTTGTTTGATCACTGAGACTTGTTGTCCATTCTATCTCGTGCACGTCCAAGAGTGGAACACTGACGTGATGGACGATCCTTTTTCTGGGTTCTATAACTAATAATTTTTGCACCTTCAATCTCATCCTGTGGTGACTAATAAAATTTTGCTTGATTCGATTTAAGTGCAAGCTACCTCAATGAACAAAGCTTGTAGTGCCCAAAGAAAAACAACACGTGTCGTTATAGTTAATTCAGTAGAAACAGATATTCTTGGACGCTGTCAATTCACCCTGTGGTAGACTAGAAAAATTGCTGATTCAAATTTTATGTGCAGAAGTATGATATTATCATCTTTGGGTTGCTTTTGGTTTTAGTTGGATAGTGCGTTGTTGTAGTATATCAATAAAAAAAAGGAGAGTTTTTGCGCACCTAACAAATTTCCTGACTGTTAGTAGTAAAAGTATGTTATCCTATATAGTCAGGTTATGCCAATATTCCAGGAATATTTCATAAAAACTGTTATGATGTATACTATTCGCAGCTATGTCCCTTCACTTAGATCTTGTGTTCTATTATCCAGTAGTCGTTTAATAGAGTCTTGTCTGTGTTCGCCCGCGCCCTCCCCCCGCTCCTCACGGTGACTACAGCGTAGATGCTGCTCCTTTAAACAATTCCATCTAGCTAACTACAGATAAATCTTCTCAATCTCTAATCATAACTGAAAATTGTAAGGATTCCCAGCTAATAGTAAAGTTTCTCTGTGGAAGGTTATCGAATAATTGGCCGTGGAGCTGTTTGAAAACAACAGAGCGTCTCGGCTTTGCTCTGAACGCTGAGGAGACTCTGAGTACTGAATCAGGGAAACGAGCTGCTTCATGTAAAACGAGTCCATGGATTTTCCAGCCCATCGCAACATAACTTCCCATAGTCATGAAGTTGCTGCAATCTTCTCACCCGATAGTGGTCTTAGCTCTTTGAGGCTTGGCCCCTGTTTTTCTTTCGACGGTTTCTTACTAGCTTATGCTTTATTTTTGATCTATTGGGGTTATAGTTGGTACATATGTGAGGAGAGTCTGGGTTATCTGTTTTTAGAGAATGATTAGGAGGAGGTGTTGAAATATAGTGGTGTGTGTACATTTTTTTTGTGTGTTGTGTGTTTAGTAATTTCTATATTTGTGGTTTTGATTGGTGTATATATGTGTAATGGTACGTTTTACATTGTTTTGATGTGTGTTTGTTGGTGTGTGGTGTGTGATGGTCTCTATGCTTATTATTATTAGTTTGTGTTTTTGTGTGTGTGAACAATTTATATGACATGTTTGGTACGATTGAGTTTGGTGGGGAGGGTAAGATTGGGGTCGGTGTAGGAAGATGAAGGGTTGTGGCGTTTAGAGAGTGGATGTTGTTGAATGCCTATCAAATATTGTGTTGTGCAGAGTGTTTTTTCGTAATTTTGTTGTTTCGTCAAAGGTTTTATTGTTGATTACAGAATTTTGTTTAGATATTCGATAGTAGTTGAGTGTTATTTTCTTGCATCTTCTAATGAATATTAAAACTTTGGCAGGATAGATTGTGAGTATTGCTAAAATTAACAAGGATAGGTTTGTGGTGGTATAGCACTTTTTTTAATACGAGCTGAGCTGTGTTGAGGGGGTGGGGGGTGATAATATTTGATAGTATGTTTGTGTCTTGGTTGAGGGTGTGTCTTTCGTCATGTCTGGTATTGTTATTGGTGAGATGGGCGCTGATCACACACACACTTTCCTTTGGGTGTTTCTTAGTTCTTCACGTTTCAGTTCATCTCTTGCTCTCTTCTGTAGGATATGTGAATTAGGCTAGGCACTCGGCTTGGGTACAACCACTGCTCTGCATAAGTATGTTCGATTTCCTTCACATTTATTCCGCTACGTATGTCGTGATCCTTCTACAATTTAATATTAGAGAGATTAGAAGATTTATGTAGTAGAACGTGGAAGTATTTTTTAAGTTGAGTCATCCTCCTAGCTGGTAAGAATAAAACACTGTTAAGTCAAAGGAAGGTGAATGGAGCGGGCAGGGGCCCGCGACTGCGAACACAGACAAGCTCTATAATGATTACTGAGATAATATTCCCATGACTTAGGGTAGGACAGTTGTCTTACTGGAGTCAACATTTTCTTAATTTTAGTACAGGTTTTCTATTGAAGATATTCACTGATTGTGAATCGGGCAGACCTGAACTTTTAGATACACATCTAGACCTTATAAAACCAAGGGCGCTTTGGTTGATGCATTTATCCTATTTTTTTATATAATTTTTTCTCTTGTACTATGATGTTCAGCTTTCATTTTTTTGTGAGCCCATTCTCACCTTGTTGATATATCCATCTCTGCGCACTTAGAATTTGAATCCAGCAATTTTTTATAGTTCACCACAGTTGAATCTTGCGAGAGGTGCCAAAAAAATATCTGTTTCTATTACGTTTAAATAAATGTCTCGTTTGTTTTTTACTTTGGCGCAACTACTTTTCGTTGTTTCATTGAGTTAGCTTTGCACTCAAATCTGTATTCCTCTGCGTGTGTGTCACATCTTGATGTTGAAAGGGCCATTAATTAGCTTGTTTTTGAATCGTATTAGGTTCCACTCTTCCTGTCTTTTTCTCACCCCTGGACGTGGTCACGGAATTAGTCGGTATCAATCCTCTGGGATCCTATCTACATTTGAAATCAACGTCTTGTCATGTCTAGTAGAAATTATGATGATAGCCTTTTGATTCAATTAGCATCTATTTTATGTGTAGTATTGGTCCTTTGGTGTGTAGTACTTTGCGCTCAATCTGTCGTTGTGTTATATCTCAGTTTTAGCAGCTGCTTTTGGAGCTTATCTTTGACTTGCCGTGTATGTTTCTATTTCCGTCATCAATGTGTGCTTGAAAAATAAACTACCGATTAGCACTTCTGGGTGATAGTTTATTAATATGTGATCTATATTAAAATATACGAAATGCAGATATATTTAAGCTTAGTACAAAACCTACTATACAATCAGATTATAATATTCTTCCAGCTCTGGTCATAATCCTGACCTATAATCGTGAGCCATTATTGGTAGAGTTTTGCCTGCCTTTCTACCTATTATTAGTTTTGTTGTATGCACCGACCTCTAACAGGCCCCCTTTGTTATTTTTATTCGCCAGCCACGACCCGTCCAAATTGCCCCGCGATAAATTTAAGATAAATTCACGTAGATTCCTGAGTTTTAGGCGATGAATACCTAGAACAGATCTTGAGTTGTCCTCACAGACAGTGTTTCGTATATCAAGCAGAGGCATCGATCCTGATTTTTGAACAGCTGTTGAATAGTACCCCTACATATTGCAATATATCTCTCTGCGTTCATAGGAGTATTCATGACTCTTGGTTTTGTTTTTCTTGAGTATTCGTTTTATATCTATGTATGCTTGTTTTATTGTTTACGAGATAAGTATAATGTTTTGTGGGTTCTGCTTTAAAATTGCTATGCTTTGCAACTTTCATCACAGTCCACTGCGTTAAAGCCTCTTTGAGTGATATGGCTTGCATCAATTCTGGAAAAATAAACTGGTGACAATAGAGAACCAAGAGTTCTACCTTTCTTAGAAAACAAATTTTATACCCTCCTTATCTAAAAAGTGTTTTCATATATCCTGAGGAGAAAAGTACAGGTAATTTTTCTTATGATAGACACATTACTTCGTTTAATGTTCGTCTATTGGATTGATTTTTTTCTATTGCGATTTGGTTTGACTTTGTTCGTCTATCATGTGGTGTGTTATTGGGTGGCACGCTGTGTTTAGCTACGTTCCGATTTTAGCTCTATTACAACTTCCTGTGTGTATCCCTCTTTTCAATAATCGATCACATGTTTGACAGCTCATTATTCCTAGATATATTATGTTTCTAGGCTGATCTGTGTCTTTTTTTTCTGATTTTTTTTTCGCCACCGGAAAATTTTTTAATCATCATGTGTGCGGTGACATGTTCCTGCCTGTCAATAATGAAGAATTCCTTGATGTGGTTTCCGAGATTTGGGAGAATATCAACCCCGCCTCTGTAAAAGTTTTGATACCACTCATGTCTCCCTTTAAGTTGATCTTTTCCTTCGTGTCGTTTAAAACATTTTGTTATCTAGACGTTCCTTATCTAACGCCGCTTAGTCTTGTGTGTGTTTGTGTTACCATTGAAATTTGAAGAAAGTTACTTTTTTGTTGCTAGATTTGATGGTCTGAGTGTTGGCTGGTTGCTACTTTCCATTATTTTTTGTTCATACATGAGCGCGAGAGTTGATATCATCAGTATTTAGTGGATTTGTTTAATTACGACCCTACGATAAGTTGTGGCAGATTGCGGTACTATAGATGCTCGATTGCAGCTTTGGGTTCTTTTCTGTTCTATGACTATTTTGATTAGTCGGCTCATCCTCGTTTCTGTGGCCAACGTATCTATAGTGGTTTTTCTCTTTCTTTTTCTCTTTTATACGTTATCTGTCTATTATTGTGTTTTTGTAGTTCAGCCATTCTTACTAATTCTGTTCATTGTCGCAAAGATGTATATAAGTAAATCATACTACCCACCACACGACTTTGACCGATTTGGTAGTCATTGTGATAGGCCTTTGAGCGTGAGGTTTCTCCTGTGATGCGTGGATAGATGAGGATTCTACAGCCACTTGTTGTTACTATCTTAGCGCTGCTCTGGTGATACTATAACTCTAAATCTGGTTACGTTCATGAGTTCCCAAGCGACATGGACTCCGACTCCTCTTTCTAGGTGTCGTGTGATGTGTGATTATTACCCCTCCAATCCGCTCAGTCCAGAGCTATTTCTGTCTCTCCTTTTTAGCATCTAATCTATTACTATATTGAGATTAGCTCTAGTCCGACCCAGAACTCAAGAATTTTTTGTTTATTATGGCCACAGACTTTTTATTGAAACAGAACGATTCAGTTTACAGGAGTAATTCTATCTCATGCCAGAGGTTCATTCTATGGTGCACGAATTCCTTCCTCATTCTCCCGCTCTGCCATATTATTTATGTCGGCATGTGAAGGCAGAAGTTTCTCGTTCTCTGCAGACTGTCCCATATTGTCCCTCACACACGATCAGGTGAGAGTATAGGTCTTGTATATTTCGTATGAATGTAACTCGTCCGAGGGGGAGGGGCTCGGAGTGGACTTAAATATTGTTTGCACTTTATAGCATTCAATAATACACTTGACTACATGTTATCTTATGATATCGCATTGTATTTCGAAATGTATACTTCTTGAGTCACTTTGAAAGTTAATCACTGCCCCCCATGAAGGCCTCAGGGTTCTTGATTATTCTCTCCATAATTGTGAACCACAGACAAGGGAACTACGATAATTACAGGCTGGATCTTGTCATCCGGCACACATAGTGATTGATGAAAATTCTTCGCGGGCGAGATTAATCAGGATTTAAAAGAGACACTGATTCTGGATGAACTTAAATTGTTCCAGATTATGATTGTAGTCAAACCGTCGTGATTCGAATGTATTGAGTCAAGAGGTACAGCGACACTAGAGTTCTAATACAGCCAACGAGAAAGTAGACTAATGTTTATCTCGCGACAATTGTTAACACAAATATCGTGAATTACGGAGTCTGACAATATAGATTGTAATTTCTAACCCCCCTATAGTTCCTCTATATAAAATGATATTTGTGTCTATCATTATATGACATCAATACTTCCGTTTCTATTTTCTTCAAGGATAATTTAATACTCGTTTATTGCGGTTAAATACATTTGTGTATTCTAGAAGGTAAACTCTTGGTTCTCTATTGTCACCCGTTGTTTCTTATCATATATCCTTTCACTCCAGGTTTTGTCTGATCTCTGTCTTTGAAGTGTCTATCTGGGGCTCTAGTATGATTACGGTGGCTGATTAATAGCATTTCGTTACTTTCATCTGTATAACAATATACACATCTTCTTCTCTAGAGTGAGAGATGGGTTTATAGTTTGTGATATTGGGTCTTGGTATCGTTATTTTGGATTCTTGAGATTTCTGGTTGTGACATCACTTCTTTATTACAGTTCACGTTCATAGTAATTACTTAATTTTAATAGGTATTGTTGCGGTGATTCGAGAGTGATTGGCACTTGATCGTGTTCGGCACACACAGCATTTTTTGTTAGGTCTGAAGGGATGGGAGATGGGTTGTGGGTTGACACGTGTGTGAGGGGGTGACTTATATTTTCTCTAGTTGTAGTTATGGGTGAGTAATGTAGTATAGTTACAGATGTGTTATTTGTATTTGGGTGTGATGTGTGGGTGGGTCTGGGGGTAGGGGGGTGCGGTGGGGTGTATGTTGTTGGTTGTTGATTGTGGTGTAATTGGATTGGTTTGGGTGTGAATTATAAGAGGTAATTGTGAGTGGGTTTTTGGTTTATGGGGTCTGTATGTTGTTAATGTGTTTAGGTTGTTGAAGTAAAGTTTATTATGAGGTAGAGGGGAGGTAGATATCGGTATTTGATGGGGATGGTGAGTAGTACAGGGGGGTTTTGATTGTGGTGTTTGGAGAGTGAGGATGTGGGGCGAGAGTATAGTAAAGGGATGCGTGAGGTAGGGGGAGAGGAGTGGTTTTTGTGAGTGTGGTGTAGTTGTATGTTATTGTGGGTGGGTAGGGGAGATATATTGAGGGGGATGGTGTGAGGATAGGTTGGTTGTATATTGGGGTGTGATATATTTGAGCTTTGGTGGGGGGAACTTTTTGTAGGGGTGTGAGTTGTTTGGGTTGGGTAGGGGGGGGGATAGGGAGATGAATTAGGTGTGTTGAAGAGGATGGTGGTTGAATATGGTGGTGTGGGTGGTGTTGTGTTGTTGTAGGGGTGGGAAAAGTGGGTGTTTGAGAGGGAGAGAGGTAAGGAATTTGCACACGGCAGTCGTGACACACACACAAGATAGTTGGATGGAGGTTAGTGTTTTGTTGGGTGTGGTGGTTGTGTAAGTGTTTGGGAGAAGGAATTGGAGATAGACTTATAGGAATATGAATGGAGTAAACACTAACAGGAGAGAGGGATGAAAGGTCTGAGATGGTTATTGTAGAGAATGTGAGTGGAGAGAAGGATGAGGGGTTTGTATTTAGTATGGATGGATATGATAGTAAGAATTAGAAGATATGATATATATATTTGGAGACAGATGATACTGATAATATAATGGATTATGTATAAATTTGATTATATTGAAGGTAAATAATAGGTTGAAGGTAGGGTGATTGTGTATTTGGAAGGAATGGTTGATGGGAGTTTTTGTTTAAGTTGTTGTGGGAAGAGGAGTAAAATGGTAGGTGGAAGGATTTTTTTAAAGATTAAAGGGGAATTTTGAAGGATACAGAGGACACAGAGGATGGAAAGAGGATGGAAATATGAGAAGTGATGTTGATGTATATGTATAAGGGGTGGTGTTGTATGTGGATTGAATTTAGGGGAGGGGATATTTGGAGGCATATAAGGAGGATGATAGTATTGGGTTGGTATTATGTTGGGATGGTAGGGATATAAGATTGTTTATGGAATTTGAAAGTGTGTGGAATAATGAAGGATGTAGTATTTAAAAAGAAGATAGGTGAAGAGAGTTTCTTGTAATTAAGAGATTAAGGAGGGGGTAATTTAAGAAGGAATAAATAGTGATGTGAACGTCTGGCACTAGCTAATACCTTTTGTTTGACATTTAGGTAGGGTACATCATAATATGGATTTTGATATGATAGGTTGGGTGTTGGTTATCTGGATCATCAATGCAAATAAGGCCTGGACCGATTGACCTAGATAATTAATACTGTATATGAAAGAGGAGAACAGAAGAATAAGAAATATTAATTTAGGATGAAGATGAAATGAATGAATGTGATTTTGTATTGATAAGAATATGTAATCAAGAAATAGGAAAATGTAATAAATATAATAAATTTAAAATGAAGTTCTGAAGTCAGGAGAAGAATATTTTTATGAATATTTAGTCACGAAAGATTTAAAGTAGAATATTGGTATAATCATGAGGCATGTCGTAAGGTGTGTGGTATTTGTTTATAGTTTTCAAATTTACTCTTTAACAATTTGTAATTTAAGGTTTGAAATTGATGAGTGTGGAAGTTTTGTAGGGGAATGAGGTATATGTGGTGGAAGAAGATTTAATATGTATTGAAAGAGGGAATGAACATGGAACTTGGACAGAGCTGCATTTCTTTTCCAGATAATAGCACGTGC
The DNA here is from genome assembly GCA_025379985.1 of Phyllomedusa bahiana. NCBI lineage: Eukaryota > Metazoa > Chordata > Amphibia > Anura > Hylidae > Phyllomedusa > Phyllomedusa bahiana. The sequence goes on from JAODAL010002657.1 coordinate 121,340, forward strand.
CCTGCCCTCCTGCCTACTGTGTCCATCTAAAATTTCAAGCGCGTTTCTCTCGTTGTGAGCCGGATAGGTCCTTCTGACATACATCGCGACATCATGGAGTCTAGATAGCTCGGCCAAAAGCCGCTATATAAAAAAATCTCATGTGATCAGCTCACATGGTGAGTCTTGGGTGATTGTCTCTGGTGACTGCGTGAGCTCATCGAGCTCGGCGCACGCCTTCTAAAACCGCAGGATGGTTGCAGGTTCGTTCCCCTATCCTCTGTTGGCATCACTGTGCCTTGAAACCTACCTTGTTTCGTTCGGAGGTCTGGTTCCGAGTCCTCTAACACAGGTCAGGAGTCTAGTTGACCGGCTCTCCGCAACGCGAGACCATCTAGAGCGAGCGTGCTGGGTGCCAATAACCTTTGGGCCTTGGAAAGGGATGGAGTGTTGCGAATTAACCGGCGTAATCTGCTGGCCGGAACATACCTTAAAAGATCGCTGTAAGTGTGTAAGCAGCAGTTCCCTTTGCCTTGCACATGTATCAGTAAGAAACCTGTCTGTACCAATATATTTTGACTAAAGATGCTTCTAGGTCTAGACTCGCCTGCATGAGGAAAGGTCTCTGGAAGTCTATGTTCGCGACTCGCACTGGTATTGTACTACCACATCTATCGATATATTTCCCGCCTGGCAGTGCGATTGCAGCGTCAGCTCGCAATAGTCGATTTAACCGCTGTATTCAACCGGTTCTCAGATGCGTCTTTAGACAAGTGGCAACTACACTTGGGAATTCCCACCCTCCACATTCAGCACAGCGATTAGTGTGCATGCATCGCGAATGCGATTACGCTGATACTTAAAAGTGAGACACATGGCCTTTGACAGCACGGGTGCGTCCATCTTTGGGGGTGTTGAGTCCTACCGAGTGTGAGGCTGTTTTTGACTCCTCACCTCTCCTTGCCTGTTTTGAAAACGCCTACTAATGGGTCATGGCGACTCCTGCTGTCTGCATGAGCTAGTGAGGGTGTGCTTTTTCTGAGGTTCGAGTCTTTTGTACTCCTCTGAGAAAACAACAGTCCCTCCAGCGACGGTGGTGGATGATCAGAGAGACACATATGGCGACACGGAGCCATTTTCTCTCCTTCAATCCAAAAGGTCCCGAACAGTTCACAATAGTTCTTGCGGAGCTTTGTGATGGGGGGGATGGGCGACTTGACGTTGGGGATTGTGCAGCTGCTATCGACTGGGATGACTGCAGATGGCATTGCATGAGGGGGGTTGGGAGGGATGTGGAGCACGTTGGAGAGAGGAGGAAGCAAGTTCCTAAACACCCTACGTACCCGACACTTACCCGGCCTTGAAAAGAGTGGGCGTATTTTGAGTGCGGTGGAGGAAGATGTGAAACAGGCTTTTGTGCTAGTTCCTGAACCTCGACCCTAGTGTGGGCATATTCAAGGCTCCATCTCTCACAGGTAGTCTTTGCATGCATTCCATTCTCTCCTATATTGTCCTCGCAGTTAAGGCAATCAAAATAACAACAGTTACTGGTTGGCCACTCCTTCCTGAATGCCCTGGTACATCAAACCAAACTCAGGCACTTTCCTTCCACCACCCAAATAGAGAGAATAATTATGCAGGAATTGAGACCTGCTGATTGATCAACTGGAGACATCTGTTGCTCGGCTCACGTTCCCCAAATGTCACGGTGGAAACAACATCCTAGCGACGTGACAGCAGTAAGTGCCAAGTTGACCGTAGCTGCAGCAGCAGCAAGCAAGGTTGGCAGAAGCCTAATGGGTTGACCTCTGCAATCTTGTTACACCATCACCAACGCATACAAATGCAGGGCAACACTTACCAACACACAGAGACCTAGCTAAAGAGTCATGTAGCATCGGACTATCTGTTCGTCTCAACACCGATGTTATTTGTATGGTCCTTCGTTCGGACCAATAGACTTCTTATGTCAAATTGACAATGGCCCAGCTTAGCTCGCCAGCGCCATAGATAGTTGTACCTTGCCAGCAGCTCAGCGTCCATATCTGAGCACCGATTCACTCTGACGGGGTTCCTGTACTGTCTTCGCAATCCGCTTTTCCACAGGGTATTTGGGATTGCGTTTGACTTTCAACTCAACGATACATTCAGCATGGTTCTCTGATGATGTTTGTCCCCTGTTTGCTGAGGGCACCGATAGTTTGCCGGTCCTATGTCTTCTCTTCCAAGTCTAACAGTTTTGGTCCTATGGATATTTGGGGGTATTTGAGTCAGTTCTTCTGGCAATTTTTTGGAAGGGGGAATTATGGGATTGGGCTGGTTTGCTGTGAGTGACTGAAAAAGACTGCAAGGTTGCATGACTTCCAGTTAATGGGACATAGGGTGCGGTTTTGGTCCTGGGCCTTTGTGGAGTCATGTTGCTGTGTAGATACACTATATTTTATGTCTTTAGAACAAAAATTATGGCTTTTAATTAAGTGGCTTTTTCGTCCTCTCCTATATTTGTTATTGTGTGCTGTGTAATAATGTAAGATCTTTGTTGCGCGCGTCTTGGCTTTGTTACTGCAATAATCATGTCCAGTGGTTCAGATAGGTGGCTCTTGGTGCATTTCTCTCCTCACTATTTTTTGTTCTGTGCGTGATTAGCTTTTTAGTTTGTTGTGGGGGGCTTGCCTCTGATAATCAGCATGTCTCGATAGCATCCCTTTTATTATAATATGTTTTTTCTTAAATACATTGTTCTTCCCATAATTGTCTAAGTGCTCAAGGTGCATGCTGGATTGTTGGGCATTTGCTTTGAAATGCAGCTAGTAAGCTACAGGTCCTAAGGGGTCGATTAGTAAAAAATTTGTTGCTAACAGACTTTTGTCGTCGCAATTTGTCAGCATAGTGGCTCAAGGTACATCTGTTGAACTTTTGGGGAGCATTTTGCTTTGAACATGCAGCTATACCACAGTCCTATGTATAAAAAAAATGTGGTTTTCTAACAGACATTTGTTTTCACTAATTGGTCCAAATGGCTGCAAGGTCATGCCTTTGAATTTTTGGGGCATGTTTACCTTTGAAATGACAGCTATACTAACAGGTCCTATTATTTAAAATTGTTCGAACATGTCATTTGTTCGTCACTATTGTCAAGAGGCCAAAGGTGATGGTGCTGTCTGATACAGGAATAAGTAGACACTGTATTAGGACTTATAATTCCAAAAGTACTTTTTTTTGCATAGATTCTTAAATAAGCTATCATCCCTGTAATGAGACAACCCATATTAATACACTTCAAAAAAGAATAACAAAGACATGTGGGTATCTCATCCTATTTTTAAAATGTGTTTTCAGAATTCAACTACTAAAAACTTGCATTTACAATAGCTGGTAATAAAATGTCCTCTGAATTGTATCAAGGAGTGTACAGGAAAACTTGACCTAGGATGTATGGGGGGGTATTCAGGACGCCCGACACAGGAACCAGAGAACTAGTACATTGAGACACTTTCCTCCAAGCACGTTGATAAAATAAGAATAAGAATGTCCAAGAAAATAGGCACTTGTGAACAGAGCGTGTAAACCACCAGTATTTATTCCAATGAAGCTCAATTGTTGCCGCACTCATTACGGAGGGTGCAAGCGCTACCCAGAGCAGGAACAGGTATATGTCGCATGTGAAACTAAAATGGTGGTTATGTGAAAGACTCCTTTTCCCGCACTTTTTAATCTGGGTTCAGACAGTGAAATGGGCCGATTTCTGTCGAGTACAGGGACAGATATAGTCAATGTCCAGTTTCACAACAAGTATAATGGTGGGTTCAAAGACATCCCCGTTTCCCGAGCACTTTTTAATTTGTGGGTCCAGACAGGTTATTGGGCATACTGTTCACAGGACGAAGGTAATAAGTCAATGTTCGCATGTTCACTAAATGGTGGTTGAAAGACTCTTTTCCGTCACTTTTTAATGGCTGGGTCCATTGCAGTTTGGGGCTCAAGCTGGTGCCCAGGAAAGGATATAGTCAGATGTCCAGTATACTAAATGGTGGTTGAAAAGACTCCTTTTTTCCGGCAACTTGTTTAATCTGTTGGGTGCGATGCAGGTTGGGGCTCTGCTTGGGCCCAGGAACGGTAATAGTCTATGTACAGTGAAACTAAAATGTGGAGTTAAATACTCCTTATTTCCAGGCATTACTTTTTAATATGGGGTCATGCTGGTTTTCAAGGCTCGATGCTATGGCCCAGACAGGTATATGGTCAATGTCCCTATAAACTCTAAAATGTGTTGAAAGACATCCTTTTTTCGACACTTTTTAATGTCTGGGTCATCAGTTTGGGGCTCCATGCTTGTGGGCCCAAGACAGGTGTAGTCAATTGGTCCAGATTCAACTAAAATGGTGTGTTGAAGAGACTCCTTTCTTCCGCACTTTCTCATCTGGGTCTTTGTAGGTATGGAGCGCTTCTGGCGGTCCAGGTCAGAATCTCCTTCATCTTGATCAGTTCAAGTAATATGATTGGTTTCAAATCAGTCTCCTTCTGCACTTTTTAATTTGTGGGTGATTCAGGTTTAAGAGGGTCATGCTGTAGTACAAGAGACAGGGATAGTGAATGTGTGTGATTTTTTTCTCTGTGTTTTTTATAAGCCTAAGTGTGATTGCCTAATGATGGAGCCAAGTATCCATTTGAACTGTTGTGGATGTTAATTTCCAGCTTCTCCAGCTCTGTTTGGTGTTAGATGAAGGTGGTTTTGCTCTCACATAGTCTTTAAGGGTCCATACGTCCTGTGCTCATATCACGATCCACTTCACTAATCATACTATCAAATGTTCGACTGATAGGGGTCGACTTTCGTCAATTCGACCGATGTCGATGCCACGTATAGTCTGCTCAAAACCACTATCCATGATAACCATGACGCTGTCTCCCTCCTTCTTGAGTCAGTAGTAATTTTAGAAGTTTAGTGTTTATTAACGTTCAGATTGGATTTGCCTAATTTCATTCCTAGAGGCAGGGTTGTCAAAGCAGATTGACCTTTGGTTAACATCTCAATCTTCTCCCTTGAACTGAGTATTGGTTTAGCTCAAAGTTCTTATTCGCCTCGTTTAGTCTGTGTTCTTTATATATAGTTTCATCTCATGCTTATACTGAGGTGTGAAAAATCACTTTTACTCCTCAAGTCAATTCTTTTCAACATTCTCAGTCTATTGTGACTGTCACAAAATCTCATCTACCTTATATGGTCCTAATGTTTTTGTTGCTATTGTTAGATTTCGAAAACATATACAGCAGTAGGAATACAGTTGACGTTTTGTATTCGTTGCCATGAATACTCTATGTGTGTCTATTTTAATTATCTGTGATTGATTAACGTGTCGCTACTGCATTGAGTTCATGGCGCAATAAGTCTGTGAAGCGAGTACCTAATTGACATTAATCGCTCGAGCTGAGACATTGCGCATACTTATTGAGGATCTAGTAATAGTTGATTTGTCGTAGAAGTGACGCTGCTATCTCTTTATATTGATTTGTTTTCTCGGCTTTATCTTTGGAGTGTGTTTTTTCTGATTAGATGTTTTTGTATTGTTTTCCAATATTGGTTAAGATTCACTTTGTACTGTCTTATATTTTGACCGGTTGGCTATTGTAGTTAGTGGCCTGCTGTTTAAACAGGGTGTCTACATTACCTGTTTCTAGCACAAGATAATAGTGTCCACATATTACCAAAGTGTTGTTATTGATGAAGGAAAGAGCTTTCTTGACTTATTATAATGCCGGAAACGTCGCAGTGACTCTTGATAGCATTTTTTTAGTATCTCTTGGATCAACAATAATTAAAGTTATCTTGAGATGTTGAGCGATACCTCCTTATTATATTTTGACTCAATCTTCTGCTCTGGGGGATAGTGTTGAAGTTGTGGCTGCGTCTCATTACCTATGGATTGTTCTGTGCCATCATTAACTTGTTGGCTGGATAATTGGACACTTCTCTAGATTGCTGTCCAAGTTTCTTGTTTTTTCGAGATACTGCCTCCCCATATCTACTGGAGTACCTAACAAAGAATAGAATGTCAATGATAATGGAATTGGTTCTTTCAAATCTTGCGGGTCTGGAGAAACATGACTCCAAATCAATATGCACTTCCTAGTCATTCGATAACAGGATTCAGTGCACTGATTAACGAGGTCAATTCGTTGATTTTAGCATTTGGTCTTCACGTCTGTTCTTTCTTTTTTTTAGTTGTTTATACCATTAAGCTAATAATTGGATTGTTTCTTTCATTTAAGTTAACAGTTAGACGACCTTCGTGTACTACTTGCTAGTAATCTTATTGGTTATGGTTCTGGGGTAATGCTTCGTCTGTGGCGAGCAGCGCAAGCTCCTTTGTTTGCTCTTCGCCTTACTGTCTTATTGCATTTGTTTATTTACATTGGATTATCTAGATAATCTCTGATATAGTTTTCCTGTAATTATTATACATTATAAGCTCTGCAATGATCGCTGTGGCATGTTATTAGATGTAGTTTCGCTTTCCATATAAGGACATGTATGACATTTATTAACTGTAACCCACTAAACCCAACATTGAAAAAAAGGAGAATATTAGAATAAAGCCATACAATAGCTTAGGAAATAAAGCTTAGTAAGGTGAGTCTATTTGCTTATTTTGACTCTTTAAGGGCGTTTTGGTGTTTTTGCTTGTAGGCGAGTTTTTGAAGGACTGTCGGCGAACCTTTTCAACAGCGAGTTTTTGGCCTTGTGGAGCGCTTTCTATTTAGTATTGCCTCGTTGTCTTGAGTTTTATTTGGGTATTGGTGGGTTTGGTGGGGGAGGTGGGCGGTTGTTGATGGGTTGTTCTGTGTGTTTGGAGTGCATGGTGGTAAGTGGGTAGTGTACTTTAGTTCTATTAGTTGATGTAATGTATGGTTGGTTGTATGTTTTGGTGGGGGAAGTGTTTTACGATATTTTGGATTAGATTAATTGTAAGATATGATACACGAGGGGTGAGATGGTTATTATGTTTGAGGGTGGGTTTGTGGTATTGATGGTTATTGGTTAGTGATTAAGGTTTTTTTATTGATAGTTTTTTTTTGTTTTTTTGTTGGTTATTTTGATTGTTAGGATTGAAGAATTGTTTTAATGAGGTGTATGTATTTTTTTTGATGGATATGATGGGTGTGATTGGGTGGGTGAGAATGGTTGTGTGTTATGGGGTTATATGTATAGTGTTTGGAGTATGGGGTGGTTTTTATGGATGGTTGTGTAATTTTGAGATTATTTTGGGGGAGGTGGTTATGTAAATTTTTGGTGGTTGGGTTGTGTATGGTGAGGGGAGTTTTGTTTGATTAAATATGTGGTAAGATGTGTGTGGGTCTTGTATTTCATATATGGCGAGGGACTAGAGGAGTAGGATAAGGGTGTTAGAGTAATATGATAGGTTGTGGATGAGATAGATATGGTTTGTAGGAGTTTGTGGATTCTGGGAGGTTATATTGTGATGATATTTTTGGTAAAGGGAGTGTTATAAAGAAATAATTGTTTGAAAGGATGTGTGGGAAAATTTTGGGGTTTAGGGGGAAGTAGGTGATATGGAAAGGGGGATGAGGTTTGTTTGAGGTTGATATTGTTAAGCGGAAAAATGTTATGAGTTAAAGTTTGATTGGTGGTTTGTTTTTTGTTGTTGTGGGGGTGTTGAGGGGAGGTGGGAGGTGTGGTTTGTGGTAGTTGGAAAGGAGGGTTTGGGGATATAGTTGGGAAGTGTTGAAGAATTTTGTGGGTGATAGGAGTTTGTGTTGGTGGTTTTTTGGAATAAGTTTAGTATATGGGAAAAGGTAAGGAAGGTGGTGTAGTTTTAGGGATGGTTGGTGTAATTATTGGTATTTGAGAGAATATTAGGGAGATTGTGTATATAGGGAGGTGGATAAATTAAAAAGGATAAGGGGAAGAAAGGAAAAAGAATAGGGAAGATAGAGGAGAAGAAAATGAAGGAAGAGAAAGTAGTTTAAAAAAGTAGAGTAATGAAAAAAGAAAGGAGGAAAAGGTATAAAAAGACAATGTTGAAAGGAGGGTTGGAATATAGAGTAAGGATTGGTTTGAGATTAGAGAGAAGGGTTGTGGGAGAAGAGGGAAGTGTGTGAGATTATTGAAATATAGAAGGAATGAGGGGGGGGGGGTGAGGGTGGGGGTGGATGAGGAGTGGGAAAGGGTAATGGAAGTGAGAGAATTATTGATTATTATTTTTTTGTTGTTGATAGGGTATATTTGATTTAGGTTAGATATATAGAGTTAAGAATTTTATATAATAATAGATATGGAGTTTGAAGTAATGTGTGTTAATAAATATTGGTAAATTGGTTTGAGAGAGTTACTACACATTGAAGGGAACACACAATAGGAGAGAAATGAGATGGTTAGATGGTGAGATGATAAAGGGAGTGACACAGTTGTTATTAGGTAGGTTGTAGGGGGATGAATAGTATGTTTAATAGAGGAGATGAAGATATAAGAGGTGAATGTAAAATGAATAAGGGTAGGAATGAGAGTGAGGAGAAAAGAGAAGGTATGTTTTGGGGGAGAGAGGAGTTTGAAATATTAGAGGATAGAAGAAGGGATGTGAGTAGGATTGAGGGGTTGGTAGTTTGGATGTTAATTAGGTAGAGAGATAGATGGGGGTTATATTGTGGGGGGGGGGGGTTTTTTGGTGTTTTTGTAAAATGGGGTGGTTGAAATAGAATTATAGGTAGGACAACTTAAAGGGTTTTTATATGCGCGAGAGAGTGCGCTGAGAGATAAAAGGAGTATGATGTTACACACACACACATACACATACAGTACTTTTTGGTGGTGGTGGGGGGGTGGGTTAAGAATGGGTGGGATGGTAGGGTTGGAAATGTATTTGGTGAGGTAGTGGTAATTGGGTGTGTATATATGAATGGGTGTTGGTGGATATATTGGGGTATAGTGAGGGGTGTTGTGTGTGGTGGGTGGGGGGGGTGTTTTTGGGTTTGGGGGGGATGGGAAGATGGGAGGTTTGTGGATGGATTGGTGGGATGAGTTGAGTAGTAGTGCTGTGGGAGAGAGGGCATTGCAGGTGATTTTAAGGTTTGTTGTGTATGAATGTGTGGTTGTTTATTTTGAGTAGAATGGTAAGTTGGGAGGTGTGGGAGGGTGATGTATATTAGTTGTAGGTTTGTGGTTAATAGGTTGTTGGGGGTGTGAGGTAACAATATAGGGGGGGTGATGTGTGTTGAGTTGTATGGGTTGTTAGGTGTAGGGTGTGGGATGGAATTATGGAGAAGAAGAGGTGTATGTGTTGGGTTGGAAGTTTAAGGGTTGGGGGAGGGAGGGAGTGTGTATGGGTTGGATTGGAGATGGGGGGGGTGGAGGGGGGGGGGTGTTTGTGTGGTTTTGGGGAGTAGGGAATAAGAGGGATGTGGGTTTGGGAGGGCAGGTGGGGGGGGGGTAGGGTGGTGATGGGAGGGTGAGTGATGGGATGGGGAGGTTAAGTTATTGATGTAGTGGGTGTTGTTAGTATGGTTAGTGTTAGTTTGGGAGGTGTGGATTGGTAACTTAGTGTTTTGGGGTGTTGTAGGGAATAGTTTTTTTTTGTTTTAGTTTTTTTGTGGTGGAGTGGTTGGGGAGTGGGTGGGGGTGTGGGGGTTAGGTTTGGGTTATAAAAAGTGGATAGGTGTTGTAGGTGGGGGGTGGGGGGTGATGAGGTGTGTGTTGATAGTTGAGAGGTTGTGGGTGGGGGGGGGGAGGGGGAAAAAAGTAGGATAGGGGGGAAATGAGGGGGGGTAGTAGGTGGGGGTGTGGGGGGTGGGGGGGGGGGGGGGGGGGGTTGTTGGGGGGTGGGGGTGGAGGGTTGGTGTGGGAGGAGTAGGTGGGTAAGGTTATATTTGGTAGGGAGGTGGGTTGGGGTAGAGGTGGGGGTTGATGGTTTATAGGTTAGGATGTTTTAGAGGTAGGTATTGGGTGGTTTAGGTGTGTAGTTGGGAATGTATGGGACTGGGAGTGGAGGGGTGGGGGGGGGGGGTTGAGGGGTGAGGGTAGGTGAATAAGGGGGGGGGTGGTGGGGGTGAGGGGGTGGTGAGTTTAGTGGGTATGGGGGTGGTGTGGGTGGGGGTGGGGGGTGGTGGGTGGATGGGAGAATAAAGATGTGAGTGTTAAGGGATGGTGGGGAGGTGAGGGAGGGGTTTGTGTGTAAAGTGTGTGTTGGTGAATTTTTATTTTGGTATATAAGGTTGAGAATTGGTGATGGAATTTTGTGTGATTTGTTATTGAATGTGTTTATGAATATAGAATAAGTTTTGGTGATTTTTTGTTTTTGTGGATATGATTGTAGGTGGGTGTGTGGGTAATTGTATTTTTGGAGATAGGGAGAGTTTTTTGGTTTAAGGGAAGATATGTTATATGTGGTTGTGGTATAGTGTTGGTTATTGTTTATAAAGATTTATGATAATTGTTATTGTGAATAAGGATTTGTTTTTTATTATTTGAGAGTGATTTAAATGTGTTATTGTATTTTGTGAGGTGATTTGTTAGATGTAATTTGGTGTTTTGGTAGGATGTTAGAGTTGGGATAAGGAAATTTATTTGTTGGGGTGTAATGCTTATAAGGATAAGATGTTAGTATGGAGATGGGAATAGAGTAAGATGGGATTGGTGTGAAGGAGGCTATTAGTGTGAACTGTAGATTGAATGGTATGATAGTTGTTATTATTGTTGAGTTTTGGGTATATATGTTGTGGATCGGGGATTAGTGTATTTAGAGTGGATAGAGGTGTGGAAGTTTATTTGTATTATTTTTGGTTTAATGAATTGGTGTGGGTGGTATGTTATTGTGGGTTTGGGTTTGGGTGTGTTGTTTTTGTGGGGAATAATAAGATTAGTGATGGGGGGGTTTATGTGTGTTTTAGGTATGATTGTTGGGGGTAGTTTTGATGGGGGGTGGGGGAGGTGGGGGAGTGAGTTGTGGGGGAGGGGGTTGGGTGTATGGAATAGGAGGGGGGATAGGAGGGATGGTGAGATGGGTGTGTGGGTGAGTGTAGGTGATGAGAGGAGGATGGGAGTGTGATAATGATGAGTATTTGTTGAGTGTTGGGATGGTGGTAGTGTAATGGTTTTGAAGGTTAGGAGTAGAAGAGGAGGAGAAATGATGAGGGTAGTGTGATAATATTATGTTTTGTGTAGATTAGAGGGATTATATAGGTGGGTGTTTTGTTAATAATTTGTTGGAGAGAGATGGATAGTGAAAGGAGGGGTGAGTATGATGTAGAAGGTTTAAAGAGGTATAAATATTGGTTTTTGAAATGTTGTGATGTGTGGGGGTAATGAGAGGGTAGGGTAGTGATGGTGGTGGGAAGAAGTTATGATGAAGAATGAAGTATGGAAAAAGGGGGGGTGGATGTAGATTGTGAATTTATAAAGGGTGGGTTAGAGGTATGGGTAGTATTAAGGGAAGGGAAGTAATGTGAAATTTAGGGGGGGGGGGGAGGGGGGGGGGGGGGGGGGGGGGGTGGGGGGGGGGTGGCAGGGATGTAAATTGGTTTTTGAATTTTGATGGGAGGATATAATGGGGTTGGGATGGTATGGTAGTGTAGAAAGAATTATGTAAGTTTTAAGATGTTAAAATGTGGTTTTTGAATTTTTGAGAGGGATTATAATGGGGTGGATAGTATGGTAGTGTAAGGAAGGAATATATGGTAAAATTTAGAGATGTAAAGGGTTTGTTGGAATTTTTTGTGAGGGATTGATAATGGGGTGGGGATAGTATGGTAGTTAAGGAAGGAATATGATGGTAAATTAAGATGGTACAGTGTGTTTTTGGACACACAGGTTTTTGGTGAGGGATAATAATGGGGTGGTTAGTTATGGGTAGTGTAAGGAAGGTAAGTGGTGTAATTTTAAGAGGTAAAATGTTGTTTTGAGGTTTTTTAGGTTAATAATGGGGGGTTAGTATGTAGTTTGAGGGGGGAATGGTAGATGTTGAATGTGGTTTTAGGGGAGGTAAATATGTGTTTTTGGAAGTTTTGGTGAGGGATTAATAAGGGGTGGGATAGTATGTGTAGGAAAGGAAGGTAAGGAAAGAATTGTGATAATGGGAGGATTAGTTTGTAGGGGTGAAGAAGGGGAATAATTGGGAAAGGGAGGGATGGAGGGGGAGGTGGGGTAGATTAGAGTTTGGGGAGAGGTAGGGGGAGAGGGGAAGAGATGTAGATGGGAAGGAGTTGTTAAGTATGAGGATTTGTTGGTTGATAAGGGGAGGAAGGGGGGGGGGGTAGATGGTAGGATTGGGGGGTGGGGGAGTGGGGTGTGTGTGATTATAAGGCGGGGGAGAGGGGGGGTGGCGGGGGGGGGGGAGATTGTTGTGGTGGTAGTTGGGTAGGCGTGGATGGGAGTGAGGGGGTGGGGGAAGGTGAGAAGGTGAGTGGATGGGGAGTTGAGAGGAGATAGGAGAAGGAGGGTGGTAGGGGATGGGGGTGTTATTAGGGGGGGTGTGTTAAGGTGTGGTAGGATGGGATTAATTTTGAAAATTTTTGATTTATTTGGTTAATAGGGGTATTGGGGTTGTGATTTGGAGGTTTTATTATGGGGGTGTTGTTAAGGGTTAGAGGGATTTGAATTAGTTTGAAAAATGTTGATTTGGTTTTTTTGTGTAAAGGGGTTAATAGGGAGGGTGAGGAGGGAGGGTTGAGGATGGGGGGTGGGTGAATGGGTAGTGGATGGTTGATTGTGAAAAATGTGTGGATTTATGGGGAAATGGGGGGTGTGGGATGAGGATGGGGGGGGTGGGTGGGGGTGGTGGGGGGGGGGTGTAAATGGGTGGTGTGGGTGGGAGGAGATGTAAGTGTTTGGTTTGTGAGAGATAATAGGGGGGGGGGGGGGTGTGTTGTTTTGGGTTGTGGGTTGTGTGTGGTGGGTTTTGGGGGGGGGGTTGTGTGTGGGGGGGGGGGGGGTGATTAGGTTGATGGAGTGGTGTGGTGGGGGGTGGAGGGAAGATTGTATGGGTAGATTGTAATGTTTTAGGTGTGTGGGGGTGGGGGGGGAGGGTGACCTGTCTAGTGGGTTGTGTTTGAGATGGGTGAGGGGGGGAGGTTGGTGTGGTTTGGGGATGTATGTGGGATGGCGTGGTATGGTAGTGTGGGCAGGGGAGGGGGGTGGGTTGGTTGTTAATTAGTTAGTAAGATGTTAGAAGATTATGATATGGGGTGAAGGGGATAGGAGGGAGCGTTTATAGAGGATGGGTGAGTAGGGGAGTGGAGAAGAATAGTGGAAAAGTGGGTAGATGAGGATGTGTAGTGTGAGTGTATGTTTTGTTGGGGTTGGGTGTGGGGTGGGGTGGTGGGGTGGTTGGTTGGGTGATTATGTAGGGTGGAGAGGGGGGGAATTGGGAGGTGGTGGGGGTGGGGGGTGGAGTAAGTAGAGATAAGGAAGACATAAAAAGTAAGGTAGATAGAGTAGAGGAAGAAAGGGGGGGGGGATTAGGAGGTTTTGTAAGTAATGATTGGTAAATGGGGAGTGATAGTAGAATGGAAGAGGTGAGAAGTGGTGGGGTGGAGGGGGTTGGAATGGTATATAGGGGTTGGGGTGGGGTGGTGGGGGGTGGTTGTGTTGGGGTTGTTTGTTTGTGTGTGTGGTGTGTTTGTGTTTTTTTTGTGGAGTGTATGGTTGTTGGTGGGTGGAGTGTGGTGTTTTTGTTGTTTTTTTTTTGTTGTGTGTGAGTTTGTTTTTGGGTGTATGGTTGGTTGTTTTTTTTTTATTTTTGTTGTGTGGTGTGTTTGGGTTTTGGGGGGTTTGGGGGTTGTGGTTGGGTGGGGGGTGTTTAATTGTGTTTATGATTGTTGTGTAGTAAGGGGATTGAATTGTAGGGAATTTATTTGATAATATGAGATGATATGATGGAAATAGTAATGGAGGAGGAGATGTTAGATTGGTGGGATTAGAGGGATACACATTTCAATAGAGAAGATTATAAAATAAATAAGAGTGGATAATGGGATAGAGTAGAGTTGATGGATAGGAATATTGAGAGGTGATGGTTAACTAATTGTTAATATATTATTTTAGGGTATATTAGTAAATTAGATGAATACTCTTCTTGAATTCCGTTGATTATGTTTATGATAATAAGATATATTAAATAAGTTAAGGTTTTGTGTATCAAGTCTTACTGTGCCTGCATGGTTTGTCGACTTCTTCCTAACGTTGAGCCTCGTGTTTTCGCCCCGTTATCGCACACCACCTTCCGCACAAGGCGTCTTGCACCCACCACATCGTCGCCGTTGCGGATGATGCGTCAACACTCGCTACCTGTGTGACGGTCTCCAAACAATTAGTTCACACGGCCTGTTTCTCGTGGGTGGGCCACGTGAATGCCAGCCAAGGTCCTTGGGGACAAGCGCACATCACCGCACAATACCGCGTTGTGTTGACGGCCAGCATTTCCATCTGTCTCTCCCCGAAACATCTCACTTCCACTCACTCCATGAGCTTCACAGAGATATAGCGGCCTTTGCCTGCTACTAGTCCATGTGTCGTGTCAATGAATCGTGTCCGCCACAGTTACTGTCTACCTTAGGAAATTTAGATGTCTACGCGCCTCCTGGGTCGCTTGGCGCATATCTGCGCTCGCATTTTATAGGGCTGACTATCCATTACGTCCGAAACCCTTCTTGTCCATCCTGTTGGTATCAACAAATTTTCTCAACCATTTGCCGATATAATATGGATAGGGGAAGGTTGGGGTTTTGTGGCTGCGCTACTCTTTAGTCTTTAGGCGAGCTTTCTCAGCGGTTGAGAAAGATTTATGATTTTTTTGGGTTTTATCTTGGGCTTGTCGCAGCGATGGTAAGTTCGAGCTGTATCGCATATCATGTCTCTGAGAGACATGGCCAACTGTGAGATCAGTTTGGTGGCTGAGGAAGGCGTTCAGAGGTGTACAGTGTTGGAGGCCCGCATCTGATTCTGACCTTTTTTGCCAAGTGTTGCCTCCATCTCAACTACTACTTTCGCTGGCATTGACTATGTAATGTTTTGGTTATCGCACCTAATTCTCTGCCTCATAGCTTATTGCGTTTACGGCATAGGCGCATATACATCGACTGGGTGGAATCAGAACTTTGGTCAAAAAGCCTCAGACGTATGAGTAGTCCTGACCTTTGTGGTCGCTTAACTAGACGGTTTGCGCTGACCGTTGGGGCTGGCTGAAATCAGTATCATACGGATACCTCTATCGCGACCGCATGCCTCATCCCTTTTTAGGTGTGTACGTACTTGACACTACCGCCATCGTCTTCCTCCTCGTCCAGTGATGAACGCTCGAAACAAATTCTGATGAATAGACCACGTTTGATCTGCAATATCGTCATCATCATCGATCAACACAGGTTACTTTGTCCGTCTGACAATCTGCATCCAGGATCTGTGGCTACAAGGCAAGAGGGACTAGCAAGGCGTTGGCCGACTGCGCCCGGATTTTTGCCGATTGACCGGCTTCCTCTCTCCCCCTCTGATGGCATCAGTAACTGGCGTCAGAGCAGAGAAAATCTCCTCTTGGCCTCTGATCTTTAACATGCCTTGCTGACCCAAACGCATTTTGTCATCAAAGAGGTCTTCAGAAATGGATATCCACAGTGGGGGTACACGAGTTGACATTTGGGCTGCTCATGTTGACGATGCTGGTGATGCTGATGACGAATTTGTGGCCGTGACCTGGAGGACGATGAGGTTAGACTGCCTGGATGCAGGTTGCATAACCCTGAAGGACAGATGGCGACGCGATTCGTTACTAATTCACGGGCCCTGACCAGCATGACAGCACTGACGTCCTGCCAAACTTGACAGAGGCACGCTGGCATGCCGTGGTGGTCGCCAGCACTGGAAGGAGCACTTCCTCTCGTACCTCTACTCCATATCCACCCCCCTCTTTGACACTCGCTTACGCACCTATTTCGATACCATATTTCCAAAATATATAAAATTTGAGAATGGTATGGAAGAGTTTTGTGAAAGTCTCCTTATTAATAATTATTGCAAATCCACAGCTATTCTCAAATCACCTCAAATCAAACAAAATTGCTGATCAAATATAACTGCAAATAGATCTATCACTAAGCTGGGCCTGCGCGCAAATAAAAAACACATATCCTAAAATATATTCAGAGATACAACAGGTATTGTTGCACCTATCAATTTCACCTGTTGGTACTAATACAAATTCGTGTATTCAAATTTAAGTGGCAAGGCTTGCCTCAATCTAGAACAGAAGCCTGGTAGTTGCGCCAAAGTCAAAAAACACATAGCTGTTATGTATTCGTATAATACAAGATATTTTTGGCACCTTTCAATTCACCTTTTGGTGACTATAAAATTTGCTGGTTTCAAATTTAAGTGCAAGGTGGATATATCAACAAAGGTGGAATGGGCAAAATTGAAAATGAACACTTATCTGAAATGTATACTGATAATAAAAGTGGAGTTTTGCACCTAACAAAGAGACCTGCAGTTACTAAGAAAAGATGTGTACCTATAAGTTCAGGCTGCCCAATATCCAGGAAATATTTCAAAAGAAAACTGTTAATAATAAAGCTATTGCAGTGCAATGTCTACACTAAGTCTTGGTGAATTTTAAATCCAGTATTCCTTTATAGAGCTTGTCTGTGTTCCCCCCCGCGGGCCCCCCCCCCCCCCCTCCTCCCTGTTGATTTTACAGCGGTAGATGCTCCTTTAAAATTCTCTAGCTAACAAACATAAAATTTTCCAAATCTCTAATCTAACTAAATTGTAAGGATCACAGCTAATATAGAGGTT
Organism: Phyllomedusa bahiana; assembly: GCA_025379985.1. Lineage (NCBI taxonomy): Eukaryota > Metazoa > Chordata > Amphibia > Anura > Hylidae > Phyllomedusa > Phyllomedusa bahiana. The sequence goes on from JAODAL010002657.1 coordinate 138,114, forward strand.
TTCTCTGTAAGAAATCGAATAATTTGCTGAGCTGTTTGGACACAAGCAGAGCGCACGTCCTTTTGCTCTGAGACGCTGAGAGACACTGAGGCTGAACAGGAAAACGCTGTTCTTATGTAAAACGAGGTCATGGATTTTTTCCACCCAAATCGCAACCATACACACCCCCAGTCATACGTTGCTCACACTACATCCACCCTGCTCTATTCTGGTAAGCTGATTTGCTGGCCGCCAAAATTAACAGGAAGCGCCGAAAATGGCGCGATATTAATAATGATGAAACAGATTTTAAACCTAAATTTTTCGCATGATCAAAAAATTTTTTGATCAACATAAAAACGTGCCGATTTCAACTTTGTCGATAATAATCGCTCAACACTAGTTATGGATAGAGTTAAATATGATATAGAAGTTTACCGACAATTACAGGATGAGGAAGTATATGTACAATTGAGTCAAGACCCTAAATTTAAGATCATGAAGGAAATTTATGAGATAGTTGATAGGGCTATATGTGAGAAACTTATTGACATGAAATTAGGTAATTTCCTTAAAGTTACATCTCCAATCACCCCAGTCCTATATATTCTTCCAAAAATTCATAAGGATTTGATTAATCCACCGGGTATTCACCGATAGTTTCGGGGCGAGGCTCTGTCTTTAGTAACATTGCTATTTTTCTAGATAAAGTTTTAAGATCCTGTGCCACGACCGCTCCCTCCTATATTAAAGATACTTCAGATTTTTTGTCTAGATTACAGGACATTATTGTACCAGTTGATTGTTTTTTGGTGTCTTTTGATATCGTTTCTTTGTAAACGTCCATTGATCACTCGGCTGGTCTTTTGGCTGTCTCTAGGGCGCTTGCCGATGCGGGGTATGACCCGAGATACTCACACTTTATCCTCACCATTCTGGAGATTGTCCTCAGGAGGAACTATTTTCTCTTTGGGGACAAATTTTATCTCCAGAAGCGGGGCATATAATGTGGCCTCCACATATGCTAACATCTTCATGGCAGCTGTGGAGGAGGAGTGTGTTTACCATTCTGTTTTTTCGGGTCATATCCTGCATTGGTGGCGCTATATAGATGACATTTTTTTGATTTGGACTGGGTCTCTGGAAGAGCTAGAACTGTTTCACTCATTTTTGAATCAATGTAGATCAGTCATGAGTTTTACTAAGGTGGTATCAGAATCCTCTTTACAGTTTTTAGACACACAGGTGTATATAAAGGGAGATAGGCTGCAGACAGATTTGTTTGTGAAAACAACTGATAGGAATAACCTGTTGAGATATGATAGTTACCATACTAAGCATATGTTGGATTCGCTTCCTTGGAGTCAACTTTTGAGAGTAAAAAGAATAGTTTAGCAGGATTCGAGGATTAAAGATAGGGTTAATGAGATGTGTAATAAATTTATACAGAGAGGATACCCTAAATCTTTACTTAAGAAACATAAAGAACGGTTGAAAAGTGTGAAGAGGGAGGATACTTTAAGGCATAGACAGAAAAGAGATAACAATAGGATTCCTTTTGTGACAACTTATTGTAAGTTGGGATTTAAGATAGCGGAAAATCTGAGGAAGGAATGGCATATCCTTCAAAAGGGTTTTCCAGACATTCCAGAGTTTTCCCAGGTTCCGATGATGGCATATAGAAGATGTAGCAACATGAGGGATAAACTGGTTAAATCCGATCTCTCTACTTGTTCTGGAATGAGACAATCCTTTCTAGCTCCTCCCAAATTTGGAAATTTTCCGCGTTTGAGTTGCAGTAATTGCAATAATTTGATTAACCCTTTAAGGTCTAAGCCTGTTTTGGAGTTAAGGACCACGGCCTTTTTTTCAAATCTGACATGTGCCACTTTATCTGTGAATAACTTTTCAATACTTTTACCTATCCATGTGATTCAGAGATTGTTTTCTTGTGAAACATTGTGCTTTAATTTAGCAATTAATTTTGGTCAATAAAATCCTTGTTTAGGTGTGAAAAATATCGAAATGTTGTGAAAATTTTGAAAAATTTGCCATTTTCAAAGTTTAAAAATGTCTTGTGCAAGACACATAGTCACACCAAACAAAGTAGTAAATAATGAACATCTACCATATGTCTACTTTGTGTTGGCATGATTTTTTTAAACATCCTATTATTTTTTAAGACATTTGGGGGCTTTGAAATTTAATAACAAATTTTAACATTTTCAAGAAAATTTGCAGAACAGATTTTTTTTGGAACCAGGCCACTTCTGGTGTGGTTTTGAGGGGCTTGTATGTTAGAAACCCCCATAAATGACTCCATTTCAGAAACTACTCCCCTTAACATAATCAAAACAGCATTTAGAAGTTTATTAACCTTCTAGGTACTTCGCAGAAATTAATGAAAGGCGAAGGTGAAATTTCAAAATTTAAATTTTTTTGCAGATTTCCGATTTTTGTTCATTATTCATTGGAACCCCATAGATTTTACCAAGAAATTGCAAATCAATAATGATTCTCCTTATTATGCAGTTTTTAGAAATATCCCACTTGTGGTCCATATGCGCTTTTTTGACTCTTCCACAGGCCTCAGAATTGAAGGAGTACCTTCTTGTTTTAGAATATTTTTTCAGGCTTTATTAGGGTAGTGATGGGCAGTGACAGATGTGGGAACAGAAGTTACAAACTGTCTTTATAACTGATCAGACAGCTATAACAATATGAATGAGGGGGAACAGTGACTTGGCAATGAAGGGGTTAATTTTTTTGTGTGTTTTTCACTGTATGAGCCAGTGATGATCACTGGCAGAAAATTGCTGGAACTTTAAAGTGGCAAACTGTCTGATCAGACAGCTGCCACAAATAGATCACAGGGGCAGTGAAGTGATTAGGCAGTGGAGGGGTTAATAGAGTATTTCAGGCTGTGACAGCCCAGATCACAGCACAGTACACTAGAAAGCAGCCTTGTAATCTGATCTCCTCAGTGTCTCACTGAAAACAGAGGAGATCCGAGCAGACTGACTGACCAATCTCAGCGATCCTCTGCACGCACGGGACTGCCGTGATTTATCACCTGCTGTGTAGCTGTGCTACTTAGCTGTCAGAAACAGCAATTAGCAGGGAGCTGTCACACTGTCTCTGCACAGGGAGACAGAAAGCATTTATGACGTTCCTGGACGTCATGGTGCGTTAACAGGCAGTGAACGATGACATACAGGAATGTCAAGGTGCCTTAAAGGGTTAAAGGTGACGTCTTTAATCATCCACAATCAGGTAGACCCATTCATATTAAAGGTAGATTTACTTGCCGTACCTCTTATGCAGTTTATATGATAATCTGTCCCTGCAGCAAGATTTATGTAGAAGAAACAACGATAGAGGTCAGAGAAAGAATTAATAAACATAAAAGTACAATACGCTGTAAGAGGTTAGACTTGCCAGTTGCTTGACATTTTATTGAGAATAATCATTCGATTTCACAGTTAAAATTTAGGGTAATTGACCATGTTCCCCCGTTGAAAAGGGTGGTGATCATGAGAGACTCTTGTTGAAGAAAGAATTAAGATGGATTTATGATTTAGAATCTCTATATCCTTCTGGTATGAATTTCGATTTTAACACAAATAGAATTTAGAGTCTTTTCTGTGTATATATAATTAGATGGTGCCTTTTTGTTTTTAATAGTATTTTTAACATTCACCTTCTATGCACTATTCTTTCTCACTTCATGCTTTTTTCTTTTTGTTTTTAGTACGAATTGGATGAGCGGGATCAATTAAGATGGTTCACGTCCAGATAATGTTGAACAATGTAAAAGATTTAAATATTATATATTGACACATATTTTTGATAGAAAGGCATGTATATTGAAATTGGCTGTTATGCATAGCTCTATATAATATACTGCCATTTTGAGAGTCTGTCTAATAGATAGTATAGCCTCATAAGGGATCAATACTTAAAAACACGACACTGCATACCATCATCTGCTCGCACTAGGTGTGTTGCAGTTCAGATGGTAGTGCCATCGCTCTGTGGCATCTGGAGTCATATTTATGTCATCATTTTCCATAAGCTGTGATGTATTATCGTGGAAATGGAGTTGTTAGAAGCCCTGTATATGGGTGCTATTTGATTCGGACATATAAGCAGTGAATAAGAGCTTTGTATTCGTTGCCTGAATATCTATGTGTGTCTATTTTGGATTATCTGTTGTTATTACGTGTGCTACTGGCATTGAGCATGCGCAGTAAGTCTGTGAAGCCAGATACCTAATTGACATGCGCGCTCGAGCTGGACATGCGCAGTAGCTTATTGAGGATGCCGTGATCGATGTATACCTCCATTTGGACCAGCTCTCCACATTAGAGTTTAATGAAGTACTTTTATCATTGGGTGAGTTATTCTGATAAGAATTTTGTATTGTTATCCAATTGGTTATAGAGCACTTTGTCTGTTTTATATTTTGAACGGTGGCTATTTGTTATTGGCTGATTGTTTAGAGTGTGTTACCTAATGTTCACATATATAGTGTCACCATTACCATATGTGTTATGCTTGAGAAAGGCTTTACTTTTTAAGCTGAAACGTTGCACACATTTTTGTACTCTGGATCAATAATAAATAAGTATTTGATGCTGACATCCTTCCTTTATTTTTTGGACTAGATAGGGGAGGAGTCCATGACTGTGGAAGGCAGGCCCTCTGAGATATAAAAGAGGTTAAATTGCTCAACAGCTGAAATCTGTAACAGAGGTGGATTTCATATGTCATGAGTTTGGGCCGTTACTTGGGAGAGTGGAGTGGTGATAGAGAGTTTGAGGGCATAGTATGGTGTGCCCCTTTTTTACTTTCTCCATTTCCCCTTTTTCTGCTAAGGTCAAGATGCTATTTCCCCTCTGTTATAAAAAAAAAAAAAAAAAAAAAAGTGTGCATTTGTCCTTTTTTTAAACAAAGTATATTGATGTGCAAAACCAAATGTTGCTTTTGACTGTATGTAGAGAGGAGTGGCTGCCTACATTTTTGGTTTTTGCACCCCACCCACCTTCTCAGGTTTTAAATCAGTGTAGTGTTCTTTGAAGCAGGTATCTTCGCTCCCTGAAGTGTGCTGGTCTGAACAGGACCCAATAGAGAGGTAACAATAGCATAGGACCCACCTGCACTGAGGTCCCGGTGAAGTTCGGTGGTGGGCTTAAGCAGTTTTGGCCAAAAGTGTGAACTAAGAACCTCAAAATTTTTTTCCATGTATCCTAGTTAGCAGTAATGCTTTTTCCAAAATTCCTATGTCCCTTTTGATAGTTTCTTTAATCCATAGTGTGCAACTGTTTTTTTTATCTGAACATTTATGTATTGCTGCCACACCAGTGTGCATTTGTGCTTTTCTTAAACAAAGTTTTTTTATGTGCAAAACCAAATGTTGCTTTTGACTGTATCTAGGGAGAAGTGGCTGCCTCCATTTTCGGTTTTTGCACCTCACCCACCTTCTCAGGTTTTAAATCAGTGTAGTGTTCTTTGAAGCAGGTATCTTTGCTCCCTGAAGTGTGCTGGTCTGAACAAGACCCAATAAAGAGGTAACAATAGCGTAGGACGCACCTGCACTGAGGTCCCGGTGAAGTTCGGAGGTGGGCTTAAGCAGTTTTGGCCAAAAGTGTAAACTAAGAACCTCAAAAAATGTTTCCATATATCCTAGTTAGCAGTAATGCTTTTTCCAAAATTCCTGTCCCTTTTGATAGTTTCTTTAGTCCACAGTGTGCCACTGTTTTTTGAATTTGAACATGTATATATATTGCTGCCACACCATTGTGCATTGTTTCTTTTTTTTAAACAAAGTTTTTTGATGTGCAAAACCAAATATTGCTTTTGACGAGAAAAAAAAAGGAGCAGAACTCCCTCTTCCTGTTTCCTGGCTGTTTCTGCTTCTGATAGGTGGGGACTCTTTCACCCTCTTGCCATTATTTTTTTCTGGTGTATTGATATCTTGCTTGTGTTATTTTGCTTGATTTTATGTGAAAGGATTCCTTTTGTTTGAAGTCACAGGACGGCCTGGTCATGTGGTGGAGAACAAGAATCGGACTTGTCGACCAAGATTCCTGTGTCAGGCATATTGCTTCACTGTATGTGATGCTTTTGTTGCTTTCAACATTGTTGATCTCTAAATTAGTGAGCTAATGAATTTATTAAAACTGTGTCCGACCCTTTTCTTGTGTCTGTCACTTTAGTTGTTAAATTCCTACATCAGGTGGACAATAGTTTAAGTATAGTAGGTTATATATCTCAGCAGTTTAACTCTTTACTACAAATCCACTTTATTATATTTATAGGTAAACAATCTTTTTAAAGAAACAGCTTCTCAGCCCTTCAACTCCATTTTATACAAATTCTTCTTGGATCTTGAGAATTCTTCAACTAGCTTCCAAAGATTCCAAGTTACGTTTTTGGTCCAAAAACGATCAATATATCATTGTGTCATTAGTATCATACTTCAGAATGTCATTTCAGCTGAATCAATAGCATAGTAAAAACAAAACGATAATTTACTACTACTGTTTTGTTTTGTTTTGTTTTTTTTTAAATAGGGGGCACAAGTTTAAAAATAAATGTATGGCGAATAAATTGACTAGAATCTTTCAATGATCTGCTGTACCTAGAAGCAGTTAAAGTGTTTGGAAGACTGTTTAATCCAGAGGAAAGCTCCAGCAACAAATCAATATAAATAATATATTAGTCACAGTTCTTTTATTTATTTTTAATAAACAGAATCACCACATTTAAATGCAGTCTTGGAGCAAGTAATCTGTGAGGAGAATTAAAGAAAATGATAAAGAATGCAGAAAAATACATATAGCATAACAGGAATTATGCAGGAGTTCTGGCAATTCCACTGAATGGCGCCCATAATGAGACAGATTTGATTTTTATGAATATATTTAAGCCTAGCAGAAATCTGAATAATAACCTCAAGGTTTTTAAAAATTGTCATGGCTTATAATAAAACTAATAAGCAACTCTGCTAAAGCTTTCATTGTAATTCTTTTTGCATTATGCCTGAAAGTAAATTTATCAATGGTGGTTATTGTTTCAGAAACCAAAATGAATCACAGAGGCGTGAAAAATAAATAGGAATGATCGAGGAATTTTAACATGTCAGTCACACAAATATAAGAGATACAAGAATACTTAAAACAACAGGGAAATATTACATATAAATGGAGATATGGGTGTTTCTAGACATAGAAACTCTTATTTTTCCAACTTGCTCATTTTTTGCATTTTCTAGTTGATTAATAATTTACCTTATAGAAATTGTTCTTCTTTGGGTTCATGTCAGAGTCAAATTTTAACTGCAACTCTCTACTTGAGTGCTTGCGTTTTGATTGGCCCAAATAGATTTTTGATGTAACCCAACTCATAAATTGATGCTGTTTTTTTTTTTTTTTACTGAGTTTGAATTGTATTAAAAGTGATGGTGCAGCAACATCTCCATGGGGCTGGAAGCCCAGAAGAATAGGTACATTAAACCATTCAAAAAAAAAAAATCAATAAAATGTATTCCCAATTTAGCATTAATTGTTATGATTACCAACAGGATTAATACTAGATTTAGGGTTGAAATAATGAATAATATTGAATTAATTGTCACAGTTTGCAAATCTCCCTGCCTCCTGTATGACAGCAACTTCCTATTTGATCCTGGAGGTTAGACTCTGACCTGCTGTTACCATCCAGCAAGGTGACAGTTAACACCATCCTCTAAGCACTCTCCAATATGTAGCTCTTTAGCTACCAGGGCCAGCTATATAGACCAGCCTGGACCTGAGAGTTGGTGTAGTATGCTAGGGTCAGCTGCACTTGCCGCAAGCCCTTCGTGTCCTGGTGATTCCATTTTCCTGTACCCTAGCCTTAGGTGGCATACCTGACTCTTGACCTTGGACCATATGATCTTGTGTCTGTCTTGCCTGTAGTTTTGATGAGTTCTCTGTCTCCATTGGTATCCAGCCCTGATCATCTTGTGTACGTGTCTTGTCTCCAGTCTGTTGTGCCTTCCTACTGTTCCTGTGTCTGTTGTTTCCCATACCTGTTGTTCCAGCCTACACTTCCTCTGTTGCTCCTGTGGTCCAATCTGTTATTCCAGCCTACAGTTCATCTGTTGCTCCTGTGGTCCAGTAAACTGTTCCAATCTGCAAAATGTAACATCATTTATCCCATATGCTGAACACAGAAGAAAAAATTTCCAAACACCATTTCACATCCCCGAAAAATGGAATAAAAAGTGATCAAAAAGTTCCATCCATCGTAAAATAGCATTAATACCAAGTACATTTCAGCCCACAGAAAATGCACTATTACTCAGGTCCATAGGTGGAAGTACGAAAAAGTTATTGGTTGCAGAAAATGGCACTTTGGCGCAAATTTAAGAATTAGAAAATGTTTGTTGCCTTGTCATTTGGCAGGTGGGCTTACACAGTTTTGATCAAAAATGTACACGAAAAACTTCCAATTTTCATGTATTCAAAGTAGCAGAAACTCTTTTTCAATACTTCCTGTGTGACTTTTGATTGCTTTTTAGTGCTAGTAGTATGCTGCTGATATTGAATGATGATTCTATATTGTTCTTTTGATTATTTTGTTTATAAATATATAATGTAGATGAATATTATTGAATTTGCTCATGCACAATCATGTTTTTGTTTCCCATGGTTTTTTAAAATGTTTTAAAATTCTCTTTCATTTTTACAAAAATTTTTCCAACATTTATTTAAAAAAATATTGTACCACTACTTTGCGATGTACTTGGTAAGGTGGTAATGCCAATTAAAAACATAGCTGATAGGGGAAAAACGGTGTCACTTTCAGAATCCCCCAAACATATAAAAAGTGATTTTTTTAAAGGCACCAAAATGATTTTCCCCCCATGTAATTGACTAAAGATTTTTCAATGTTTTGAGATGATGCTTTTTAAAAAACTCAACAAAAAATAGCGGAGACCAAGAGTTAGGTTTTATCTGTTGTCATAGATTTGAAGGGTCTCATGCATGAAAACTGTCTAGGTCTAAGATATTCTTTCTTTCCTAAAGCAACCAATCAGAACTCCCTTCTAAGTTTTTTAAAGCGCTATATGAAATTAAAGGAGAAATGTGATTTGTTGCCATGGGCAACAAAGAAAGTCTTAGACCAATACAGTTTTCTTACATGTCCCCCAAACTGATCTATTTCTCTTTCTCATTGAAAGAATAGATATTGATGGAAATTTGTTTTAACAAAAATAAACTAACAGTTTTAACTAAGAAAAAAACCCTCAAAAATTGATGTATTAAAAGACGTTTGAGAAAGATAGCTAAAAATGATGTGAATGGGCCCCAAAAGGGATTTCACAGGAAATACATTTATCATTTGATCACAAGTAGGGGTGTAACTTTGGCTCAAAAACTGGGGGAACCAATTTTCCCTCTCATCCCCTATCTTCCTAAAACCTTCTCTCGCCTTCCCTTCCACTTCCCCTCCTTTCCTTTCTCTCCCCTCCTCTCCCTGCAGTGAAGCAGCCCCCTCTAACCCAGCTAGGAGGTCTGAGGGAGTGCTGTGAGCTCCCCCAGCAGGTCTGGGCGGAGTCCTTATGGCAAACACTTTTGGTGCAGTCCATAGGGTTATAAGTGGCCCTATAATTACTGAAGTTTAGAGCCAGACTGGGACTAAAAAGCACATACTGTACCCCAAAATGTATTTTATTGCATACCATACAACAGAAATGACATCACTCACTGCACCCTAGAAATGAATTATATTACACATGGTAGACATAGAAATTACATTACTAACTGCACCTTCGAAATTAATTGCACATTGTACTCAAGAAATAATATAATTTGCTGTACCCAAAAAATGTATTATATTACACACTAAACCATATAAATAAATTACATTACTCACTGTACTCCAGACATTACATCACACCATACCCCAGAGATCACATTATACTATTCCCCAGTGATTACAGTACTATATAGCCCAGAGATTACATTACTCACTGTAACCCAGAAATTACATTACTCACTGTACCCCAGAGATTACATTACACACCATACATGAGTGATTACATTACACACTGTACCACAGAGATAACTATATTACACACCATACACCAGATATTACATAGCTCACTGTACCATAGAGATTACTACATTACCCACTGTACCCCTAGAGATTAGTTTACACACCATGCCCCAGATATTACTGAATTATTCACTGTACCCCAGAATTTACATTACACACTGTACAACAGAGATTAAATTACACCATACCCCAGAGATTATTGCATTACACACTGTACACCAGAGACTACATTAGGCAAGGTACCCTGGAAATCGTGTATGTATATATACATATATTGAACACAGACACACTCCAAACTTAGGGTGGGATCACAGGACAGTTTTTCAGCACTGACAGTGTTGTTTGCTTATTGGAAATTCGGTGCTTGCAAGCGCAGAATTCAGATGAGCAAATGACCCAGACTGCCCAGGGCAGATTCTCCTTCCTATTCATTAGTGCTGTTAGTGCATAAAACAACTCGAAGAATTCTGTGTAGGCGCTGACAGTACACGCCGAAAATACTCAAAAAAAATCAGTGTCCCCTAAACAATGACACTGATTTAACATAGGGTAAAATGTAAATCAGTTTCCTGTCGGATTGGACGCCAGTTCAGAGGCAGATCCAGCATTGAATCTGCCCCAGAATCAACATTTATATCTTCTGCATGAACGTACCCTTAAGGTATGTTCACACGGCGTATAGCAGGGTGTACTGCGCGCTCTACTATATGCTGAAATTTTTAGAAGTACGCGCTTTCCAGTCCACACTGCTAAAATACTGCGTGGGCGGCCCCATTCACTTTCAATTTCCCCGGCGCGTAAATGCAGGGAAGACGTGACATGGCTAGACACATGGCTGTACATACAGTATATACACATCTCACATATACAGTACATGCCCTACTCACATGCACACACAATGCCTGACATCCTTGTCCCCTCCTTACCTGTCTCCTGTAGTCTGGTTCGGTAGACAGCTTCTTCCTTCCACAATAGACAGGGGAGGCAGGGGGCCACTGATTCATTCAGCAGCAGCTTCTCTTCTTCTCTGATGAGGGCTGAGCATATGGGAAGTTCAGAGGCGTAGCTAGAGGCTCATGGGCCCTGGTGCAAAACTTCAGCTTGGGCCCCCCTCCCTCCAGGCAAGGGATCACTACTTTTTAACAACAGGTTCTTGGTGTGACGGATGTCTACAGCGTAGTGTACCACAGAAAATTATTTCTACTTAAGAGGTTGTTTGGTTGAAGAAAATGTATTTGAATTAGGGCCAGGCTATGGGGAAAAAAGTGATACTTACCTTCTTTGTTTCCCCCACTGTTGCTCCGGAGCTCCCCAGGATTCACTCTTTTTCACTTACGACTTCTTGTCCTGACACACGGGAGAGGCTCATGCTCCATTCACTTACATTGGAGCCTGAGACTGTCCTATGTGTTGGGATGAGAAACTGAAAGTGAAGAGGATTGGAGCTCCATAGCAACAGTGGCAGGGACCAGGAAGTATGTATCACAGGGACAAACCCTTCACATATACCAAACAAATAAAGGGAACTGTCTGCTCATTTTGCATTATATATCCCCTTTTCACATCTCATTTTTTTTTTACATGCATCACCTCACGTGAATAAATCATATTTGCCTCTTAAAAATGCTTTTTAAAAAATGCTTTTAAATTTTTTAAAACCCTTTTCCCCCGCCGGACCCAAGTTTTGGGCCTCTCTGACAGACCCCCTATTTTTGAAATTTTTCTTGTGCCCAATTTTTTTAAAATTTAACTTTTTAAACTTTTTAAACCCCTATCCATGTGTTTTCAGAGATTTTTTTTCCTGTGACACAATGGTGCAATAAAATAGTAAGAAATTTTTGGGCCAAAAAATGTTTGTTTATTTTAAAAAATATCAAATTATGGTAAAAAAATTTTAAAAAAATTTACCAATTAAACTTAAAAAATTTTCTGCATTTTAAAGACAGTAGTTTTCCATCCCCAAAATATTTTATAATTTCTCTCCCCTATTTCCTGTGTAGTTTTAAAACCAATTTTTTTTAAATGTCTTTTTTTTTTTTTACGACATTAGGGGGCTTATAAATTTAGTATTTAATTTTAAAATTTTTTCCCAAGAAAATTTGCAAATAACATTTTTTTAAAGGGCCCAGTCCAGTTTTTAACGTGACTTTTTATTGACCCGTTTGTTTGATACCCCCATAAATGACCTCCCCTAAGAAACACAACCCCCTTAAAAAAATTCAAAACCGAAATTTTTTGGGAATTTTTTACCCATTTGGTGTTTTTACAGAAATTAAAAACAAAGTGGAAAGTGAAAATTTCCCAAAAATTTCACTTTTTTTGCAAAATTTTTCAATTTTTAAGCATTAAATTTACAAGAATTCGGAAAAATGATTTAAGGGGAAAACAAATTAACAATTTATCCCCCCGATTCTCCCTTTTCCCGGATATCCCAAATGTGGCCCAATGCAATTTTTTGGCTCCCAAACCCCAAGCCCCAGAATTTGGAGGAGCACCTACTTGGAAATCTTTGGGCCCCTTTCAAATTTCAAATTTTTTTTAGGGGGCCCTTTTAGGTTTTGCGGACACCCAAAGGGGTTTCCCAAAAAGTAATAAATACCCCCTTATTAAAAAACCCCCCTAAATTTGGGAAAATTCAAAACCCCCTTTCGGAATTATCCAGAGGGGTAGTGAGTATATGACCCCCCCAGGCGTTTCACAAATTTTTTTTTGCGTTCCGGCCCCTTTAAAAAAAAAAAAAATAAAATTTTTTCCAATAAACTTGCAATTTTAAACCCGAAAATGTTTTTAATTTTTTCAAGGAAACTTGGGAAAAAAAACCCCAAAAAATTTTGTTTCGCAATTTTCCCTTCCAAGTTTGGAAAAAACCCCAAATGGGGTTTGGGAAAATGGTTTGGGCCCCAATTTGGGAGGGGGGACAAGGGAGGGGGTGCTATTGGCCTTTTTTCCCCAAAAAGATAATTTGGTGGGGGGCCCTGTCGCATCTCCAAAAACCCCCAAAGTAAATAAAACAGGTGAAAACCCTTTTTGAAGGGTTTCTCCATTTTGGAAATTTAAAGCCCCTCAGGGAAACTCACCTTTAAAGGGGGTTTTTTTTGCATTTTTGGGGGCAAAAGGTTTGTTTTTTTTTAGCATTGGGGGCCCTGGGAAATTTTGGGGGGGGGAAAAAGCAAAATTCCCCCCATTGTTTTTGGGCTTTTAAATTTTTTCAGTATTTGGCCCAAAGGGGAAAATGACCGGGATAACTTTACTATGGGGGTTTGGGACAAATTACAAGATATAAAATTTTTATAGTTTTTTTAAATTTTTTTTTATTTTACACAATTTGAAAGGGGTTTTATAAAAAAAATTGCGTTTTTTTAAATTGTTTGGGGATTCTGACAGCCATAGCTTTTTAATTTTTTTGCATATGGAGCCCCTTGTGGGCTTGTTTTTACGAGATTTAGTTTTTATGTTTTTATTGATACCTTTTTCGGGGGCATATGATTTCTTTTAAACCCCTTTTTATTAAGGGTTTTTGTGAAGCATTTTGGGACAAAAAAAAAGCAATCCTTTGGTTTTGTGGTTTTTTTTTTTTTTTTTTTATTTATTGCGGGCACCGTGTGGTAAAATGACAGCTAAAATTTTTCTCAGCAGGTTGATAAATTACAGCGATAAACCCCATTTGTATATTTTTTTTAATTTTTTAAATGCTTTTACACAATAAAAACACATTTTTTGAAAAGGAAAACACGTTTTTTTCTTTACCCCAGTTGAGAGCCAAACTTTTTTTTTTTTCCCGTTTTTTGGAAACTGTTTAGGGGCTTTTTTTTTGCGGGGTGAGTTGACGTTTTATTTTTGGGAAAAATTTTTGGGGGGACAAGACCCATATGAACGCTTTTTAAAAAAGTTTTTTGGGAAAGGGAGAGTGAAAAAAAATACTGCAATCCTTGCAAGGGGTTTTTTTTTTTTATTTTTAAAAAAAGGGTTCCCCCGTTTTAGTATCCGGGGACAAGTTTGTTTTACTCTGTGGGTTGGACGATTACGGGGATACCCCAATTTAAGTAATTTTTTTATTTAAAGCACAAATTGTTTTTTGGAAAAAAAAAATGTTTTTATTGTGGGAAAACAATTTTTTTTTGCATCGCTATCTTTTAATTTGCCAGAACTTTTTAATTTTTCCCTATACAGAGCTTTTAAAGGACTTTTTTTTTGAGGTATGAACTGACGTTTTTTTTGGAATCACTTTGATTTTTGATGGGGTTTTTGATTACTTTTTACCCATTTTATGTGTTTGGGATGAACAAAAAAACGCTTTTTCTGTGCTGTTTTTTGGGGTTTTTTTTTTTTCGGGTTCCCCCGTACGGGTTTTAAATTTAAAAGACAGATTTATAGGGGGGGTCCCTACGCTTTTCCCGGGGATACCAAATATGGGTACATTTAAATTTTTTTTTGAACTTTTTTTGGGGGATTGGCCCTTTTGGGAAAGGGGAAAAGGGGGGTTTGTACGGTTTTAAAATTTTTTTTTTTGGTTTGGGGTTTTTAAATTTTTTTCATTTTTTTTAAATTTTTTATACTTTTTACACTTTCCCCCAGGGGGGAATTGCATGAAGATTTGTAAAATCATTCATGCAATAGGAAATCACATTTCAGCTTATACTGTTTTCCTGGTCTCCAGGGGAACTGTCTGTCACGCTGCCCACAATCATTGTGGGGGATCTTTACGTCACCAGACAACCGGAGCTGTCATTCAAACGTCCGGGCTTTTGGGGAGGAGATTCAGTTTCCGGCGCTTTTAGCGCCATTACTGCGCCCCGGGGTCGGCGGCAGCAGGAGCTCACCCTGCCGCCCGCACCCCGATGGCGGACCCCGATTCGCGGGGTGGGGGTTTAATCCCCCCGCGGCCGGGGCGCACTCCCCGGGCCCTGGGGGGGGCGGCAAAAAAAGCCCCGCGGGGAATATACCCCTGGTTTTTGGGCCCCGATCTTGCGCGCTCCCCCCTTGTGGCGCGAAGACGCCCTGACGTACTCAAACGGGAATTTGCGGGAAAAACCCCCACCCCACATTGGGCCCTTTAAAAATACGGCAAAAAGTCGGTTTGGGGTTATAAAAAGGGGGAAAAAAAAAATTTTTGTTTTTATGTCAAAATTATTTTTGGAAAACCCCACCCTTTTTTTTCTGTGGATGGAGGGGTCTTTTTGGGAAATTTTTTGTGGGAGGATAAATTTGGGCCTTCTTTGATATTATTAAAGAGGGGACATACCCTTTTTGATTTTTATTTAAACATTTTTTGTGTGACGAATAAACCAGAAAATGCAAGTTCTTTCATGGGTTGACTTATATTTTATTTTTGCAAAATCTACCATATGCATTAAATAACACAATTCTACAGAGTGGAGTAATAGGGGATGATCACATGGCGTGTTGAATACTTTTTCAGGTACATTTTATGTACTGAAAAATGGACACCAAACCGTATTCAACAATGTTCTGTGGGATTTTACACTGAAATCATGGTACAACATGTATCGTCATTCAGACAAGCATCTTTGTGATTTAAATTCTTGATCCGTTAATACAAATCAAACGCTATTTAAAACTATAGGGTATGTTTCTGCCATCCAGAAAACTTATCTGAACACTCCCCGCACTTTGGGTATGTGTTTGGATATGCTTTATGTATTAAAGGTAGAGATGGGCGAATTGATTCTAACGTAGTGGTCTTCGTTTAGCATTTCTGGAAAACTTTGGTTCTGATCGATGTCGAAGTTTGGGGTACTTCGCGGGAAAACGAAGCGTGTTTTTGATTGTTTAAAATGGCTGCGAGCACATGGCGTTACATGGGGCAAAGGACTCTGGGAGGAAGAAAGGCATAGCCAACATGACTGTGCAGAGATGAAGCCAATCAGAGCCCGGGCGGGTTTCTGTGATGTCACCGCACTATATAAGTCCGGGCGCGACGCTGGGGCTCTACCGCTCTCACTGTACTGAGTAGGGAAGGTGCTGCCACGGCTGCTTATGTTAGCTCATACTAAAGAACTCATTTTTATACAGCGATTTTTGGGGGGTGTCACAGCTTTTCTTTTTTTTTACGTTCTATTTCTGATTTTGTGGAGTATTGGATCTGAAGTCCAGTGTGCGTCCAATGCAGCTGCATATACATTTTAATGCTATCTGCTCACAGCACATTGAATATCCAAGGGTTATCTAACCTGTTCCCGTTGTAATTTATTTAAAAAAACAGCGTTTTTACAATACAAATACCACTTCATTTTTGTTTGCTCATTTCTTTTGCGCAATTTACATCCAGGGGTTAATTAAGCGTTGTTCTGCTGTTGTGGTCACTAAAAGAAACTTTCTTTTTCACCGCCAAAGAAGCAAATTTGCCTGTAGCATAATTCATAACCGAAGGTAATTACAAGTTTTTCTGTTGTTGTGTACCGTAAAATACACGCAATTTTAACATGCTACAAAGCTGGTAATTTTTGGTTGCTCATTTCTTTTGCGCAATTTATATCCAGGGGTTAATTAAGCGTTGTTCTGATGTTGTGGTTTACTAAAAAAACTTCTTTTTCACCCCAAAGAAGAAAATTTTCCCGTATTTTTTTTTTTTTTTTAAAATTTTTTTTAAAATAAAGGTTTTTTTTTTTTTTTTTTTTTTTTTTTTTTTTTTTTTTAAAAAAATTTTTTTTTAAGGTTTTTTTTTTAAAATTTTTTTTTTTGATTTTTTTTTATTTTTATTTTTATTTATTTTTTTTTTATTTTTTATTTTTTTTTTTATTTTTTGTTTTTATTTTTTTTTTTTTTTTTTTTATTTTTTTTAATTTTATTTTTTTTTTTTTTTAAAAAAAATTTTTTTTTTGTTCTTTTTTTGGGTTTTTTTTTTTTGTTTTTTTTTTTTTAAATTTTTTTTTTTATTTTTTAAATTTTTTTTTTTTTTTTTTTTTTTTTTTTTTTTTTTTTTTTTTTTTTTTTTTTTTTTTAAAAATTTTTAAACGGAAATACAAGAAAAAGTTTTTGGTTTTTTGTGGAGCGCAATTTATACCCAAGGGGTTACCCAAGTTTGTTACTGGGTTCTTTTGGATAAATAAGGGTGTGTATTTTCTATACAGAAATTTCATAAACAGTGTCTGTACATTTAGAAAAACAGTATTGTATGTCAGAAGGAGGTGGCAGCTTTCACCTTCGAGTGGGGGGGCACAAACTTTCCCTGGAAAGGCCCAGGCCCGCACACACAAGGAGACGTCGCAGCGGGGGGTCCACGGTGCGCAGAACTCCCCGGTGTATCTAGGGGCCGTTTGTGTTGTTCAGCAAACCCAATGGTTCTTGATTGGGTTTGCCGGGTATTATTTCCTCCGAGACATTTGACAACCCCAGCCAAGAGTCAGTGGGAAATCAGACACAACCCTTAGTTGGAGGCCAGAAGGGGTGGGGCCCACCTGTCCTAAACCCGCTTCTGTTCCTTTGGGTTCCCCTCACCAAAGTTATATGTGGTTTTGGCTCAGCACCACTAAGCGAGGATGAAAAATTTGAGGGGGGGCAGTCAGCAGCATTGGCGCGCAGAAATGGGGCCAATTCCCCCCTGCTTCTTGCATGGGGGCAATTAAAGATTGGAGAGTGGCTTGGGGAGGTTTGTTGTGAAGGGCGCCTTGCATACAAGACCGGTGATGAGGAAGCATGACATGAAACACAAATCGTTTTGAAGTACCGACTGTTTTGGGGAACGGTTTAAAAGCAATGGCTTCATCATCGTCAGGAGAAGAGGGCGTAGTTGGCATCAGGCAGCGGCGCAGCCGCAAATGGGGTTGTGTGGCCCGTGAGTCAGCAGGGAGCAGCGTGTGAGTTGGGGGCCCAAGGGGGCCAGGGGTAGAAAACCCCCTTCGCGGGTCCAAGAAAGTAGCGGCACGGGGGCTCAGGAGGCAGCGGTGGTAGTGTCATCAGTGCGGAGTTTTGGGCGGTAAAAAGTACTCGGGGGTTTGGGGCAGTTCTTTGCTAAGACACCGGAGGCCCAAATAGGGGTTTTGAGAATCTGGGGCAAAAGTAAAAGCGTGGCCAGGGGCTAACGTTGGCCCCCAGGCCCCTGCGCAACAATCAGCGTCACCATCCGGGGGCCCTGGGGAAACCGTGGCCAGAGGGGTGGCCCTCCTCCGCCGCCCAGCAGAGACCCACAGTGGCAGCATCCCTTGCTGCAGTAAAGGGCTTCACCCTTGTAAAGGGACTGTTTCTTTTTGACATCATCCCCCCGGTCCAGATGCCCCGCTCCTCGCTACCAGGGTGCCAGCAGTCGTTCAGCGGGCGATGGCAAAGAGACAACAGTAGGTCCAACCTCCTAAGGTGCAATGCTGACCGTGTCCGTCCAATTTGTTGGTACTGCAGCCCCTCCCTTTCCAAAGGGTGGACTTATGCCGGCGAGATGGGAGTTCCAAGCCAGATTTATTTTCCCAAAAAAGGCGTACCGAATTATAAATATGTAGAACAGAAGGGGGGCCACCCTTTGGCTTATCGGTTTTTTTTCCAAAGGGTGCACGGCAGGCGGGACGTCTGGAGCGTAACTCGGTCGGGCCCAGTACATGCCCTTTAGGGCCCACTGGGGGGAAAGTTTTTCCTGCCCAGGAACCCAACAATTGGACAGGGACACGCCCTTTTCCCCTCCACGTTGTAAAATGCTGTCCTGCGCCAAAATGTCCACCTCCCCCTTTTCCCCACGACCACCATATCTAGCCCCACAAGTGCTGCTCCTCATCCCACATTGTGGGGCACAGCAGTGTCACCAGTTCACCCCTGGCTTGCCTGGCGGAACGAAGTCACACGGGGGGAGAAACTGCTCTCGTCATACAGAAAAAAAAGGGAAAATTTGTGTGGCTTTAAACTGCAAATCGGAACCATGGTGACGGACAAATGGGAGAACAGGTGTCCCACGACCGAGAAGGATGGGTCCATGCCCCCTGCATGGGTGGGTTTTAATCTGGTTGTAAAAAAGGTTCCTGAAGTCTTCCACCGATCTTCAGAAGTTTCTGAAAATGGCCAGGAAATGTGCATGACTTAATCTTTCCCCTACAAACCCCAGCAACCTCTCCTCTAGTTGAGGGCAGAACTGCCTCCCCCCAACACACTTTGAATGCGATGTTTCCACCCCTTGGAATTCCCGCCTGCACATGTTGGACCCCCCGTTTAACAAAAAAAGCCATTAACGATTTTTTTGTGATCCAGGGGGACAGAATATTCCCCCGGTTTTAAATTTGATGTCGCCATGGCACTCATGCGTGAAACTGCCCTTTTTTGAGGCCCTTCGGGGGGCCAAAATTTTTTTGTCAGTCGCCAGGGGCTAGGGAAAGAAAAAAGTCATTCCACTGCTTATGTCCGGAAAAATGCTGAAAAATCTGTTGGGCGGGGAACCCGGAACGTGGCGATAATCTCGCGGCCACATGAGTCCCCGGGGGGCTGAAGAGGAGGAGGAGGAGGAATTTGGGGCAGAAGCATGTCGGTGAAATGAGTGGATTTTTTACCCCGGGGAAAGAGAGGGGGAGCGGAGCACTGGAGGAGGTAGACGGGTGAGGAAGACGAGGCAGATGACCGCAACTGGAGGAAGGAGCCCCTGAGGTCACTTGTGCAGATGGCCCCCCGCTGTGATTTGCCTGGCTAGGACAGCCGAATAGTCACCATCGGCAGAGGGAGTTCTGGATTTCCCCCCCTATTGGACCCTCCCACTGGTCCCAAAAAGGGGGCCCCCTTTTTTCCCCCTGCTGAGAGGGGGGACAAACTCGATACTATAGGGGAAACCTCCATGTCAGTTTTGGGCCTATGTGCGGATCGTCCCTCTCTGACAGGGCTGACCGGGGGGGTTTTTCACGTCCGTTCTGTCGCGGCTGCTGGGGGGAAAGGGGGGGGGGTGGACTACCAGTCCTCAGCAGCAAAATAAATCTGGAGTCATAAAGTCAGCTTCCTTTACCCGCCTAGTGAGGAGGCCCGTGCCAGCAGCAGCAGCAGGCCCCAAACAAACAGGTGGTGGCCAAATTGGACAGCACTCTCCCCCCCCAGTTAGAAGATCCGCTGGAACTGGGCGCCAAAAGGATGTGTGGCCGCAAATTGGAGTTTGCAGTGGAGACGTCCTGTCCGGCCCGTAGTTTGGCATCGAGCGGGTGTTCGTGAAGCGGGGGGGATGTTACCCCCAAAGGGAACCCCCTTGTCCCCGGGAAATGTGGAAAGATGACCTTTGTCAAGATAATCAGGCGTGGATTCGGCCAGGTTTCCACAGTTTTCATCAGCCCTGCGCTCACCCAAAAACTTTGGAAAGAGTTGGGTTTAAACTACCTGCCTCAGCCATATTTATCCACCCCCTTCTGAGCCCCACTCTTGACAGTTTCTCCATGTGACTACCCATCTTTACCAGGGATGGGGTTGACCCCCTCCCCCACCCTTTTCTTGTGCCCTCTCTGACCTCTTTTCTGTTGCTGCCGTCACCTCCACTCTCTGTATTGTGCCCACTCGGCCCACTATGTTTTCCCCCTCCGTTTTTTCTTGTGCCATGCTGACCCCATGTGTGCTGCCGTGACCTCCCTCTCGTCATTGTGCCATCGTGGCCTACTCCTGTTTTTGCCACCCCCAGAAATTTCATTTGCCCTCTTGATCTGCGTTGCTGCCTGCCTCCTCCGTCATGTCCCCTCTGTGGGCCCACTCCTGTTTTTGCCACCTAGAAAATTTTATTGTGCCACTCTCTGACCCCATGGCGCTGCTGGGACCCACTCTCTGTCATTGTGCCACTCTGTGGCCTACACTGTTTTGCCACCTCCCGAATTCATTGTGCCATGTCTGACCTAAAGTGCTGCGTGGGACATCCTCTCTGTCATTTTGCACTCTGTGGCCTACTATGTTTTGCCACCAAGAAGTCATTGTGCCATGTCTGCCCCAGTGTGCTGTGGGTGCTGCCGTGACCTAACATGTGTATTGTGCCCTTTTCTGATCATGCTGCTGTGCCGTGACCTCCCCTCTTTGTCTTGTGCCACTTGTGGCTACTACTGTTTTGCCACCTCCAGAATTTCATTGTGCCAATGCGACCTCATGCCTTCTGTGGCTGCTGCCGTGCCCCAACTCTGTCATGGTGCCACTGTTTTACCCCATTTGTGCTGGGCTGTGCCGTGACCTCCACCTGTGTCTTTTTGCCACTTGGGGCCCCACCCTGTTTTTTTCCCCTCCCGAATGTATTTTGCCCTGTTGCTCTGTTTTGCTGTGGCGTGCCGAACCCACACACTGTGTCATTGTGCCCTCTGTGGCCCCACTCCTGTTTTTGCCCCCCTCCAGAATGTTTTTCCCCTCCCCTCACCTTATGCTGTTGCTGCCGTGCCTCCTCTCTCTTCATTGTGCCCCTTGTGGCCACTCCGTTTTTGCCACCCAGAATTTCATTGTGCCACCTTGACTATCGCTGCTGCCGTGACCTCACTCTCTGTCATTTTGCCCCTTGTGGCCTATACGTTTTTCCCCCCAGAATGTCATTTTGCCACTGTCTGACCCCTGCTGCTGCTGCTGCCGTGACATACCTCTCTGTATTGTGCCACTTGTGGCCACTATGTTTTTTTCCACCTCCCGAAATGTCATTTGTGCCACCTGTCTGAAATCTGCTGCTGCTGGCTGCTGCCGTGACCACCCCCCTGTGCATTGTGCCACTTCCCGCCCCATGCTGCGCTCCGTGCCTCCATCTCTGTCATTGTGCCACTCTGTGGCCACTACGTTTTGCCCCCTCCAGAATTTCTTTTTTCATGCCTGACCCATGCTGTTTTGTGGCTGTGCCGGACCCCCACACTCTTCAGGTGCCATGTTGACCCCATTTTTGCTCTGTGGGGCTGCCCTGACCTCCAATGTGTCATTGTGCCACTCTGTGGCCCACTCCCGTTTTTTCCCTCCAATTCATTGTGCCCCTGTCTGACCTCATGTGTTGCTGTGCTGCTGCCCTAACCCAACACGTTCATTGTGCCCCTCTGTGGCCTACTCCTGTTTTTTTCCAACTCCGAATGCTTGTGCCACTCTCTACCTTTTGCTGCTGTGGTGCTGCCATCACCCCCAAAACTCTGTTTAATGATTTTTCCACCCCGAGCCCCCACCCTTTTTTTTTTTCCGATTTTTTTGGGCCCTGCTTTTTTTGGTTAAAATTCCCGCTTTAGTTTTTTGGTCAGTTTTTTCCCTCCTTTGTGCCCAGGGAAAAATTATAGTTTAAGCGATTCTAAGAGCCCGGGGGCAGTATCTGCGTGTCATACAAAAAAACAAAAAATTGTAATTTAAGAAACCAAAACCCAAATCCCTTTTGAAAATTTAAGCCAAAGGGCCCAAAGTTCCCACAGCACCCTGCGGCTCAAGTGCAGCCTGGAAATAGCTGTTTTTTAATGCGATTCGTCCCCCAAATTAAATTTGCAAATGAAACAAATTTTGTGGGGGAAAATTTTCGAAGTCAAACCCCCAATCGGAATTTTTTTTGGCTTCACCCATCTCTAATTTTTAAAAGGGTTTTTTCCCAGAATGAGTTCTTACCTAATAGGATATATCCCCTCTTGAAAGGGCCTTAAAAAAGGGGTGTTAGTGTTTCTTTGTTTAAAAAAAACAAGTGCCCTTTCCTCTGTGTTTTCCTCCCCCTTCACCCCCCGTGCCCCGTTCCTGATACCCGTCCCTGTAGTTGAGCAAAAAATTTTTTTTGCTAATCCAAAAAAAGGGGATTTTAACGGTTGGGGTTGGGTCCTCTGGACCAAACCGGGGCGATGGCGTTTAAGCCCACACCAGGGGGTGGAAACTAAATGGTCCCGGTATTCCCAGGGCCCGCCGCAAAGCGGGATGGACTTGCTGCGGCGGGAGTCCACCAGGTCACTACCACTGGCGGGGCTTGCCTGCGGTGGCGGCCAAGGGTAGGCGAGGTACAGAATCACCAGTCAGGCTCGTAGTCGGGGACAGGCAAGAAGGTCAGGGCAGGCGGCTGAGGTTCGTGAACGTAGACAGGCAGAAGGTCAGGGCAGGCGGCAAGGATCGTGGTCGGTAAATGTAAGCAAAAGGGTTTCGGTACCACGGTAGGATAGACAAGGCTTTCTGGAACGCTTTCCCAATAGGCATGTGCACTAAAGATCCGGCAAAGGCCACTGGAAGAGGCTGGGCTAAAATAAGAGCAGTGCCCATTAATGGCCAATTACCGGCGCACTGTCCCTTTAAATCTCAGACTGCCGGCGAGCGCGCTCCCTAAGGGGCGGCGCCGCGCACGCCGAGAGACCGAGACGGACGGGGCAGGAGCAAGGCCGGGTAAGTCACTGGGGACCCGGGCAGCGGGATGAGCGGACCCCGGACCCGAGGTGCGGGACGGGGCGCTGCTCAGGGTCGGGGCACGGATGTGCCTGCGACCCGGGACGAGGGTCGCAGGGGCATCCGTGACAGGAGAACTGTATTGTGCACAAGCTATATGCATTTAATTTCTCCCTCTTATTTGCTCAGGAGAGGAGATAAGCTCAGCAGGCTGCGTTCTTTCATTCCTTCATGAATGCTGCAGGGGGAGAGGGGCTGAGCAGAGAGCTAAGGAGTGTCTGCGTGTTTACTCATATAATTACATTACAACCAGTGGATTCTCTATACAAAATATACAAGATCTTTCTCCCCAGTCCTTTAAAAGCTCGTTCATGTTACCTGTGTTCCCTGCCATCAGATAAGAAGTGTAAACAACGCAAGCATGGCCAGATCAGCTTCTGTCAGCTCCTCTTCATGTCTAATGTAAACTCTCAGGAAACCAAGGGCATGTAAGTCAGGCTGTAGCTCTCAGAGGCTTCACTTTTTTGATGACATATAGAAAAGTTATTAAATACCCATTTTGGAGGATCCCACATCAATATTAGATCGTGGCCAAATCCCTTTAAAAAACACCATGTGGATATCCCCTTTGAGTGAATTCACAGCGCATACTTCCAACAGTGCTGCCCCAGCCCCCACTCAGCTTCACCTTGCTGGAGAATACGCTGTAAAATCATAGCACACAATAAGTGCTATGATTTTATCATAATTGTGGGCCATACTTCAGGCGCATTGCAATTATGCCCTGAAGTACGGCTCACACTTACACTGTATGAACATACCCTTACAGATGATACTCGTTTTGTATAACTTTTTTTAATGTCTTATTTTTTTTTTTTACTGAGTAGAGTGTTTTTTTTTTAATTGGGGAAATGGGGGTTAAGTGTTTTTCTTTTTATCATTTTTTAAAATAGTTAAACATGTTATTTCTGAGCAGCAGCGATGTGATGTTTACACACAGTGATTTAGTGACTTAAGCTCCGTGCTCTGTAGTCGGTGCAGGATCAGGTTTCACATGCACAGAGAGCAGTGAGAACGGAGCTTCAGTCACTGAATCTCTGCCTGCAAATGTCCCGACATTGTATACCTTAGATTTATGCTATGACCTGCTCCCTTGTTCCATCCATCAACAAGAGAAAACTGGTGGGAGAGCAGCTTACCTGACACATATCATAAATTACTCTGCTTCTTCTGTCTCCCTCCTGTTGAGTCTGGCAGCGCTAAAAGCTGGTGGCTGTCAGAAGGCCGTTTCTCCTCTGATTTGGGGGTGGAACTATAAGGTTCCTATCTCGGCCACCCTAGCTGCACTGCACAGCGCTGGCTCTCATTGCCACATCGCAGGAGCTACCTGTCCCTGCAATCAAGCTGTGTGGCGAGAGGGGCCTTTGCAACCTCTGCGACCCCTGTAGATATGCCATGGGGAAGTTGTATTTAACGGGAGGGAAAGATAGAGTGTGCTGGACTGTGAGCACCGTTCTGATTGCTGAAGCCGCGCCTGCTGACTCCTGCACTACCAATCAGCGCTGCTCTCACTCTGCACTGACACTTGAGGCTACTATTTACTCTGTCCCCCCAAGATGCACAGAAATATAGGAGGTAAAGGGTTAACATCTTCCTCCTCTGTGCTCTGCTCTCCCACTTACCATATTCATATGGATTATTTTTTATTGAAGTGGCTAAAAAGTGGGGGGACCGTCCCCCACCCAGAAATAAGTAGGGGGACCAGTCCCCTCCGTACCCCCCCTAAAGTTACACCTATGATCACAAGGTAATAATAAAAAAACACAGAAAATGAAATCAGATGTATTTCATATCACAGAAGAAGAGTACTAGTATATACACTTAAAATGGCCATACAGATTAGACCAAAGTAGATGAAAAGGGGCACTTTTCTGGTGGCATTGCTGCCAATTGTGTGAAAAATCTGAAAATTTGAAAACTGTAGCAGAGCAGAGGGCTACTGGCTCCTTGCCCCACCATTTCCTCTCATAGGCCACAGGCTGTCTCAGTCCTGCAGCTTATGAAACCAGGTACACATTGAAGATGTCAATGGCCTAGCATGGATAACACATTGACCTCACTGTATCATGCCAACTGTGCCAATAGACATCGTACTTGGAAGATGCCATTTTTTTAATACCCATATATCATCGATGCCCTTCTAACTGATACAGCTAAGAATAGGAGTGACTAGTAGAAAAGCTAAATTGTCAGTCAGTGCTGTAGAATCCCACACAGACTGCACAAAAGTGATAGCCTGAAGCAAATTATGAAGAGCAGCTTGAAACCAGCCAATAGGAAAACATCTTTAACTCACAAACAGAAAGGTTAGTCAGTCCCCCCATTCACTCTCCAGCCTCACAGTATGATAGGAACCACCTCTACAGACAGGATTTCCTGCCTCTCACTGCCTCCTGGATGTATTGCTGCAGACATCACTGACACCACTGACAATCTGTCATCTGATGTGATGGCAGAGGTTAGGGAACTGTAGGAAATCAAGTCAAAATAGAATCAACAACAGAGAGTAAGGATAATGGAAAGTAGACTTGACTATCAGCTCATGTTGGGAAGGGAGATCTGGTGGCTATTTAGCCTAGAAACTGCCCAGTTAAAAATGTAATAGGAAGTAACACAAAATTCTAATTACATAAAAGGGACATTTAACTATTAACAGGAATTTATGGGTAACAATTTATTTATTGAACACAACACAATAAAACAACTTCAATTCTATACTTCTGTATAGTCTCCTATCAGTGCTAAGAACTTGCACTTTTTTTTTTTTTGCAAAGTGGCATTGTGATGGAAAGTATGGTCTATATTAGTTAAGGTTCTTGGATAATGAAGATACGGTTCATTCTCAGCACTTTACCATCCCTCTCTGACCGACTTGCAACTATCATAACTTATAGAATGAGAGAGACATTGATCCATAAACTAATTTTTAAGTCTTAAATAAACAATTGGAATGACACCTTAAGTTGTCAAAAATGTAACGATAAGTCGCTGAAAAATTATTGTGTCTCTGACAGGGAATAGGGTTTAGAGCAGCTAGTAGAGTAGAGCGAATTGATTCTAACGAAGTGGAATTCGTTTAGCATTTCAGGAAAAATTTTATTCTGAACGAAGCTGAATTTCATATGCGATTCGTGGTAATGAATAATTCTTTCTAAAATGGCCGCGAGCACATGGTGTGACATGGGGCAAAGAACTATGGGAGAAAGAAAGGAACACCCTCAATGCCATGACATGCAGGCATGCAGCCAATCAGCAGCCAGCCAACTTCTGTGATGTTACAGCCCTATAAATAGGGCAGCCATGTTACATTCTACCACTTGTCACTGTGTCTCGTATGTACAAGCATCTCTCTGTAGCCGCACTAGATTGCACTCTGTGCAAAATACTTCCGATTTTAGAGTTACTGGGGTGAAATACCTTTCAAATACACAGATGTGTGTCATATACACACCTGTTTCTGAACCAGCATTTTTTTTATTTTGGGATACTGCATTCTGTGGCACAGAGATATTTTTTTCACTTATTGTGGGGAACTCAAATCCAGTGTGTATTTCTGCCCTACACACATCTGAAATCCAACCAGTTCAGTCTGTAGGGAACAAAGAAGACATGCACATATTCCATTTATTTGTTATCTCTTTTTTGGATCAACTCCTGTTTCTCTTTGGCTTTAGCAATACTGACAGATTATTGACCGAAAGCAGACACTGACGGATCAAAGTAAGGGCAAAATGATCAGTGACGTCAATGCAAAATTACTGCCGACACCCTCTCCATTCTTTCGGGGGGTGGGGAAGGTGGGGGGCTCTACATGTATCAGTGTTTAACAGAATAGGTTCTGTCATAATCTGTGGAATCATCTGATGACGGTGTAAAAGGAGTGCGCTCTGATGCTCTAGTAGGACCTTGGCCCTCAGCTCGGTTTTTTCTAGGCTGCATTCCCACTTCAGTTACTTGGTCAGTTTTGCCCCTGTAACTGCTCAGATAAGTGAAGAGTGGAGCAATTCTAAGAGTGGCGCCTTTCATCTGCATCTCATACTAAATCACAGCATTGTTTCCATACCAAACCACCCTCCCTATGCATAATTCTGCATGACACACTGTTCTACAACACAATACAGGCTCTCTGTAGCCAGGAAATAGCTGTTTTTAACATGATTTGTTGCAAATAAATTCTAAACTAAACATATTTTTGGGAAAATTCGCCCAATCAAATTTTTTAGAAATTCATTCATCTCTAGCAGCTAGCACTACTAATGACAAGTTCAAGCATATTTGTATTTATCCAATGAGCCCAAATTACTCTGCGCTCTTTATCAGAAAAGAACTGCTCATAATAAAATGGTGTTAATAAATACAAATAAATTGCCAAATGGTACGAAAAAAATACCTACCAACTGCTAACAAAATCTGACAAAATGTATAGGTTTCATGCACATAACTCATTTGCATTTCAGCTTATCATACACTGTGCTAAACAAAAAACAATCTGGCGGCTGCAAACTTCCATTTAGGAGTAGTGCATCACTGACTACATTTTTACTTGGAAACACTGGAGGAAAGGAGATTTCTGCATTTAAAAGAAATTATCTCTATAAACCTGTAAACATGGTCCCCCTGAAATGTATTGACACTGTAAATAGTCATAAGCATAAAATCTAAGATGTACAAATACAGATTAATACAGGAAAATACAGTGCAAATGGTTAAAATCATGTGAAAGGGTTATTGTACTGACTGGGTTCGATCTACATTTTGAATACACAATAACATTTTCATAGATGAAAACAAGCTAAGAGCCAGGCCTTAGCATTATGTAAAGAAACTTATTTTTTTTTATCTCAGGCACAGAGCTAGCTATGAAACTGGGAAATGGCAGTTTCAGAATGAATAAAATATTCATGTTGATAACTTACATAAAACAAAAGATGGAGTATTTTCTTCAGGGAAATTACTTTCTCTGATGAGGCTCCATTTATGCATGATGGAGTTTTACATTTTTGAAAACCCCTTTGGTTATTTTTTTCTTCCTTTGAATTCTGGCAAGTTTAATTTCTGGCTCACAAATAGAAAGATGTAGCATTGCTTTTTATCACAGAAAATATTATTTAGTTCCTTGAAAATGAAAATCTGCCAAAAACTAACATTTAAGACATTAGCCTTATGGATAGTGTGGCATGGTTACAAGGATTAAGTTTTCTTACTGGTTATTTATTTTATCTAGTATTCATTATCGAAGTGATAGGTTTGAAGGCTGTAAATTATTTAGCTTAGTCTAACAAGCATGCAGATAAAAGCAGTTTAGTAAACTTTCACTGTAAAAAGCACTTGCAGAATTATTTTCAAATGGGACTTAATCTTTGTATATGGATTTGTCATATTTTATTGGATAAAAAAGTTTATATTTTTAGTGTTATTGCAGAGGGCTGAAAGATGCATGGGTGCCCATCCGAATTAATGTAAGAGGAGTTGTGACATTAAAGGGGTTTTCAGGAAAAGCTATTAATATCCAAACAGTGGAGGTTTAACTCTTAGTAACCCCTAGGGTCAGCTGTGTGAAGAGGTCACTACATTTTATTTAGAGCTGTGGCCTTTACATTGTTTACATTGCTAGTAAATGGGACAAAGTTACATTACACAGCTAATAATAAATGTACAGAGTGCAGAGTTAACAACAAAGAGGACACAGTGTTCAGTCAAGCAAAGCAACCCCTTCAAATGGGTGGTAGAAAAAAAGAGAAAATGCTCACCTATAGTGTTGAGCGATTATGTTGGCTATCGACATTGATCGATAGTCGATAGTCGGCCACCATCGATAAGGTTTTCGATAGCCGATAGTCGATCATCTCCGATGACCATTAAAGTCATGGAGAGCAACAACACCTTCATTCTTACACCCAAACAGGGCTGGAGAAGCTGGAATTAACAGCCAAAACAGTCAAATGGATACCTGCTACATCTAGGCACAACACTTAGGCTATAAAAGCCACAGAAAAAAAGTCACACACCATTCACTATCCCGTCTTATACCCACAGCATGACCCTTAAACCTGCATCACCCACAAATTAAAAAGTGCCAGAAGGCAGTATGAAAATGAACCATCATTTTACTTGAACTGGACATTGAATATCCCTGTCCTGGAACGCAGCATGACCCTAAAAACCTGCATGACCCACAGATTAAAAAGTGCCGGAAGAAAGTAGTCTTTGAACCACCATTTTAGTTGAACTGGACATTGACTATACCTGTCCTGGGCCACAGCATGAGCCCCAAACCTGCATGACCCCCACATTTAAAAAGTGCCGGAAAAAGGAGTCTTTCAACCACCATTATAGTATCACTGGACAAAGACTATACATGTCAAGGGCCACAGCATGAGCCCCAAACCTTCATGACCCCCACATTTAAAAAGTGCCGGAAAAAGGAGCTTTCAAACCCCCATTTTAGTTTCACTGGGCATTGACTATACCTGTCCTGGGCCACAGCATGAGCCCCAAACCTGCAAACCCCCACATTTAAAAAGTGCCGAAAAAAGAAATCTTTCAACCACCATTTTAGTTTCACTGGACATTGACTATACCTGTCCTTGGCCACAGCATGAGCCCCAAACCTGCATAACCCCCAGATTTAAAAAGTGCCGGGAAAAAAGGGGTCTTCAACCACCATTTTAGTTTTACTGGACATTGACTATACCTGTCCTGGCCACAGCATGAGCCCAAACCTGGGATACCCCCACATTTAAAAAGTGCCGGAAAAAGAGTCTTTCAAACCCCCATTTTAGTTCACTGGACATTGACTATACCTGTCCTGGGGCCCCAGCAGAGCCCCAAACTGCATAAACCCCCCCATTTAAAAAGTGCGGAAAAAAGGGGTCTTTCAACCACCATTTTTGTTTTACTGGACTTGACTATACCTGTCCTGGCCACAGCATGAGCCCCAAACCTGCATACCCCCCACATTTAAAAAGTGCCGGAAAAAGGATCCTTCAACCACCATTTTAGTTTCACTGGACATTGACTATACCTGTCTGGGCCACAGCATGAGCCCCAAACCTGCATAACCCCCAGATTTAAAAAGTGCCGGAAAAAGGAGTCTTTTCAACCACCATTTATAGTTTCACTGGACATTGACTAAACCCGTCCTGGGCCACAGCATGAGCCCCAAACCTGCATAACCCCCACATTTAAAAAGTGCTGAAAAAGGGGTCTTTCCCAACCACCATTTTAGTTTTTACTGGCATTGACTAACCTGTCCCGGGGGCCCCAGCAGAGCCCCAAAATGCATAACCCCCAGATTTAAAAAGTGCCGAAAAAGGAGTCTTTCAACCACCATTTTTATTGCACTGGACATTGACTATACCTTTTCGGGGCCACATCATGACCCCAGGGCCGGAGTTACAGTGGGGTGCGTAGAGCCAGCTGGCCATCCGCCATCTATTAACACGCAGGTTAAATGCCCTGATGACGCAGCACGAAAACTGTCGTGCTGAAGCAGAGTTGCGGAAGCGAGTGTGGAGAACTCCACCTTCCTCAGTAAACCAGTCAATACCTGGGTATCGCTTGCCCCTCAAATTAGTGTGGACCAATTGAGCTTCCTGGAAATACTGGTGGTTAACGCTCCTGTTACACCCAGGTGCCCTTTATCTTGGCATTTCTTTTCTCATTTTTACTCACCTGCTGAGGAAATGTCTCTGTACTTTGTTCTCTGCCCTCTCCAAACTCCATGTCCTCTGAATAACTACATCTGGTCAAGTTTTTCCTGTACTCCCTTGTACAACTCAGAGGAATATTTTAACAGCATTTTGTACATGCAAGTTTTTTAGTTCTTTAATCTAGAAAACACATTTTTAAAATCGATGGAATTCCCATGTCCTTGTTTTCAATTTTTTAATTGTATTAAATGGGTTGTCTTCAATTAAAAGATTGATAGTTTAATGTTTAAAGATCTTGCAAAAACAAGTCATTTTGCAAAATGTGTCCATTAACAGTGCCTACCTATTCCTATTTCTGACAGCACCATCACCTTAGCCACTCTTACCAGTGTGAAGAACAAATGTCTGTAAAACACATTTTTTAGAATAGTGACCTGTATATAGCTGCATGTCACAGCAAAATTGCCTCCAAAAATTCAAAGCATGACCCTTGAGCAACTTTGGCCAATTGTAAGAACAAATGCTGTTAGAAAAACAAATTTTATAGAATAGGACCTGTAGTCAAGCTGCATGTCCACAGCAAAATGCCCCCAAAAATTCAAAACATGACCTTGAGCCACTTTTGACAATTGTGAAAGAACAAATGTCAATTAGAAACAACATTTTAGAATAGGACCCTGTAGTATTGCTGCATTTCAAAGCAAGCATGACCAAAAAATATAAAAATGACTCTCAGCCACTGTATAAAAATTGTTGAAGGGTAGAAATGCCACTTAAAGCCTACAATACTGTTCCCAAGGACCATGAGTATTGCTGTATCACACAGCAACATGACCCAAAAAAATTATAAATAAACTTCTCAGCCACTGTTAAAAATTGTGAGGAGGAATGCCACTTAGAAGCCACATTCTGTTCCAAAGGACCATATTAAAGCTTTATCTCACAGCAACATGACCCCAAAAAATTATAAATATGACTTCTCAGCCACTGTTAAAAATTGTGATGGAGAAATGCACACTTAGAAGCAACATTTCGTTCCAAAGGACCAATTATTATTGCTGTATCTCACAAGCAACATGACCCCCAAATAAATTTATAAATATGACCTTCCTCAGCCACTGTTTAAAAATTTGTGAGGAAAACATGACCCCAAAACCATTGACAAGTGAAAATTCTAAGATGAAGTGAGTAAATGTAATATGGATTTTGTCAAGAAACCTTTGGTGTCTTTTAGTCTCCTCACAGCAAAAAACCACAAAATGAACTGTTGTATTGATAATTAAAATTGCAGAAAGAAATAATCATTTAAAAATAAGTTTTTCAGAGGACCATTTCTGTTTGGAGAGGAATGTGAAGTAACAGCATCTAATCGTGACCTCGGCAATTGGGCCACAACATCATCAGAGATCCATGCCTGAATCATCTTGATGAAATCAAACGATCCACATATCTGTGGCCAAGCCGGATGCGTTTGTCTGTAATGATCTCCTCCTGTGCTGAAAGGTCCGCTCAGATATGACGCTGGCTGCTGGGCAGGACAACACTCTATGGTGGGCGAGCGAGCTCGGGCCCATTCATCCATTTTGGATACTCCAGAGTCTATTGGTCCGAACACATCCAAAACATCGTGTTTAGAACGCAGATAGTTGCTGCACCATGATCTTAAGCTGGTCTCTGTGTGTTCGATTTGTGCCCTGCATTGCATGCGTTGGTGTGGTGGTAAATAATGTTTGCCAAAGTCACCCATTAGCTTCTGCCACCTCGCCTGCTGCTGCTGCAGCGCTACGGCTGCTTTGCAACTCTACTGCTGTCACGTCGCTGATGTTTTGTTCCACCGTGAACATTTGAGGAACGTAAGCAGAACCCACAGATGTCTCCAGTTTGATAATCAGCAAGGTCTCCATTTCCTGCATTTACTCTCTATTTGGGTGGGTGGAAGGAAAGTGCTGAGTTTTGTTTTGTACCGGGTATCCAGGAGGGTGGCCACCCAGTAACAGTTGTTCATTTTGATGGCCTTAATGGCGAGGATCATGTTGGAGAAAAGGAGCAATCCAACACTCAATGTGAGAGATGGAGCCTGTTCCCAAGCCTCTGGATTGAGGGGCACTAGCAAACTCATCTTCCTCATCTGCTCAAATTCACGCCAACCTCTTTCCAAGTAAGGGACGTCGATGTCTAGGAATACCTCCTCCCTCCTCCTACTCCTCCGCTTCCTCCAGCACCGCTTCACACAGCCCTGAATGCCCGACAGATGATGCACCCTGAGAGCTGGGTTGCCGCCTTGCACTAGCTCTGGACCTGAACCACCGCCTACATGAAGACCGATAAAATTGAGAAACTGTCGGGACTTGTGGATTTGACGGAGAGAAAGGCTCCGTGTCTCCAACTGTGTCCTTCACCTCCTCCGTCGGTGGCGGGACCTCATGTTTCAGAGTGTCCAACATCGTTCCAGAACTAAGATCACACAATGCTCATGCTGACAAGGCATCGTCCGCACTGACCATTTTGGTGGCTTCTTCACAACTGGCAAGGATGGTGCAGAGCTCTTTCACTGCCTCCACTCTCGTGGCTCAACACCCCGAGGTCCGCACCGCGCTTTGTCAGGCCATGTGTCACTTCGTACTGCATAATGGCAAGCGCTGCTCCCACAATCGCTGGAGCATGTGGAGTGAATTCCAGCGTGTTGCCACGTCAACAACGAGACGGTTTGACGGGAGGCCCAGCGATGCTGAGCAACCAGCCAGGCAGACAACAGGTGGCGAACGGCGGAAGTGCGAACTCAGACCTCAAACCTTTTTCAGCAGGCAATCCCAGACCCGGGTAGCTCTTTAGAAAATTTCCTGGCGACAAGGTTCATGACATTTGCCAGGCAATGGATGTGCTCCACCTACCGATCATAAGGCGGCCAGCAGATTGCCCGTGATCGCACCCCACCTTGCTGGCACAAGTTTCATGTCAACCCCAGCAGCGCATCTTCTCGTTTGCGGAGAGCCTCCACATCTCCTGACCGGTGTGTGGATGGTCTCCTCAAGGCAGATTAATTCCAACACGGCCTGGTTGTCTCTGGGCACGTGATGCCACCTGAGGTCCCTTTGGGGGAAAGAGCCCAGCACCATCCCTGCGGTTTTTTTGAGAAGAGCGTGCCCGAGCCTGAGAGCCACCGTCACCCTCCAGAGACATCACCCACTCACCCAGTGAGCTGTCACAGAGATATACGCCTTGCCGTGCTTACTATCCATGTGTCGTGTGGTGAGATGGACTTTTCCGGACACAGATGCGACACAACGCGCTGAAATTTTAGATGACACGTGGCTGGCCAGGGCAGGGACGGCTTTTCTGGCAAAGAAATCCTGGCTCGGCATCTTGAATTGGGGGCAAGCGAGGGACATGATGTGGCGGAAACCCATCTGTGTCCACCAGATGGAAGGCAACATTTCATGGCCAAAAGCCTGGCAATGCCGACCTTCAGGCTTTTGGCTTTGGATGGTTTGGGTTAAAGTGTTCTCTGCTCCAAACCTGGAAGACAGAAGGCTGGCTGCTAGACTGGCCGCTGTACGCGTGCAGGTCGCAAACTGGCGGAAGGAGAATGTGTAGGAAGGGTCTCTGGTGGTGCTTGGTGGTACTCGGCGACGGTGGAGACTGAAGCGGAAGGCTGATCCCTGATCATGAACTTCTGAGAGACATGCAGCTGAGGAACGCTTGTGTGCGGAGGAGGAGTAGCGAGACAGGGGTTGTGACCAGTGTTTGAGGCCCGGCGTCGGTCTGGCCTTTTTTGGCCAAGTGTTTCCCTCATTTCAACTCATGCATGCGCTGCATGTGACTAGACATGTTGTGGTGGTTAACCACTTAAGGTTCTTGCCCTACTCATGCGTTTACGCAAAGGCGGCATATGACATCGCTGAGGTGAATCAGAGGCTTGCTCAAAGAGGCCCAGGCTTGAGAAGGTCCTGGACCTTTTGACGGCGATAAGCGAGGAGGGGTTTTGTCGCTGACCGTGGCTGGCGGAATCATATTCAGCGGACTTCTGCGACCCGCCCTCTCCCCTTTTTGTGGCGGGACCGTATTAACACTACCCCAACGCTTCCTACTCGTCCACTTGATGAAGCGCTCCGCAAGCAAAATTCTGCGAAAAGACCAGGATGGATCCGCAAAGTCATCAACAACATCAACACAGGAGACTAGGACGTCCTGACAATCTGCATCCAGAACCTGCGGGCTACAAGCAAGCGGCACTGCAAGCGATGCCCCGCCCACCCCGACCGCCCGGGATTTTTGCCGATTGACCGGCTTCCTCACCTCCTCTGTTGCAACAGTAACTGGGCGCAGAGCAAACTAAATCATCCTCTTGAACTTTTAACATGCCTTCTGACCCAACCGCATTTTGTCATCAAGAGGTCTTCAGACAATGGATTATCCACAGTGGTGGGGTACACAGTTGACATTTGGGCTGCTTCATGTTGGACAATGCTGATGATGCTGATGACGACAGTTGTGGCCATGACTGCAGGACAGGAGAGTAAGACTGCTAGATGCAGGTTGCATTAACCACTGAAGGACAGATGGCGACGATGTTCGTTACTTAGATATCCACAGGCCCTGACCCAGCGATGACAGGCCTTGACGGTCCTGCAACTGAAGATCCGCTGGCATGCGTGTTGTCGCCAGCACTGGAAGAGCACCTCTCTCGTACACTCTACTCCATGTGCTAACCCCCCTCTTTGCTCGCTACCACCTGCATTTCGCTCCCATGTTCAGAAATATAAATTTGAGAAGGTAATGGAATATTTTTGGAAAGTCTCTTATTAAAAGACGGCAAAATCACGCTATTCTCAAATCCCTCTAATCAAAACAAAATTGCTGGATTCAAATTTAACTGCAAGTGGCTATTCAACAATATCTGGACTGGCAAAAAGTCCAAAAAACACGTATCTGTTATGTTTTGGTAAATAAACGGTATTTTTTGCACCTTTCATTCACCTGTGGTGAATATAGAATTGCTGTGTTGAAGACTTACGTAGATGCTGCTGCAATGAACAGTGCTGGGTGCGCAAAAGTCAAAAACACGTAACTGTTATGTTTTGATATAATAAACGATATTTTTTTGCCACCTTCATTCCACCTGTGGTGAATATCGAATTGCTGGTTTAAGATTTACTTAGATCTTCGTCAATGAACTGTGCTGGTGCGCAAAAGTCAAAAAACACATAATTGTAAGTTTTGATATAATAAAACGTATTTTTTGCACCTTTCAATTCACCTGTGGAATATAAAATTGCTGTTTTAAGATTTACGTAAGCTGCGTCAATGAACAGTGCTGGTGCGCAAAAGTCAAAAAAAACGTAACTTTATGTTTTATATAATAAACGTATTTTTTGCACCTTTCAATTCACCTGTGTGAATATAGAATTGCTGTTTTAAGAATTACGTAGATGCTCGTCAAG
This sequence comes from Phyllomedusa bahiana, assembly GCA_025379985.1. NCBI lineage: Eukaryota > Metazoa > Chordata > Amphibia > Anura > Hylidae > Phyllomedusa > Phyllomedusa bahiana. The sequence goes on from JAODAL010002657.1 coordinate 174,604, forward strand.
AACATGCTGGTGCGCAAAAGTCAAAAACACGTAACGTAGTTTTGAAATAATAAACGTATTTTTTGCACCTTTCAATTCACCTGTGGTGAATATAGAATTGCTGTTTTAAGATTTACGTAGATGCGGCGTCAATGAACAGTGCTGGTGCGCAAAGAAAAAACACTAACTGTTATGTTTTGATATAATAAACTGTATTTTTTGCACCTTTCAATTCACCTGTGGTGAATATAGAATTGCTGTTATTAAGAATTACGTAGAAGCTTCGACAAATGAACAGATATCTGGGTGCGCAAAATTCAAAAAAACACGTAACGTGATAGTGTTTTTAAATAATAAACGTTATATTTTTTGCACCTTTCAATTCACCTTTGTGAATAAAGAATGCTGATTTAAGATTTACTGTAGATGCTGCGTCAATGAACACATTCTGATTGTGCAAAATTTCCAAAAAACCCACGTAACTGTTATGATTTTGGATATAATAAACTGTATTTTTTGCACCTTTCAATTCACCTGTGGTGAATATAGAATTGCTGTTTTAATATTAACGTATATGCTGCGTCAATGAACATGCAGTTGCGCAAAAGTCAAAAAACACGTAACTGTTATGTTTTGAAATAATCAAACGTATTATTTGCACCTTTCAATTCACCTTGTGATAATATGATAAATTGCTGTTTTAAGATTTTACGAAAAGCTGCGTCAAAGAACAGAGCTGGGTGCTCAAAAGACAAAAAACACGTAACTGTTATGTTTTGATATAAAAAACGGTATTTTTTGCACCTTTCAATTCACCTGTGGTGAATATAGAATTGCTGTTATAAGATTTACGTATATGCTGCGTCAATGAACAATGCAGGGTGGCGCAAAAGTCAAAAAACACTAACTTGATGTATTCGTACGATACACGTAAATTTTTGGCAAAACAACTTGAGCTGTCTACAAGATTGCTGGTTTGTAATTTAAGTGCAAGCGTATTATATCAACATCACAGTTAATGGGTTAAAATTGAACACCTAACTGAAATGTATAACTGATAATAAAAGTGGAGTTTTGCACTAACAAAGAGACCAGCAGTACTAGAAATGATTATAATCCTATATAAGTTCAGCTGCTCAATATCCAGGAAATGATTTCAATAGCAAACTGTTAATAAAAAAGAATTCCACTACAATGTTCTACACTAAGTCATTGGTGAACTTACCAGTGTTTCTTTATATATAGGCTTGTATGTGTTCCGCGCGCCCGCCCCCGCCCCCCCCACTGTCCCACCGCCGTGAATTTACAGTGGTAGAATCTGCTTTAAAATTCACTAGCTAACTACATAAAATGTTCAAATATCTAATCTAACTAAATTGTAAGGATCACGAGTTAATAGTGAGAGGGATTCTCAGTGCTGAAATATACTAATTTCGCTGAGCTGTTTGCCACACAGAGCGCATTGTCCTATCCCTAATAACGCATAGAACCCTGAGGCTTGAACAGGACACACTGTTGTCTAAGAAAAACGAGGTCATGTATATTTTCAGCCAATCTCAACCAAACACATCCCAGACATGACGACACACACACTTATCACCCTACTCTATTCTGTAATCTCATTTGCTGGCCGCCAAAATTACAGGAAAGCGCCGAAAAATAGGCGACAAGTCTTAATAGATGAAGCACAGATTTAGACCTTAATTATCGCATGATCTGGAAATTTCGATCACCATAAAAACCTTGCCGATTTCAACTTTGTCGATAAAAATCGCTCAACACTACTTAACACATCTATATCCTTAGAAGAGGTTCAACAAGTTATCCACAAAGCTCAACATAATAAGACCCCAGGTCTTCATGGTCTGACAAGCGGGTATTTTCAAAATTTCACGAAATACTATCCCTCAGCTGTTACTCATTTAATAAAGTAGCCTCCCCTCCTTCTCTTCAAAAGAACTTTTAGCAGCTAAGATTGTTATCATTCCCAAACCAGGTAAATCTGCAGACCAACCTGCCAAATATCGCTTGACTTCACTTTTGATTACAGATATTAAACTTTTCACTGGCTGGTGGACAAGGACAAAATCAATCTCCCACCACTTCATATTAAGATAGGATTGATGAAGCAATTTGTTAGGGCTTTGGGCAAAATGGGTAATTGCTTCAATTACATTTGTAAATCTTTACCTGGACTGAGCATGGAAAAACTAAAATCTTTAATGATTTTTTTTATTCGTAAACAATTCCAGTTTTACCAAATGCATATATAACACTGAGGCTTTGGGCTGGAAGAGTTTGTTTTCTGCTTTGAAGAACTACTTGGGTAATCACAGAGCAGACAATTATGAAGCACTGGTGAAAGATCTGGTTCAGAAATTTAGGAGTTAATTAGATTTAAACAGATTTCCAGATGACCTTGAAAACTTCAGTGAGGAACAAGGTGAAAGGTTCCATCAGGATATGAAGGTGATGAAGGAGAGATATGAAGGCAGATGGGACATACACATAATGGCAGACTACTGTTAGAGTCTCCAATATGATTGTCTTGATGACACACATAAAAGGAAATGACATAAATAGAATTTTTAAAATAGATTTTCAGATAACCTTGGAGACTTCAGCAAGAAACAAGGTGAAAGGTTCTACCAGGATAATAAGGAAATGGAGGAGAGATATCAAGGTAGATTTTCCATACCCATGATGGCAGACTACTGTTGGAGTCTCCAACGTGATTGTCCCGATTACACACATAAAAGGAAACTGCATACAGTGGGTATGGAAAGTATTTATACCCAAGATTATATCTAGAACAAGGGGGCATCCTCTATGTCTAGAGGAAAAAAGATTTCTACATAAACAAACAGTGGGTATGGAAAGTATTCAGACTCCATTAAAAATTTTCACCATTTGTTAAGATCCAAAAAGTTAATTTTTTTTGCTCATTAATGTACATTCTGCACCCCATCTTGAAAGAAAAAATGTATTAAACAAGAAAAACTGAAATATCATATGGTCATAAGTATTCAGACACTTTGGTGTGACACTCATATTTAACTCACATGCTTTTCCATATCCTTCTGATCCATCCTTGAGATGGCTCTACTCCTTCATTGGAGTCCAGATGTGTTTAATTAAATGGATTGGACTTGATTAGCAAAAGCACACACCTGTCTATATAAGACCTCGCAGCTCACAGTGCAAGTCAGAGCACATGAGGTCCAAGGAACTGCCCAAGGAGCTCAGAGACCGAATTGTGGCAAGACACAGATCTGGCCATGGTTCCAAAAGAATTTCTATAGCAAAAAACAATCCCTTAACATCTTTCTTTGTACCTAAACCCAGTCGGTCTTCGTGAGCTCTCCAATCCTCACGTATATGTACACTTTCAGCAATGACCAAACTAGATATAATAATATCTTCTTTTAATGATAATAGATAATATCAAAGTAGAAACATGTCTAAAATACATAGATAACGGTGCGGTACTTATCATATGAACAAGCAGTCCATTAATCCATGGATTCAAGTCCTAAGGATAGAAGAGGATAAGCAGGAGACACAGGGCCGTCCGCACCGTTATCTATGTATTTTAGACGTGTTTCTACTTTTATATTGTCCACAATTATTATTAAAAGAAGATATTATTATATCCAGTTTGGTCATTGCTGAAAGTGTACAAAAGAATTTCTGCAGCACTCGAGGTTCCTAAGAGCACAGCAGCCTCCATAATCCTTAAATGGAAGAAGTTTGGGATGACCACAACTCTTCTTTGTCTTGGCCGTCCAGCCAAACTAAGCAATCGTGGGAGCCTTGGTGAGGGAGGTAAAGAAGAACCCCAAGATCACTGTGGCTGAGCTCCAGAGATGCAGTAGGGAGATGGGAGAAAGTTACACAAAGTCAACTATCACTGCATCCCTCCATCAGTCGGGGCTTTATGGCAAAGTGTGCCGACGGAAGCCTTTCCTCAGTACAAGACATATGAAAGCCTGCATACAGTTTGAAAAAAAACACATAAAGGACTCCAAGACTCAGATGAGACGAAGATTAAACTTTTTGGTGTTAATTCTAAGTGGAATGTGTGGAGAAAACCAGGCACTGCTCATCACCTGCCCAATACAATCCAAACAGTGAAACAGGGTGGTAGCAGCATCATACTGTGGGGTGTTTTTCAGCTGCAGGGACCTGACTACTGGTGCAATTGAAGGAAAGATGAATGTGGCCAAGTATAGAGATATCCTGGATGAAAAGTGAATGAAAGAGTGCTCTGGACCTCAGACTGGGCCAAAGGTTCATCTTCCAACACGACAATGACCCTAAGCACACAGCTAAAATAACAAAGCACTGACTTCAGAACAACTCTGTGCTCATTCTTGACTGGCCCAGCCTGACCTAATCCCAATTGAGCATCTCTGGAGAGACTTGAAAATGGCTGTCCACCAATATTCACCATCTAACCTGAGGGAACTGGAGAGGATCTGCAAGGAAGAATGGCAGAGGATCCCCAAATCCAGGTGTGAAAAACTTGTTGCATCATTCCCAAGAAGACTCATGGTTGTACTAACTCAAAAGCTTGTTTCAATTCAATACTGAGCAAAGGGTCTGAATACTTAAGGCGATGTGATATTTCAGTTTTTCTTGTTTAATAAATTTGCAAAAATGTCTACATTTCTGTGTTTTTCCTGAATACTTTCCGTACTGTAAATAACATTTTTTGAAGCATTGACATTAATAGAAATGAATAATTAATATTGTAATAATTAATTAACTCATACATACATTTTTCCTGTCACTGTTAGATATGTATTTTTGTATGATGTTAGACTATTTACTTAGTTGTAACTGAAATAACATTCTGCAATTCTGAATGTTTTTCAAACATGTTTCACCAATAATAAATTAACTATTAAATATCTCAGAAAGTAGAGCCAATCTGACAAAACCAAAGTCATATTTTTAATCAGCACCATAAACTTAGTATAAAACCATTCAGACATCTTTGGCACCAAAATCACTGTATACCGCCTGTTCCTTCTAAAGCTACTCTCTGGTGTGTGCATTAAGCCTTCATTAAAGGAGTATTAATTAAGTTGGTTTCATCAGAGAAGAGACATAAAAAATCTTCTTTGCTTCAACTCCTGGAGGATATTAAGAAATTGGATAGTGAGTTTAAGAATAATCCATCTGACTTAATTATGGAACAATTAACAGAACTAAGACATAAGTTAAGAGGCTTTTATCTCAATTAATATAAACACAATTTAGTTAGGCGTAAATAGAGATTTTATATACAAGGGGATAGACTGGGCAAAATCCTGGCCAACCTTATTAAAATTAAAATTTCCCACCTGCCAATTTCACACCTGGGTCAGCTCATAGCATCACATGGCTTTCAGTACCACCTGTTTGCTTATGATACCCAACTCTACATCTCCGGCCCAGGTGTTCTCTGCTCTCTGCTCTCCTTGATCCCAGACTGTCTATGATCCAAATCCTCTTTCTTGTGGAGAAAACTGAATTCATCATCTTTCCACTGTCTCACTCTATCCCCCTACTTTATCTCTCTATCACTTTCAACAGCTTTACAATCTCACCCACAAGTTTGCTGCCTTGGGATAAGTCTTGACTGCTCCCTATCTTTCAAACCACACATCTAAGCCCTTACCTCTGCCTGCCTCCTCCACCTGAAAAATATCTCTTGAATCCACTCATTCCTTAACTTTGATACTACAAATATGCTTAGACTACTGAAACATCCTTCTCTGTGGCCTACCATCTAGCACTCTTGCTCTCCTCCAAAACATCCTCAACTCTGCTGTCACCCTCATCCAGCTCTCTCCTCGCTACTCCTCTGCCTCTCCCCTCTTTCAATCCCTTCACTAGCTTCCCATTGCCTAGCGAATCCAGTTCAAGTTCCTTACCATGACCTACAAAGTTCTCCATAACCTCTACCCTCCACACATCTCTGCCTTAATCTCTAGATACCTCCCCTCATCCATTCTCCGCTTCTCACAGGACCTTCTTCTCTGATATCCGTGTGTCAGCTCCTCACTCCAAGACTTCACCTGTGCTACCCTTATACTCTGGAACTTACTGCCCCAACACATCAGACTCTCGTCCACTTTCAGTACCTTCAAAAGCAAGCTGAAAACCCATCTCTTCTGGATAGCCTATAACCCAAAATATCCCTGCTGCCACTAAACGCCAACAAACAAGTATGCCCGTCACCTCCTGTCTCTTTCCTCCTTCCTTGTACATTGTAAGCATACGCAGGCAGGTTCCTCTCTCCCTCTCTACCAGTTGTTAGTCCTTTATTGTCACTGTACTTGTTTGACATATGTATGTAATCTCAAATGCACAGCACCCTGAAATCAATGGCGCTCTAAAATAAATAATAATAATAACCATTTTCTTTATCCAATGGTACCAGACAGGGATGTACTTTTTCTCCTTTCATTTTCATTCTTTGTATAGAACTACTGGCTGAGTGTAATAGATCTAACCAAGAATAGAGGGCATTTGTGTTAATCAAAGAGAACACAAAATTAGTTTATTTGCGGATAATGTCCTGCTACTTTGTTCACATACTAATTCTTCTTTATTAGCTATCATTAAGTCCCTACATTTTTTTCCCAATATATCCTATTGCAAATTGATCAAATCTAAATCCCTCCTTCTACCCTTAACTAACAAGATATTTTAAAAATCAGTTCTGGAAAAATACAGATACAATTGGGCAGATAAAGAAGTAAATTATCTTGATATAAAAATCACCACTTCTCCAGATTTGACCATCAAATTGAATTATAATGTATTTCTCAAGGCGCCAGAATAAATGTGTATAAAATGCTCCTTCTACCTACATTTTTGTACATCTGTAGATGTATACAATACATTTCCATCATATATAAACTTCAAGTTCTTTTAAGCAGCTTCATCTAGAGTGGTCGCAAAGCTAGTGTTAAGAAAGATATATTCTTTTGTTCTATAAAGGAGGATGGTATGACTGTACCAGACTTTAATATAATTTTGCAATTCTAGCCAATCAAACGTTTCATCTCTGACATGATATGAGATATTTGAGTTGGGTACAGATTGAACAGGAAAGATTTACTCCCTTTACAGTGAATCTTGAATCCATGCTTCTTAAGACTCAACCTTCTAAATCCATGCTTTGGTCCCTTTGGACTGGGTTAATAGCCTGGACTTCAAGGATAGAGTCTAAAGGTTTTATTGGTTGGGAGGGCCCCTATAACCAGGATAGATAGGCAGTAAAAGAAAGAAAATTATTCCTAGCACTAGGCCCCTCAGAACTGACCACGCCTACTTGCTGGCCCAACTGTAAACAGTTGACAACACCCGAATGGCGGTTCCTATACGTAAGGGTGAAATACAAAACAAGACAAAACAATCAAACACAATAAAGAATGGTCAGCAGAAAAAGGTCAAAACACTAGATAGCAAAAAGGATACAGTGGCAGCAGGCAAGAAACGGCGGTCAAGAAGACAGACACAAAGGTCAGAAATCTAGGCAAAACAAACAGTTAAGAAATTCTAGCTTAAACACATGACTATTGCAAGCAAGGTCTCAGAGCATAAATGGCCCTCTTAAGGGATGTCAGAGTCTGTCAATCACCAGCACTAGAGTAAGATAGAGTTAAGAGGTAGTACAAGGAAAGCATACAATACAGGCAAATTATCATGGCCAAAAGCGCAGTCTCTGCCGTACTTTATAGGCATAGGACTGTGCTGAGGTTTGAAAAGGCACGACCATAACTGTACCCCCTATTTACGAGGGGCCACTGGAACCTCAACAGGAACCCTGATCAACAACTGGTACTGGTGGGTTAGACATGGGTAACAAAGGAGGAACATGCCTTTCATCAGAGATTTGTGAGAGACATTTACAGAATGTCTTTTGTTGGTATAACGTTTTCGGTTTTGTTGGGATTTACAGGAAAACTCTATATTGGCCTCTTAAAGCTGCACCTCTGCTGCTTCTATATTACACTGAGAAGACTACCTTTGTTTCTGAAGTTCACACTCAAGTTTGCAGACATGTCTCTTCAACTCCACCTGGGTGCCCTCGAGCTCATTATTCTGGTCAGTGACTCACTGCAACATCTGCTGCAGCTGATTAAGCTTCTGCTGTATAAGCATGTTCTTTTCACTGGTTTCCTGGAGGCTTTGGGTTCTTGATTTAACTTGCTTTTGCAGACACTGAACCTAGATGCCTGCGTGGCTTCTCTGAATACAACTCAGACACAGGAGTTCTCCAGCTGGAACTCGGGTTTTTGGTGGGACCATTCCGAAAAAATGACTGGACCTGCAACAATACAGACACAGGGCATATTTCATCAATACTCCCTCCTGGTTTTAGTGTCCATGTCTCCAAGTTTCATAGGTCTTTCTCCCAGGATGGACGGGTAAGAGACAGATATTATAGGGGAGGATGGAAAAGACACTTGAGATGGGTGGTCGGGTTCTAACATTTCCTTACTTTTCTCCCGGAGTCTGCGGTCAATATGGACCGTGAGAGCCATGGCTTGCTCTAAGGTACTGGGGTTTTCATCAGACAGGCCCTCTCTCAACACTGGGTCCCACCAATGAACTGTCGTGCACCACTTGCAGAACTTAGTGTAGTATTCCTCAGCCAAACATTTTCCTTGATGTATAGTCAAGAGCTGAGTTTCTGCAAGTAATGCAGATATAATTACATAACCAAGCTTCCTGCCTCACTTTAGACTGAGGTTGCACACATGTGGTATACATGTGGTATAAATAACATAAAAACTTCTATGTTGTTTTTTCTTCCAATTCTTTTTACAATCAATTCACTTTAAAATGAAACAAAAGCAAAACAATAGATTTACAGAACCAATAACATTTTATAATTTTTATAAGACCTTGTTTTTTGTTTAGTTCTGTACAGCATGGAGTTATTGAATTTTAGGGCTTGATGGAAGAAAATACACATAGATGGAATAGAGCTAAAACTTCTAAGGCCACATGTATGAAAACTGTCTTGGTCTTTAACTCACTTTGTTGCCCATAGCAACCAATCAGTGCGCCCCTCTTATTTCATATAGTGCTCTGGAAAAATGAGAGGGGCTCCCTGATTGGTTGCTATGGGCAACAAAGTGAGTTTTAGACCTAGACAGTTTTCATACATGTGGCCCCTAATGTCTACAGTTGTCCATGAAGAGCTAATTATCAGAAATTCTAAATAGTTGTGGCTGTATATTCCATAAAATACCTGGAATCTATGAGCACCATTGTTATGGTCATATTTTTGGGATCCAGGTCTAGTTTCAACATAAAAGATATGACAAATTTTAAAGGGGTGTTCCAAGACTTTCAAACGCTCGTTTGCCTGACTGGGCAGGATTAAAAAAAAAAAAATCTAAGCTTCTGTTCTGTCCCGGTGGCCGTCCTGTTCATCGTGCTGTACAGTGAACGTTCATTGATCATTGTTCACATGCTATTTGCAGTCAATCACAGGCCCCAATGTCATGTGCATTGTGTTATTGTGGATGCACCAGATGAAAATTGATTGTGAGGACACCAGCATGTCTGAGGTGGGGGAGCTGGGGGAGCTGTGACTGAACATGAGCACTGTGGCTTCATACAACTCTCGGTAAGGTATGGTAATGGCCAAATAAGCCTGTGTAAAAAGGATAAATGTTTGTGATAGTAATACATAGTATCGACTAAGTTATTGTAGTGTCCTTGATAAAAAGGGAAACACTTTTACCTTCAGTTATACTATTCTAGCTTAATAGTGCACAGCATATCTTTTAAACTAATGACTTAATGCAGAGTCAGCTATAAAGGCTTTTTAAATGATGTGAGCATACATTGATTTGAAAACACTGTGTAAGCATTTGGTTGTCTCTAAATATCACTCTTGTTTTTCCCATAAACTAGTATTACTTTTTTAATGGGACTGCTTCCTTGTAGAAAGCTATCTCCTGCAAAAGCTTTGACAGGGTTTAATAACATCAGTTTACTTCTTGCATGTTCCTGTTATATGTAGGCTTGAGGCTACACATTAACTTAAAGCTGAAATATTGATCTATCCCTTGACATTTTTACCTTTTATGTCTGTTGTTGTCTGCATCAAAAAAAGAAAATAGGAAAATTATATTTCTGTATTTTTGCTTTTTACAGATTTGTTTAATAAATGTCATATTTCAGTTGTCCTCTAGTTTGATGTGTCATTGCTACCTGGATTCTTATTTTTCCAGCTGAGGCCAAAATCTACTCTGTTGAACTTCAGAAAAAGCCAAGAGGGGAGCTATTGTGCTAAATCCACAGAGTAGTTTTGATAGGTTTCAACCTTGTATTTGAGCAGAGGCACTTAGCTTTAAAATACAACTGATGATCAAGGCTCCAGGCACTAAAGAACTTATGTTAAGATATCTGCTTAAGTAATGGTTAAGGTACTTTTTGCACTAAATAAAAAAATGTATAGACTACATGGTCATTTCTTTAGATTTCTTTATACTACAGGAATTTTCTGCTTGACCAGACTATTGCTACTATACTTTTTCTTGAATCATTAATCAATTCAATATAGCAACATTTTCAGTAAATAGTTTTGCCATATAAACAAGTCAAAGGAAAGTGACCATATCAGATCACATATATCTGGCCTCTATCATAGTGTTGCATATTTTAATTTTGTGGATCAGGTTTCTAAAATTCAAAAAGAATATGGTTATATTACCTTTCTTTTATATTGTATCTTCAGTTTAGTATGCTATTTCTTCACCCTATTTCCAAGCAATATACAGTAAGATTTGTAACTTCACTGGTTCCCAAACTACCCATCTTTAGTTCACTGTGCTTTTCCATCTTCTTAACAGCAGCATACACTACATTATGACAAATCTTCCGTTTGGATTAATCCTTTAAACAAAATAGCCGAAAGAATAATGTTAAAAAGATGATCTGAGATTTGGAATGAGACTTGGCTAGATAAACATTCTGACTCCTAAACCACAAACTGTTATTATGGCTTGAACATATGCCATGTATATAACTAATAATTAGTGTTGAGCGATTTTTATCGACAAAGTTGAAATCGGCAAGGTTTTTATGGTGATCGAAATTTCCAGATCATGCGATAATTAAGGTTAAAACTGTGCATCATCTATTAAGATCGCGCCTTTTTCGGCGCTTCCTGTAATTTTGGCGGCCAGCAAATCAGATTACAGAATAGAGCAGGGTGGATTGTGTGTGCGACGTCATGACTGGGATGTGTATGGTTGCGATTGGCTGGAAAAATCACATGACCTCGTTATACATAGAACAGCGTTTCCTGTTTCAGCCTCAGTGTCTCTCAGGTCTCATAGGGATAGACCTGCGCTCTGCCTGTGGCCAAAACAGCTCAGCGAAATTTGTCTATTTCTGCTGAGAGAAACCTCTACTATTAGCTGTGATCCTTCCAATTTAGTTAGATTAGAGATTTGAAGATTTTATGTAGTTAGCTAGAGAAATTTTAAAGCAGCATCTACCGCTGTAAATTCACGGCGGTGGGGGGCGGGGGGGGGGGGGGGGGGGCGGGCGAACACAGACAAGCTCTAATCAATAAAGAACACTGCATAAAGTTCACCAAAACTTAGTGTAGACCCTTGTAGTGGAATATATTTATTATTAACATTTTGCTATTGAATTATTTCCTGGATAATGGGCAGGCTGAAACTTATGTTGGATACACATCATTTCTAGTAACTGCAGGTCCTTTGTTAGCTGCAAAAACTCCACTTTTTTTATCAGTATACATTTCAGATAGGTGTTCATTTTCATTTTACCCCTTACACCTGTGACTGTTGATATATCCACCTTGCAGTTAAATTTTCAATCCAGCAATCTTGTAGTCAGCACAGGTTGTAAAGTTGCCAAAAATACGTGTATCGTACAAAAACATAACAGTTACGTGTTTTTTTACTTTTGCGCACCCAGCATTGTTCATTGACGCAGCATCTACGTAAATCTTAAAACAGCAATTCTATATTCACCACAGGTGAATTGAAAGGTGCATAAAAAAAACGTTTATTATATCAAAACATAACAGTTACGTGTTTTTTGACTTTTGCACACCCAGCATTGTTCATTGACGCAGCATCTACGTAAATCTTAAAACAGCAATTCTATATTCACCACAGGTGAATTGAAAGGTGCAAAAAGTATAGTTTATTATACCAAAACATAACAGTTACGTGTTTTTTGACTTTTGCACACCCAGCATTGTTCATTGACGCAGCATCTACGTAAATCTTAAAACAGCAATTCTATATTCACCACAGGTGAATTGAAAGGTGCAAAAAATATCGTTTATTATACCAAAACATAACAGTTACGTGTTTTTGACTTTTGCACACCCAGCATTGTTCATTGACGCAGCATCTACGTAAATCTTAAAACAGCAAATCTATATTCACCACAGGTGAATTGAAAGGTGCAAAAAATATCGTTTATTATACCAAAACATAACAGTTACGTGTTTTTTGACTTTTGCACACCCAGCATTGATCATTGAAGCAGCATCTACCTACATCTTAAAACAGCAATTCTATATTCACCACAGGTGAATTGAAAGGTGCAAAAAAATACCGTTTATTATATCAAAACATAACAGTTACGTGTTTTTTGACTTTTGCACACCCAGCATTGTTCATTGACGCAGCATCTACGTAAATCTTAAAACAGCAATTCTATATTCACCACAGGTGAATTGAAAGGTGCAAAAAATATCGTTTATTATACCAAAACATAACAGTTACGTGTTTTTTGACTTTTGCGCACCCAGCATTGTTCATTGATGCAGCATCTACGTAAATCTTAAAACAGCAATTCTATATTCACCACAGGTGAATTGAAAGGTGCAAAAAATATCGTTTATTATACCAAAACATAAAAGTTACGTGTTTTTTGACTTTTGCACACCCAGCATTGTTCATTGACGCAGCATCTACGTAAATCTTAAAACAGCAATTCTATATTCACCACAGGTGAATTGAAAGGTGCAAAAAATACTGTTTATTATACCAAAACATAACAGATACGTGTTTTTTGGACTTTTGCCCAGTCCAGATTTGTTGATAGACACCTTGCAGTTAAATTTGAAAATAGCAATTTTGTTTTGATTAGAGGGATTTGAGAATAGCTGTGATTTGCCGTCTTTTAATAAGAGACTTTTCCAAGCGAAATGCAGGTGGTAAGCGAGCAAAGAGGGGGGTAGCACATGGAGGTAGAGGTACGAGAGAAGGTGCTCCTTCCAGTGCTGGCGACAACACGCATGCCAGCGGATCGTCAGTTGCAGGACCGTCAGGCCTGTCATCGCTGGGTCAGGGCCCTGTGAATCTAAGTAACGAACATCGTCGCCAATCTGTCCTTCAGTGGTTAATGCAACCTGCATCTAGCAGTCTTACCTCCTCGTCCTCGCAGTCACGGCCACAAATGTCGTCATCAGCATCATCAGCATCCGTCCAACTTGAAGCAGCCCAAATGTCAACTCGTGTACCCACCACTGTGGATAATCCATTGTCTGAAGACCTCTTTGATGACAAAATGCGGTTGGGGTCAGAAGGCATGTTAAAAGATCAAGAGGATGATTAGACTGCTCTGAAGCCCAGTTACTGATGCCATCAGAGGAGGTGAAGGAAGCCGGTCAATCGGCAAAATTCCCGGGCGGTCGGCAACGCCCCTTGCTTGTAGCCCGCAGCTTCTGGATGCAGAAAGTCAGGACGACCAAGTCACCTGTGTTGATGATGATGATGATGACGACATTGCGGATCCATCCTGGTCTTTTCCGCAGAATTTGCTTGCGAGCGCTTCATCAGTGGATGAGGAGGAAGATGATGGGGTAGTGTCAATACGGGTCCCGCCACAAAAAGGGAGAGGGCGGTCGCAGAAGCCTGCTGATATGATTCCGCCAGTCGCGGTCAGCGCAAACCCCGCTCCTCGCTTATCGCCGTCAAAAAGATCCAGGACCTCTCAAAGCCTGGGCCTTCTTTGAGCAAGCCTCTGATTCACCCAGCGATGTCATATGCCGCCTTTGCCGTAAACGCATAAGTAGAGGCAAGAACCTTAAGTGGTTAACCACCACCAACATGTCTAGTCACATGCAGCGAATGCATGAGTTGAAATGGAGGGAACACTTGGCCAAAAAAGGCCAGACCGACGCCGGGCCTCCAACCACTGTCACACCCTCTGTCTCCGCCTCCTCCTCCTCCGCCACCACCAAGCGTTCCTCAGCTGCCCATGTCTCTCAGAGTCATGATCAGGGATCAGCCTCCGCTTCAGCCTCCACCGTCGCCCGAGTACCACCAGCACCACCAGAGACCCATCCTACCCCTTCTCCTTCCGCCAGTTTGACGACCTGCACGCCGTACAGCGGCCAGTCTAGCAGCCAGCCTTCTGTCTTCCAGGTTTGGGAGCAGAAGAAACACTTTAACCCAAACCATCCCAAGGCCAAAAGCCTGGCAATGCCGACATTCAGGCTTTTGGCTTTGGAAATGTTGCCTTTCCGTCTGGTGGACACAGATGGGTTCCGCCACATCATGGCCCTTGCCTGCCCCAATACCAGATGCCGAGCAGGCATTTCTTTGCCAGAAAAGCCGTCCCTGCCCTGGCCAGCACGTGTCATCTAAAATTTCAAGTGCGTTGTCTGCATCTGTGTCCGGAAAAAATCCATCTCACCACCGACACATGGACTAGTAAGCACGGCCAAGGCCGCTATATCTCTGTGACAGCTCACTGGGTGAGCGGATGGATGTCTCTGGGGTGACGGTGGCTCTCAGGCTCGGCGCACGCTCTTCAAAACCGCAGGGATGGTGCAGGGCTCTTTCCCCCAAGGTCCTCTGGTGGCATCACGTGCCCAGAGACACCAGGCCGTGTTGAAATTAATCTGCCTTGGAGACCGTCCAAACACAGGTCAGGAGCTGTGGACGGCGCTAAGCAACGAGACCGAGCGCTGGTACCAGGCAAGGTGGTGTGCGATAACGGGCGAAATCTGCTGGCCGCCCTTAAGATCGGTAGGCTGGAGCACATCCCTTGCCTGGCACATGTCATGAACCTTGTCGTCCAGAAATATCTAAAGAGCTACCCGGGTCTGGACTGCCTGCTGAAGAAGGCTCGAGGTCTGAGTTCGCACTTCCGCCGTTCGCACCCTGCTTCGTCCCGCCTGGCTGCGTTGCAGCGTCAGCTCGGCCTCCCCGTCAACCGTGTCATTGTTGACGTGGAAAAACACGCTGGAATTCCACCCTCCACATCTCCAGCGATTGTGGCAGCAGCGAAATTGCCATTAGCAGTACGAAGCGACACACGGCCTGACAAGCAGCGGTACGGACGTAGGGGTGGTGAACCACCGAGAGTGGAGGCAGGTGACAGAGCTCTGCACCATCCTTGCCAGTTTTGAAGAAGCCACCAAAATGGTCAGTGCGGACAATGCCCTTGTCAGCATGAGCATTGTGGTGATCTTAGTTCTGGAACGATCGTTGGACACTCTGAAACAACAGGTCCCGCCAGCGACGGAGGAGGAGGAGACGGACACAGATGCGGACACGGAGACTTTCTCTCCGTCAAATCCACAAGGTCCGACAGTTTCACAATTTCATCGGCCTTCATTAGGCAGTGGTTCGGGGTCCAGAGCTAGTGCAAGGTGGCGCATCAGCTCTCAGGGTGCATCATCTCAGGCAAGTCAGGGCTGTGTTGAAGCTGTGATGGAGGCAGCGGAGGAGGAAGAGGAGGAGGAGGAGGAGGAGGAGGAGGTATTCTTAGACACCGATGTTACCGACGTCCCTGCCTTGGAAAGAGGTTGGCGCGAAAATTTTAGGCGGAGGAGGAGGATGAGGAAGATCGTTTGCCCAGTGCCCCTCGACCCAGAGGCTTGGGAAATCAAGGCTCCATCTCTCAAAAATGAGTGCTTGGATGCTCCATTTCCTCCAACATGATCCTCGCATTAAGGCCATCAAAATGAACAACAGTTACTGGGTGGCCACCCTCCTGGGTCCCCGGTAAAAAAACAAAACTCAGCACTTTCCTTCCACCCACCCAAATAGAGAGTAAAATGCAGGAAATGGAGACCCTTGCTGATTGATCAATGGAGACATCTGTTTGCATCTGCTTCACGTTTCCCCCCAAAGTCACGGTGGAACAACAACAGCGACGTGATAGCAGTAAAAGTTCCAAATAGGCGTAGCGGCAGCTGCAGGCAAGGGGCAGAGGCCTAATGGGTG
>JAODAL010002658.1:0-190768 GCA_025379985.1 Phyllomedusa bahiana
ACAAAACACTTGCTATGATAGAAAAACAGTGGACAGATCTGGTAAATGTAAGCAGATTAAATGCAAAATATGAATATATTTACATAAAATAACATGATGGAAAAATGTTTATATTCCAAATGTAATACAAAGACCTCCACCTGGTTCCACTAAACCCAGTTTATAGCACCATAGAGATCTATATTATATGCAGAATACAGACAGATGATTACAGAAATAATATGATTGTGATGTAAGAAAAAGATTAACCTATTCATATTATTTTATTATACTGCTAAAAATTGCAAAAGATGGATTAGGCAAAACGTGTTACAGAAGCAGCCAATGCAGTAAAGAAAAAAAAAAACATATTTGAATACATATACTGTATATGCTTGTATTGAGGTATCTAGGTTTTTCACAAAAATCTTCTATTCTGTTTTACCATTGGTAATCATATACAGGAGACTATTGTATATGTAATGCAATTAGAATCTACAAGCAATAGAATAACATTGATTACGGTAATCTCCGATTGGATTGAGAGTTACTGACTTTGCATCACAAGGGCTGAGGTTTTTAGAACAAGTTTAGATTCTCATTTCAGTATTAATAGCATGCATCTTTTTCACAATTGATTTCCCTTGGCGATACTGAGTCAGTATAATTACTTGCTGAAAAACCATGTGTTTATGTCAAATATGTATTATAATTTTCCTTGAAAGAAGTTGGATTGAATGCTTAGATTACAAATTAATTGGGTGATTTGCATGTTCATAACACAAACTACTGCAGTTTAAAAATGAATAACACATTGTAATTCTTACATTGTTTATAAAACAACACAATATTTATTGCTTATGACCTTAAGGTAAAAGTGAACAGATAGGCATAATACATTCAAAAGCAGATTTCTAAACCCACGGCTATATGGCACAGACTTCTAAGCATTGACACTTCTAAGCTCTGTTGATGGATGGCAAAATTCCCAAAGTGATGGGGCAGTTTGCTTTTAGTTTAGATTCTCATTAACATTATCAGAAAATAATACAGCAACAAACATCAACAGCATCAACATTAATGTATTCAAATATAAGAAATAACATCTAATAGCTGATGGTTTCTATACAGGCAGTTATAAGGTATTATTTACAGGCATGATACAACTCTCCTTAGCAGGTAATGCAGCGGCTTCCTGACAATGTGTGTAAATGCTCGAAGAACCTCTGAGACTTCCAACACCAGGGTACTTTCACAATCCAAGAGGAAAATTAAATTGTGATCCAGTATTCAGAAGAGTGATGAAACCATAAACTTTATTTTACATTGTGTGATGGTCACATTTATCTTACCGGCACATTTTGAGAGGTTGGTCATCAACTCACATTATCATAAATAGATTAATCAAAATAGATCAAGTTGTTCCAATTTCCAGTATATCTTAGATCACAATGGTTAACCTAACCTAACCAATGGTAATCTAAGATTTACTGGAAACTGGAACAAAGAAGGCATACCCTTTCTAGATATATATCGAAAGGGAGATTACAATACTAATCAAATCAATACTACATTATACCGTATAGCAGGTTTGGCAAATTCCATTTTAAAAGCTGGCAGCTGTCATTCCCCCAGTTCAATAGCAGGCATCCCATATGGCGAGTATATTCGGGCTAAAAGAATATGCGCATTACCAAATGACTATAAAAAAAGCAGAGAAACATATAGATCAGAGACTTTTACAAAAAGGCTATTCTAAACATAAGCTAGAAATGGCTAAGAACAAAATACAACATCTTACACAAAATGTATTAACCCCTTGCCGACATATGACGTAGGAGGTCCCGCAACACAGCTGCCGGGTGTTAGCTGCTAATTGCAGCTAACATTCGGTGGTTACAGCGCAGGATGGTGTCGTTCCTCACTTCGATCATTGCTTCCAATCTGTTAACAAGGCATCGCACAAATTGCAAAACTAGAAAATGTTTGGAATTTATTACGGTACCAAAACATAATGAAAACCTTACATGTTTGAGATTGCTGGATTTGTATCAACCTGTAAAATACAGATAACACATTATTTTTACTGAAGATTGAACGCTGTAAAAGCAAAACACCAGCAAACATGGTGCAAGTATGTTTTTTCACATTTTGCCCCACTTAGAATTTTTTTGTGGTTTCCCAGAATATTCTTTGGTATGATGAATTACACTACTAAAACGTGCATCTTGTCCCCCATATGTATATGTAAATGAAAAAATAAAAAAAAAGTTATGGCTCGGGGTTAAAGGGTTAATTAACAAACAACCAGATGTAAAAGGTAAAAAATAAATTGATATCTACCACCAATTACAGTAAAAATTATAATAAAATCAAATCTATTTTAAAAAAATGTAGGCAGACTGTGACAAGACCCCATTTAGTTCAAGATTTTACAAACAGGAGTACAATGCATACCGAAAAGGGGCAGAACAATTAGTAATGAGGTATCCCCGATTTTTTTTATAAAAAAAACAACAAAAAACGTGGCTCTCTCAAAAAGGATTTTTTTTCCCTGCGGCAGTTCACGCTGCAATGTCTGCAGATATACAAACAAAGTAACACAGTTTAAGGATATCAGTAATATAAAAACATATTTGATCAAGGGATTCCTCAATTATGATACTGATCACGTAATTTACGTGATACAATGCATCCCGTGCCACAAGTTATATGTAGGCAGTACTATTAGAAAAACAAAAATCTAATCTTATATTCTAAAAGCTTTTCTCTACATTTATTTGGTGTGGAAAAAAGCCTGAGTCAAACGAGACATCTTGTTCCTCAGCAATAAGGATTGCGGAAAAGCAGGCCCAAATTTTCTTGCTTACAACGCG
Source organism: Phyllomedusa bahiana (assembly GCA_025379985.1). Taxonomy (NCBI): domain Eukaryota; kingdom Metazoa; phylum Chordata; class Amphibia; order Anura; family Hylidae; genus Phyllomedusa; species Phyllomedusa bahiana. The sequence continues at coordinate 2,856 of JAODAL010002658.1, forward strand.
ACTATTTTGCTTGAGCAAGCCTTTCACTTATGCCGGCAATCTGATTCTAACATGTGGTCTTAAATTGAATCTCATTCATTTACTCCCTACCCCCTAGAATGCCATCTTAAATCCTCATTACTTGGTGCCCCTTTGCCACCCTCTTCACTTACGTCAATAACAGACTTACTTAAACTTTTGGTCTACTTTGTCATACCTAACACTTGGATCATTCTTCATAAGAAAGATAGATCCTTAAATCTCTTAAAATGCTGGAATAATACCCTTACATTTAAATAATGGAAGAAGCATGGCATCCCTCACAGTAGACCAACTGTTTCAAGGTGAAACACTCCTCTCATTTACACATATCTCTACTTCTTACTCTCTGCCTCGCTCGACTTTTTATCAGTTCCTGCAAATAAGACATTTGTTCCAGACTATGAAATGGCCAGACACCTCACCCACACATCCTGATTTTCACAACTTTCTTTTTGTAAAGAAAGGCGACGAAAAAGGCCTATCGTTAACATACCATGAAATATTGGCCAAAGAGTCCACCTCCAAGTTCCTAACTATGTTGAAATGGGAAAAGGAATTATCCTCCCAATTCTCTAAGGATCAATGGACAAAAGTACAAACCATCTCTTCCTCTTTATCGAGATGTATAAACCATAAAGAAACTATGTTTAAGATCCACCTGCTGTGGTATTTACCCCCTCAAGGTTAGCTAAGATGTTCTCTGGATCCTCAGATCTATGTTGGAGAAGGTATGGACAACAAGACATCATGCTGCATGTCTGGTGGGGGTGTCCAGTCATTCAAAAATTTTGGAATTCAGTCTCTTCTTTTGTCTCAGAAATTACTAATCTCTCCTTTACTTTGACTTCTGAACTTGCGGTTTTAGATATTGGTTTATGTGACTTCCCACCATCGCTCCGCACAGTTCTTTTTCACCCTCTTATAGCAGCCAGAATAGCTATTGCATTCATTTCGAAAGAACCTAAGCCCCCCTCTATAATTGAGGTTATCAGAAGAATTAATCTCAATTACATCTGTGAAATGAAGTTAATTGACTCTCTATATATCTGTAATAAGAGAAAATCTCTATGGAATCTATAGCTATCTTCTAGTTAATGTGCATCTACTGTAGTACAATAATTCTTTTTATCTTGTAACAGCATGTTTACTATTATTTAATGTATTTGTTTATGTCCTACTTTCTACAATTGTTATTATCGGTTATTCAGTTCCCTGTCCTTTTTGTGACAGTATATTCTTCTATTGTTTTCATGATATCTTTCAGTTTAATAAAGGAATGTTTAAAGGAAAACAAAAATCAGAATAGCAGAGCATATAGGTAGTATACATAAGGAACACAAGCAAATGTCTGGAGCTGCTAGACATTTCACGGAACAACATGCAGGCTTTCTGAGTAGTTTAAAATTTTATGTCAAATTTTATGTCATAGAACATGTTAAAAGATCATACTGGGGAGGCCATTGGGATAAAATAAAGTATATTGAATTTGAATCTAGGCACAAGAGCACCCAGTGGGTAGAACTATAGATCCGATTTGTTGTACATATATTAATTCATCTGTTTTATCCCCTCTACTACCAGTACAATATAGTTCAGTAGAAAAAGCTAGTCCCCTTTGAGACTAACACAATATGAGGTAGAATGAAAAGGGTTTCCAATGATTAGCTACTGGTTGTTTTTAAGTTTCTCACTTTGCTACAACAGGTAGCTGTGATCAAGAGCTGCAAAGGCTCAAAACGCGTAAGCATTGTAGCAGGTTTTTACTAACATTATTTTATTCTCCTGTATATGCTTTGTATCAAATAAAGTTTACCTTTTACCAAGGGCACTGGACCGGGAGTTTTCTACACCAGGTGGCACTGTTTCTCTACTTAGGAAACAGGATTTCTTTTCTGCACCGATTAAATTCAGAGGTTCATCAGGGAAAAAGAGGATGAATTATACGAGGCCTGCACTAGGCCCCAAAACATAAACCCAGTTGGTGTATTTAATGGACAGTTGTTTAATCAAATGAAAAAGAAGATGATGACATCATAAGTATTGCATATACTTACTAAATACTTACTCCCAACATATCAAAAACCTTGATGCGCTTACGTTGAAAGCCCAACAGATGTGTCTTCTTTGTTAAAGTGTGCACGCACAGCAGCACCATCAAGGGAGACATGCGTGTTGAGGGTATGTCCAAACTCTGGGGCGCATGTGTTATGTCAATAAAGATACATGTTAGAACTCAGTCACTGCTGTGCGCTTGTGCATAAAAGATTAGGGAGACATATATGAAAGGGTTGTTTGCCCTTTTCTGGAATAAAAAGCACCAAAGTGAGTGGTGTGCGATGTTTGGCGCATCAAATGAACATGTTTGCGCATTGTTCCACAGATCCGACAATTTTTAATGCGCCAAACATGTGGGGGTGTTCTGAGGACGTTATGGAGGCATATCATACAACATTATTATTATTAGACACATATATGAATGTGGGTCGGCAAAACTAGGGGCATTACTGCTCAAACAGGCAGTCTTATCTCAATGTGGTCTGTCTGAGTCTAAGGAGTCGAAGTGGAGCTAGATTTGCTGTTAGGGCAAAAAATGTCCAATATCTCTCAACTTACACCAGTACAATAATAAAAAGTAATTTCTAATAATGATCAAACTATATAAAATTATATAAATTAAAGCTAAAATTAATTTTAAATTAAATAACCCACTAACCTATATTTTTCAGAATTATGTTAAAAAAATGTTCAGATTTTTATTTTTTTATTTTTTACTACATTACATGAAAGAATTTTGAATCAGATGGTGATCAGTGTTGACATTTATTTTTGCTGCTCTCGGCCTTTATTCTACATACAGCAAGACCCAGCACACCACAAGTCTTGCTGGGATCTGCGGTTCACCAAGCAAGATCACTACTAGAGATGGGCGAATCGATTCTATCGAAGTGGAATTCGTTTAGAATTTCAGGAAAACTTCGGTTCTGAACGAAGTCGAAGTTTGGGGGACTTCGGGTGAACGAAGTGTGCTTTTGAGTGATAAAATGGCTGCGAGCACATGGCTTTACATGGGGCAAAGCACTCTGGGAGGAAGAAGGGCATACCCCTGCATATGTGCAGAGATGAACCCAAACAGAGACCATGGATTCTGTGACGTCACCGCACTATATAAGTCCGGGCGCGACGCTGGAGCTCATAGCGCTCTCACTGTACTGATTAGGGAAGGTGCAGCCGCACTGCTTGTAAAAACTCTTACTGAAGAACTGGATTTTTATACAGCGATTTTTGGGGAGTCTCACTTGTCTCAGAGACTGCTTCTCTTTAAAGTTCTATTTCTGATTTGTGGTGGTAATTGGATCTGAAGTCCAGTGTGCGTCCAATCAGCTGCATATACATTTTAATGCTATCGGCTCACATCTCATTGAATATCCAAGGGGGATCTAAGCCATTTCCTGTTGTATTCATTTAAAGATACAGCGTTTTTTTCAATAAAAAAATACCACTTCATTTTGGCTGCTCAATTCTTTTGCGCAATTTACATCCAGGGGTTAATTAAGCATTGTTCTGCTGTTGTGGTCACTAGTGATGAGCGATTACATTGACTATCGTCATCGGGTCGATAGTCGATATCGTCAATTATCAAGATGATATCCGAAAGCCAATAATAGATTATCGCCGATGACCATTAAAGTCTAGGGAGATAACAAACACCTTAAAATTTTTAAACCCAAACAGGGCTAGAACGGAAAAAAACATCCCCCAAATGAAGGGTACGGCAAATCTTAGGCAACACATTTAGTTATAAAAGCCACAAAAAAAAAAGCCCCACACACAATTCACTATCCCTGCCTTGAACCACACCTGACCCTAAACCGCAGACCCCAATTAAAAAGTCCAGAAGGCAGTATATTAAAACTATCATTTACTTAAACTGGACATTGAATAACCCGCCGGGGAACCAGCATGACCCCAAACCGCAGGAACCCAGTTTAAAAAAGGCTGGAAAAAGGATCTTGAACCACCATTTTATTTCACTGGACATTGACTATCCCGCCCCGGGCCACAGCATGAGCCCCAAACCTGCATGCCCCCCAAATTCAAAAGTCCGGATAAAGGATCTTTGAACCCCATTTTATTGAACGGGACATTGACTATACCGTTCTGTACCACAGAAAAACCCTTTAAACCGTCTGACCCACAGATTAAAAAGTCCGGGAAAAGGATTTTAAACCACCATTTTATTGAACGGCCCATTGACAATCTGTCCTGTACCGCAAAGACCTTTAAACCCGCTGCCCCCACAGTTTAAAAAAATGCAAGAAAAAGGAGATTTTGAACCACCATTTTAGTTGAACGGGGACATAGACTACCCCTGTCCTGGCCCACAGCAACCCCCCAAACCTGCATCCCCCCAAATTTTAAAAAGTTCCGGGAAAAGAGTCTTTTAAACCCCATTTTAGTTAACTGACATTGACTATACCTGTCCGTACCACAAAGACCCCTAAACCTGTTTTGACCCACGATCACAAAGTGGCCTAGCTATTTTGTACAGTGACTGTCATTTAGAAATTTTTTGGAAACTGACATTTTTTACAAATTTTTTATTTAGGGAAGTTTGTTTTATATTTTACATTTTTATCATTTTGTTTTTTTTTCAATGGATAACAACAACAAAAACCCCCCCCTTCAGTTTTTAAAGGATTTTTTAAACGGTAATTGTTAATTCACCCCGCACACCCCTAATTTTAAAAAAATGCCTAATCACCCCAAAACACTTTTTAGTTAAAAAGACTTTTGCCCTCCTGGTTTCTAGAGGATTACCAAACAATCAAGGTTCATTTTTCCTCCAAATCCTTCTTCAGGATTAGGGACAGCCCCCCTGAGATCAATTGCACCCATAAGATCCACCCCAAAAATTTTAAGCCCAAATTTGTGAAATTTTGTGTCCACCCTGGACCCTTTTTAACACTACAACCCTCACAGAAATCACCTCTTTTAAAAATAAAATTTTTTAGAGAAATTTGAAGCTCCCTATTCCCCCTAAGGTGAAGCAAGTGCAGCCGTCAGCCATCTGTTAACACGGGGGTTTTCCAGCGCCGGGGCAAGACTACAGGGGTGGGGGTGAGAGCCCGGCTAGCTCTGTCATCTTTTTAACCCAGGTTCACTCCCAGGGCCAGACTTACAGGGGGTGGTGAGAGCCCGGGCAGCGTCTGTCATCTATTAACACCAGTTCAGCTGCAGGGCCGGAGTACAGTGGGGTGAAGTCCAGGCTGGCTTCCTTTTTCATCTTTTAACAGGGTAAAAATGCCTTTATGAGCAGAAACAAAACCCTCGGCTAAAAGCAAGTCAAAGCGGCAGTGTAGTAAGACCTCCACCTTCCCAGTACACATGAAGACCGGGGTACGCTTGCCCCCCGTATAGGCGGACCAATTGAGCTTCACTGGAAATACTGTGTTAACGCTCCGTTACACCCCAGTCCCTTTTTTCTTGCATTTTTTTTTCTCTTTACTCAACGGCGGAAAAGTCCTGTTTTCTTTTTTCTCTGCCGGCTCCATACCCATGCCCTCTGAATAACCTACACGGTCAATTCTTCCGTACCTCCTTACAATCAGAGGAATTTTTTTACCAGCATTTTGTACATGCAAGTTTTTTAGTATTTAATTCAAAAACCTTTTTTTAAAATAGGAGGAATCCACCAAATTCTTTGTTTCTTTTTTTTAATTTATTAAAGGGTTTTTGCTAAATACAGGGATTGAAGCATTTTAAAGATCTTGCAAAACAATCTTTTGAAAAATGTGCCTTTAAAGTTCATACCTTTTCCCGTTTTTTGAAGCCCATCACCCTTGACCCACCTTGACAATTGGAAAAAAAAATTCTTTTTAAAACCCAATTTTAAAATAACCTTAAGTCTGCTCTTTTCCACAAAATCCCCCCAAAAAATTTTCAAAACTGCCCCCAATGACCCACTTTGACAATTGTGAAAAACAAAGTCTGTTAGAAACAATTTTTTTTTAAAAATGGGACCTAAAGTAAAGCTGCAGCACAGCAAAATTCCCCCAAAAAAATTCAAAATGACCCTTGGGCCATTTTTGACAATTGTAAAAAACAAATGCTGTTAGAAACCACATTTTTAAAAAGGGACCTTAAATAGCTGCATGTCAAGCAAAATGCCCCAAAAATTTCAAAACAGCCTTGACCCTTTTGACAATTGTGAAGAACAATGTCGTTAAAACAAAAAAATTTTTTAAAAAAACCTGAAAATGCTGCATTAAAACACGACCCAAAAAATTATAAAAAATGATTTCCCCCACGTTAAAAATTGTGGGGGAAAAATGCCACTTAAAACCCCCTTACTGTTTCCAAAAGGGCCATGTTTACTGTTCCCACAGCAAACCCGACCCCAAAAAATTAAATTTGACTTCTCACCACAAAAAAAATTTTTTTAAATGCCCTTAAAGCCACATTTTTTCCAAAGGACCCTGAAAGCGTTCCCCAGCAACAACCTCAAAAAACCCTTTACAAGCGAAAAAATTTAAAGAAAATAGTAAAAAACAGGTTTTTCATGAAACTTGCTGTCTTTTTACTCCCTCACAGCAAACCACAAAAGAACTGTTTGGGAACTAGAATAAAAATTGCAGTAAGAAATGATCATTTTAAAAAAAAAGTTTTTTTAAACCAAATTTTGTTTGAAGAGAATGTGAAGTAGACCGGCAATAAAAGGTGACCCCAATTTGGGGCCACAACATCATCAGAGATCCATCCTGATTTATCTTTATGAAAGCAAAAGACCACAATTTTCGTGAAAGCCGTTGCGTTTTCGTAATGACTCCTCCGGCTGTGCTGAAGGTCCCTCAGATAGACCGGGGCCTGGGCAGGAAACAACCTATCGTGGCAGCAGCTCGGGCCACTCCAATTTGATACCCCCGAAGTCTATTGGGCCAGAACACATCCAAAAACCAGGTTAACCAATAGTCGTGCACCATATCTTTAAACTGTCTCTGTTTGGAGTGTGGCCCCCTTCTCATGCGTTTGGGGAGTGGGAATAAAAATTGCCAAGGTCACCCATTAGGCTCCCCCACTTGCCTCTACGCCGCCCGCTACGGCACTTTCATTCTACTTGTCCACGCTGATGTTTTTCCACCGGACATTTAGGAAAGGAAACAACCAACAATGTCTCCAGTTGATCAATCACAAGGTCCCATTTTCCTGCATTTTTACTCCTATTTGGGTGGTTGAAGAAAGTGCGAGTTTTGTTTTTTTACCGGGGGTCCGGAGGTGGCCACCCCAACGTTTTCATTTTGATGGGCCTTTTGCGGATCAGTTGGGGGGAAATGGGGCATCCAACCTCATGTGAGAGATGGAGCCTTGATTTCCCAACCCGGGCGAGGGCACTAGCAAACTGATTTTTCCCCATCTTCCTCCTCCCCCCAAATTTGCTCCCAAACCCCTACGAAAAGGCAGGGACTCGTAAAGTCAAACCGAAACCTCCGCCCCTTCTCCCTCCGCTTCCTCCGGACAGCTTCAATACAGCCCTACTTGCCTGAAAGAGCACCCGAGAGCTGAGCCCGCTTTTCACTGCCCTGACCCGAAACCCCTGCCTAAAAAAAACCGATAAAATTGTGAAACGTCGGGCCTTGTGGGGTTCGACGGAAGAAAGGCTCCGTGTCCGCATCTGTGTCCGTCCCCCCTCCTTTTTGCTGGCGGACCGTTTTTCAGAGGTCCCAAAGATCGTTCCCGAACAAGACACCAAAGTCCGCTGACAAGGGGATTGTCCGCACTGACCATTTGGGGCTTTTTCAAAACTTGGGAAAAGGGGGTGCAAGCTCTTTCACTTGCCCCCACCGCGATGGCTCAACACCCCGGGGGCCGCCCCCGCGCTTGTCAGGCCCTGTGTCACTTCTACGCTAATGGCATTGCTCTGCTGCCACAATCGCTGGGGCATGTGGAGGTGGAATTTCCCGCGTGTTGCCCGCCAACAATGAGATGGTTTTCAAAGGGGGGCCAACACGCTGCAAAGCACCAGGGGGGACGAAGCAGGGTGCAACGGGGGAAATGCAACTCAGACCTCAAACCTTCCTCACAGGCATCCAACCCGGGGAGCCTTTAAAATTTCTGGACACAAGGTTTTATGACATGGCCAGGGAAGGGGTGTGCTCCAGCACCATCTTAAAGGGGGGCCAGCAAAATTTTGCCCCGTTATCGCACACCACCTGGCCGGCACAAGGCTTGGGACCCCCCAGCCTCGTTTTGTGCGGGGAAACCGTCCACGCTCCCGACCCGTGTGTGGACGTCTCCAGACAGATTAATTTCAACACGGCCCGGTTTTCTTGGCACGTGATCCACCGAGGGCCTTGGGGGAAAAGCCCGCCCATCCCTGCGTTTTTTAAGGCGTGCGCCGAGCCTGAGAGCCACCCCACCACCAGAGACATCCACCCACTCACCCAGTGAGCTGTCCAGAAAAACGGCCTTTGGCCGTGCTTACTAGTCCATGTGTCGGGGTCAATGGGCTTTTCCGGGCACAGACAACAACGCGCTTTAAATTTTAAAAACACGGTGGGCCCGGGAGGGGCGGCTTTTCGCAAAAGGGAAACCTGCTCGGCATCTGGGTTTTGGGGGGAGGAAGGCCGACTGCGGAACCCTCTGTGTCCACCAGACGGAAAGGCAACAATTTTCCCGGCCCAAAAACTGGGAATGCCGAAAATCAGGGTTTTGGGTTGGATGGTTTGGGTTTAAAGTTTTTTCCGCCCCAAACCTGGAAACAAAAAGGGTGGGGGTGCTAACTGGCCGCTGACGGCGTGCAGTCGTCAAACGGCGGGAGGAGAAGGGGAGTGGTCTCGGTGTGCCGTGGGATCCGGGGGATGGTGGAGCGAAGCGGGGGGCGAACCGTCATGACTCTGAGAACATGGGCAGCTGAAACGCTTGGGGTGGGGGAGGAGAGGGGGGGGGACAGAGGGGGTGACAGGGTTGGAAACCTGGCGTCGGTCTGGCCTTTTTTGGCCAAGTGTTGCCTCCATTTCAACTCATGCATTCCTGCATGTGACTAGACATTGGTGGTGGTTTAAACACCTAAGATTCTTGCCTCTATTGATGCGTTTACGGCAAAGGCGGCATATGACTTTTGCTGGGTGAATCAGAGGCTGCTCAAGGACGGCCCAGGCTTGAGCGGTCCTGGCCCGTGTTGAGGGCGATACGCTAGGAGGGGGGTTTCTGCTGACCGTGGCTGGCGGAATCATATCACGGACTTCTGCGACGCCCTCTCCCTTTTTGAGGCAGGACCCGTATTGACACTACCCCCTCATTCTCCTCCTCGTCCACTGATGAAGCGCTCGCAAGCAATTCTGCTGTAAAGCCCCACGTTGGATCCGCAATGTCATCATCATCATCATCACACGGGTGACTTCGTCGTCCTGACATTCGAAACCAGGGCTGTGGGCTACAAGCATGAGGCAATGCAAGGCGTTGCCGACCGCCCGGGATTTTGCCGATTGACCGGCTTCCTTTTCCTCCTCTGATGGTTTCCCGAAAACTGGCGTCAGAGCAGACAAAATCATCCTCTTGGCCTCTTGATCTTTTAACATGCCCTCTGACCCCAACCGCATTTTGTCATCAAAGAGGTCTTCAGAAAAATGGATTATCCACATGGTGGTATACGAGTTTGACATTTGGGCTGCCTTTAATTCATGTTGGACTGATGCTGATGATGCTGATGACGACTTGTGGCCAGACGGGGAGGACGAGGAGGTAAGACTGCTGGATGCAGGTTGCATTAACCACTGAAGAAACAATTGGCGACGCTGTTCGTTACTGAGATTCACAGGGCCATGGCACAGCGATGACAGGCCTGCGGTCCTGCAACCGACGATCCGCTGCATGCGTGTTGTCGCCCCGCACTGGAAGGAGCACCTTCTCTCGTTCCTCTACCTCCATGTTCTACCCCCCATCTTTGCTCGACTTACCAACCTGAATTTCGCTCCTATGTTCAAGAAAGAAAAAATTTGAGAAGTAGGAAGAGTTTTGAAAGTCTCTATTAAAGAGATGGCAAATCACAGCTATTTCTCAAATCCCTCAATCAAACATATTGCTGGATTCAATTTAATGCAAGGTACCTCTATCAACAAGCTTGACTGACCAAAAGTGAAAAAACACTACTGAAATGATACGATAATAAAAGGTACTTTTGGCACCTATCATACACCTGTGTGTGACTACAAAATTGCTGATTCAAATTTAACTCCAAGGTGGCTCTATGAACAAAGGCGCCTTTGACTTACGGTTCCGGCGCGGTATGAAGAGGTGGTGAGGAGCAGGGCTCGGCCAAGCTATACCCTAAGAACGGCGCCCCCCGCTCACAATTTACCAGCCACAGGACGGCGCACTAAGCGCCGACACCCGACACCGCTCCGGCGTCCAAGTGGAGCACAGGCAGCAGCGCGGGGAGCCGCGGGAGACAGTGGACCCACCGCTATACAGCAGCATGCGCAAGAAGGCCCCGATTCCAGCGCGTGACCAGGAGCGGCAGGATCCTCCAGCCACAGCCAGGGGATCACAATAGGGATGCAGACATGATCAGAGTCTCTCAGGTAGAATGAGGTAACAACGGGGCAAGTCAAATTCAAATTGTGATGAACTGCAGCTAAAGTACCACACTGATTGCCCAGCAATAACGCATCCTTAGGAGAGCCACAGTAACTCAATCAGTTTACAGTCATCTTTTTCTACCACGCTTTTTCTGCGCCCTGCAGGCAGAAGTATCCTCTCAGCGTCACACTTTATGAATTTGAAACAAAGATAAAGCTGCGTGAAAATGAAATTAGCAGTCCAAAGCTCCATGCATACAAGCACTAAGAAAAACGGCATTATGGAGGCAAAGATGAGGCACTTAGAGAATCCTCAAGGCGCAATAATTGCGGCCATTGTGTCCAAGAGTGTAAAAAACTCACTCTACCACAGTTATGAGCAGAAATCATTCTAAAGTGTGGGCTTAAGATAAGCCTTTAAATGTGGAGAGGGCGCACAGAAATTGTACCCCCCAAAAGTGAGCCAAGTCTCTAATCTAGAAGCCGAGACCTGATTATTGTTAAAAATACCTTGACTTCTCGACAAAACTCTTCTAATGCAAGCTACAGAAGAGTGAGCGCCAGGTGCAAATATGAAGTGAGGAAATTGACTGCTATTTCAACTATCTGTTTGAAGGTCTTCCAAAAAGAAGACGTGCATTATAAGTACATTTGTTCTGCCGCTAAGTACGTAAGAGAGTTTAATTTGTGCGCATTATCCAGACAGTACTGAAAATCATTCGGACAATGATAACCCTATCTCCCTGCAGCACCCGAGGAAGCAGCAAAGGTGTTAGCCTCTATTTTCTACCCAAAAGTATCGCCAAGGAGGGGGGGCCCTAAAGGGGGGAACCCATAGGGGGATTTTGGAGTCCTCGGCCCAAAAATCCAGAACACTCTTCACCTAAGGCTCTAGTCAAAGAGGGTTTGGGCCCCGGGAATCAAAAAGGGCATTTGTTTAAAAATGAAAGGTTTTTACAGATTAAAAATTTTAATAAAGGTGGGGGTTGAGCGACGAGCTTTACATCACTTTGTGAACAGTCATTTTAGAATGGTTTTTTATGGGTTTAAATAAGGGTTCTGTATAGGGGTTCTTCAGAAAAAACAAAACATCTGTAAAGGGGTTTCCCAAGGGAAAATTTTTTATTAATAGGGAGGGAGGGATGGCGGGGGAAGAAAAAAATCGGTATGCCAGGGGGTAAATTTAGTAGGGGAAAACTTGGGGTAATCTTCTTTATACGGGGAAAAAAGAGAAGCTGACAGGGGGGTAGTAAGGGGAAGGTGGGACAGTTTGGGATTTAATATGTTTTTTTCTATCATTGCGGTGGGGGTTTTTTTGAAAATTGGGATGTTCATCTTAAATTCACTTGGTCCCCTTTATCCGACATGGATTTAATATGTTAAAAAAAAATTATTGGAATTCAAAGGGTTTCGGGCCCCCCCCCAAGAGAAACAGGGGATTACTCCCTTTAAGGGAAACAAAAATTTTGATACGCACTATTACAGGAACTCATCTTAAGAGGCGGGTTTAGAAAAAATGGGAAAAAAAAGGGGGAGGAAAAAATAAGGGGCTTTCCCCCACAATGCAAGGGAAAATCAAGTAATTGGGGTTCTTTTACAAAAAAATCCAAAAGCAAATTAAAAATTTTCCCCGCAAAGGGTGGGGAGGGGGAGTTTTCTAAATGGGGTTCTCGGACTCCCCCAGCACTATTATCATATATAACGATATTTCCCCCAAAAAAAAGGGGTAATCTTCTTTCAAATTTTAGCAATGTTACCCCAGGGTAACAACCCCAATATCCTTCTAAGGGGAGAAATTTATAATTTTGATAGTAAAACAGGGGGATAGGGAAAAAAACATGACTCACCCCGAGACCCGGGGAGCAGGGGGTCCTCTGTTGAAAAGAGCTCTGCCCCAAATGCCATTTGGGTTTATATAGGCTTTTTAACCCAAACCACCGGGGGCAATTTAATCATTTTTTCTCAAAGCGAACAAACCGGTCCCCCGCATAGACTTTTTTTTTTGACTTTTGGGAACCTCCAAAGCAAGTTGAAGGGGGCTGGGTTAAAGGGGTTTTGGGGATTTTCCCGACCACGCCCTAATTAGCATCCAAAACTAACTCATAAAAAGGAGTTTTGGATATTCCCAAGGCGATTTTCTTCCTCTTTGGGAAATGACGACAATTCAGGGGCCTTCTAAAATTGGTGGGGGGGTAAAGAGAGAGATTAAAAGGGGGCAGGGCCCAAATGTGTTTTATATTGGGAAAGCAGCAAAAGCTGTTTTGGGGTCGAATTATGGGGTATCTCCTCAAAAAAAAAAAAAGTAATCCCAAAGGGACAGCAAAGCCCACCTCTACACTGCAAGGGATATTTCCCCTTTTTTACATTCCCCCCAAAACCAAAAAGGGAAAAAAAATTTCCCAACAAAGCGGGTTTACGATTTTAACAAGGAAATTCGAAACAGGGTTTAGTTGACCATCTTTGTATTTCCCCTTTTTTTAAACATGGGAAATAAGGCTGGAATTATTGGGCCCAATTTTGGTAAGAGGGGGGAGAAACAAAAATCCCAAAATTTTTAAATATGGGTGGATTAAAACAGGTTAAATTAAAAATGAACCACAAGGGGTAATTTAAAAATTTGATCTTTAGAGATTTATTTCGAATTGTATAAACCAAAAACCTTAAAGAAATTTTATAAAGGGGAAAGGACTTTTCCCGGAAATTCACCTTGGGCACATATCATCCCTTGGAAAAGGGAATTAAATTAAAAAAAGGAAATTTTAGGGGAAAGGGTCTCGAGGTTATTTGGAAGCTTTCCCCCGGTAAAGCACCGGGGCCCCGATGGCTTTTCCAGTGATTTTTTTTAAGATCAAGAGGGAGAATTAACACCCAGTTTTTGATGGGGTATTTAACAAAATTGTGGACTCGTGGAAATGCTTCCCCTCAGGGGACAAGGCGTACATTAATGGTCCAACACAAGCCGGTAGGATGCCCATTTGCCAGTTTTCTTACAGACCGATTTTCACTTAATCATTAGGAACATATAAATTTTATCCAAAGTTAATGTCAAACAGATTTGCGGTCCCTCCTACCAAAACTCATAGGGTATCAACAAAAATTGGGATTCATAAGGGAGATCTGGAATTAAAAATATAAGAAATGGTAAATTAATGCTCAGATAGCAGTCCGAAAAATCCAGGGAACAAAGCAAAAAGCCAGCATTATTACTTATACGCAGAAAAGGCGTTTGATAATGTTCACTGGGGAGGCTTAACCTTGTCTAGACAGATGTTAATAACGGGTTTATTCCAGTCTTATCTATATGCCAAGTACAGTATTCCGCAAGCAAAAATCCCAGTACGCCGATTCATTTCAGACTCCCTTTAAACTACAAAAGGGAACTAGTGCATGGGGTGTTTTCACTTTCCCCATTGTTATTTGGATCAAGTCTTTGAGCCTTTAGCGCTGTATCTCAGGAAAAGAATGTATTAAGGAATAAAAATCGGGAAAGTAAAGTCAGTTAGTTTGGCTTTGTCGGATGACAGCTACCTTTTCTGGAGGACCCCATAGGTCAGGTAGGAAAGTCAAGGAGATTTTGCGGAATTTTTGGACAATTTTCGGGGATACAAATAAACAAAGACAAATGTCCAACTACTTGGGATAGGAGATAAAGGAAACTGAATAAGGAGGACGAGCGGGAGTAGAGGTTTCTGACATCAACACATTACATATTTGGGGATTAGATGCGGAGACTGGTCATCTTCCCTATACCATCTCATTTTACCGCCCAATATCAAAAAAATTCAGGATGAACTTTCTCAGGTGGAAAAAACCCTTGCCATTATCTGCTTGGGAAGGAATCCAATTAATTAAAATGATTAGCTTCGCCTAGGTTGTTGTATCCACTCCATAATGTGCCGTTTACTTCTAAAACATAAGGATCTGAATATGCTCAAGGGATCTTTTTTGCATTCATATGAATAAAGGCAAGGCGAGAATAGCAAATGGGCAAATTGGTGCTTAGAAAAGCCAAGGAGCACAATTGCCGGATATATGGCTTTACAATTTGGCCGCGATGTGGCTGCACGTTCTGGACTGGTGCCTTGACACGTCTCACTTCCTCAAATACATTGGTAGAAATCCCAATTGCAACATCCATGGACTTGACAAGGTCTTCTCTCTCACACATAACAATTTCTCCCCCAAGATTTACTAAAGATAACGTCACTATTTAAAGATACTTAGCAACTTGGAGAGTGTCGCAAGCTTTTCAATAAACCCATGCGTGTAACCAAATGGCTACCTTTATGGTCTCTAGCAGAATCTTACACAAGGCCGGAAATGGTTTGTTCCGGGAATGAGACAGCGCAGGGATCCCAACACGGAGCATCTGCTGTGAGGGACCAGGGAGCACCATTAATGAGTTGGAAACTCTTACAGCTACCAGTAATGGTTAAGTGACAACCAAGTATTTTCAATATTTGCAAGTAAACACAGTATTAATTAAATAAAAAGCTGTCTAACCTGGCAATCTAGAAGATCCATAGATTTGTCTGTGATCATGAGAAAAGGTGATGGGGGTGTCACTCTGTCGAAGATGTCCTTTATCATTTAATGTCTCTTTGGGTGCACAAGGGGGAACATGCCGCAACTGTTTTTGCCAAACACTCTGGGGAGGAGGAGAATTGGATGATCCTGAGGTAACAAAGAAATTCCTCAGGCATTGAAATGGTGAAAAAGGCCACTGTAAAGTGAGGTCTTGAGAAAACACAAATTTTAAGATAGCCCATAGAGCCATATACACCTCAATATCCCTTTGAGGCGAATAGTCAGGGGGTGAGGTATATGTAGGCATGTCCTATAATGTTGTTGGAAAAGGCGACAGATTAATGCACTGTCCTCTGGGACTTTAGCCCATACATACGCCAATTTTTGGATGACGTATTGAATTTTTTTATAGAGGAAGTATGGGATTCCAAGATACCTCCTAGAGCCGGCAAATCTGTAAATTCAATATAATAGTGAGGCCTAAGACAGGGAGGAGGAAAAACCGATAAAACGTGTATCAGGGATAAGAGAATACACATTGGCATTGTTGGCTACCAAAACGCATATACTCAGACATTCGGTTGACGGCAGATATCCTCCGTAAATTCACGAAGTTAAATAACTATAGCTGTGAAACAAGCTAACTGGTTCCTTGAAAAATTAGACACAGAGAAAATAAAGAAAAGATCATGACAGTAAGGATTTCTTTCAAAAAGTGGAAAAGTTTTTATTCTCGCAACTAATGAACAGGCAGATAATAGACATCATCGACCCTTTCTTAGATATTCCTCTTACTACTTGATGGTGAAACGCAAAGGGAACTTAGGGTCAGTTAGATATCGCAGGTTTGAAATGGCGGGTGGAGGGGATGCTACATGATAAGGTTTATCTGTTCCCTAATTTGTCCTTAATGTTAGCAGTTAATAGTGGTGTCCCAAAGTCAAAAAGGAAAAAAGAAAATGTAATGGAAGTTGCAGAGTAAACACATGCTACCTTAGACATGTTCTTTTGAAGATATGATTTTCATGAATAATAGTGATTTACATTTGGTCTAAACACTGTACAAAAGTTGTAATATCCAGTAATGTATGATGTGTGGTCTCTTTATTTTCCAAATAAAATATTGTTATAAAAAAAAAAAAATCGTCTAAAGATTCCCTGATACAATAGAGTACAATAGAGTCTCTAACTGTACTTTAATGTGTATTAACAATAACAGAGAGATTCAAGGTAACCATTTTTATGAGAAGACTCAGTGATTTTATAAAGACCAGATACAACAGAAATCATCCAATGAATTCTAATCATCCAAAGTTTAGAAACTGAGAACAATATGCAATATTTTTTTTGTAGTAAAGATGACATTTACAGCTGTGCAGGGGAGAATATATTGCAGGTGCCAAAGTTGTAGTTGTACTCAAGTCCTGGTGCCTAAGATTATATTCACACAATGTATTGTAATGCATATCTACGTGCATAATTAGGCATGTGAATATGTGCTACAATATGTTTCCAAACAAGCCTCCAATCAGCTTCTAAAATATGCCTTTATAAACAATATATATGACACGTATTAGCCGAATATTTCACATGTTTTTTTCGCCCCTCTATTTGGAGCGTTCTGTATTAATATTTTTTAAAGCAACCAATAAACACCCTATTTTATTTTAAGTTGACCAATTAGCACCCTTTAAGCATTCTATTATGTTTTAACTTAACCTATCCAAGCACCCTAAAAATACCCTACAGAAACATGTGAAAGATAAAGCTACACCCCTAGTTCTGTATATTACACTATGATTTAAAGAAACCTATGAACACCATAGCATTATTTAAATCAACCATTTAGCACATATTAACACCCTAGACACACCCTATAAAATCATGATAAAAAATATAAAATAACTTGGAAAATAATTGGATAATTTTTACCAGGGTACTACCATAAATTATACTTCTCTATTATAAACGTACCACATTTCACAATTTTCAATGGCAGTTTGACATTGCTTTGGAAGATATACAGTGAAAATAAAATGACTTCAATTCCTGGCAAACGTGCCAATCACGACCCGCCACGGCCCCGTGCGCCTCAGCCGGCAGCGTCGCGATGACATCACGTCATCTCGACGCTGCCTGTCCTCGGGCGCACAGTGCGTCATAGGCAGTGCGCCCGAGGGAGCTCTGTGCCGGAGGTAGCGTGGCTAAGAGGACGGAGCTGCGCTCCAGCCGGGGGATTAAGGTGAGTATTTATGTTGATATTTTATAGCTTTTACCTGCCTCAGTGCCCCTATATAACTGGCGGCTGCCCCTATAATGCCTGCCTGTCTGGCCCCCATATCCCTGCCTGTGCCCTATATTGCTGCTTGGCCCCATATGCCTGCTTGTGCCCATATAATCCCTGCCTGTTGCCCCTTTCCCTGCCTGTGCCCCTATAATGCCTGCCTGTGGCCCCCATATCCCTGCCTGTGCCCCAATAATACTGCCAGTGCCCCCATAACCCTGCCTGTGACCCCCATAATACTGCCTATGTCCCCCCTATTTCCCTGCTGTGGACACTCCCCATATGCGGCCTGTGGCCCCCTATATACTGCCTGTGCCCTTATTCAATGCCCGTGCCTGAGGCCCATATTCTGCTTG
This sequence comes from Phyllomedusa bahiana, assembly GCA_025379985.1. Classification (NCBI taxonomy): domain Eukaryota; kingdom Metazoa; phylum Chordata; class Amphibia; order Anura; family Hylidae; genus Phyllomedusa; species Phyllomedusa bahiana. The sequence continues at coordinate 20,618 of JAODAL010002658.1, forward strand.
TTGCAACTTTATACCTCCTGTGGCCCTCATAAGCGCTGTGCCCATTATGCCTGGCTTTGGCCCCCCATATCCCTGCCTGTGGCTCCCTATAATGCCTGCCTGTGGCCCCCCATATCCCTGCCTGTGACCCACATATGCTGCCTGTGGCCCCCATATCCCTGTCTCTGGCCCCCTATATACTGCCTGGTCCCCTATAATGCCTGCCTGTGCCCCCCATATGCTGTCTGTGCCCTTTTATAACCTGCTGAGGCCTCCCATATAGCTGCCTGTGACCCCCATATACTGCCTGTGACCCCCATATCTCAGCCCTGTGCCCCCCTTTATACTGCCTGTGCCCACCATATCCCTGCCTGTGGCCCCATCTCCCGGCCTGTGGCCCCCATATCCCTGCCTGTGGCCCCCATATGATGCCTGTGCCCCTATATACCTGCCGTTGCCCCTATATACCTGCCTGTGCCCCCCATATACCTGCCTGTGCCCCCATAATACCTGCCTTCCCCACCATATACCGTCCTGTGGCCCCCATATACTGCCTCATTGCCCCCTTATACTGCCTCATGCCCCTTAAATACCGTGCTTGTGGCCTCCATAACTGCCTCATGCCCTCATAAACTGCCATCAATGACACCCTATATCCTGTCCCCTGAGGCCCCATATACTGACCTGCACCCCTATATACTGCCTTTGGCCCCATATACCTGCCTGTTGCCCCTGTAATACTGGCCTCAGTGGCCCCAGATACTGCCTGTGCCCCATATACTGCCTCATGACCCTATAGACCTGTCCTGGTGGCCCCAATATACTGCTCTGTGCCCCCCTATACTGCCTCAGTGCCCCCTATACCTGCCTGTTGCCCCTATATACAGCCTCAGTGCCCCTTAATTCCTGCCTCAGTGCACTTATATACCTGCCTCAGTGCCCCAATATCCTTCCTGCCTCAGTGCCCCTATATTCTGCCTTCAATCAGAGCCCCAGATACCTGCCTGTGGCCCCCATATCATACCTGCCTTGGCCCCCATATACCTGCTGTGCCCCATATACTGCTTCAGTGCCCCTATATAGCCTAACTGAGGGACTGCTATAACCTAAAATTAAGGAGTTGCTGAAATGTAGGAATTTCCTAAAGATATTTGTGTCCAAATCCTCAGGGACGAGTATCTGGCACGGGAGCAATCAGCAAGAAGGTGGTGAACCGGAATGAGAAGACAAGGGAAAGTGAACGACACTGATCAGAAAAGATGTCTCCGGTGAGTTACTTAAATGTAACAGCAGGTAAACACTTATAAGTCTGCATAGTCTACATACAATATATCTACCACTATATGCCCCTTTATGGCGTGGTATATGTAAGTCAGTCAGCCTGTTACAGCTGGTAGTCACATGTGGGGGTCGCGTTGGTCAGGGTCTGGCAGGTTATTTGAGCTTAAGTAGTAATAGTTTTTGGTCTTGTTTTTGTAGGATTGTTTTTAGTCACAATCACTTGTCTGGTAGGGAATTTGCATCATGTATCGGTGGATTATTTGGTGACTGTTTTAGGGGTAATTGTCATATGAAGGTGAAAAGTTTCTGAAAAAGTAAATTTGTCATTGTTGATTTTTACTGTACTTCGACTGCTGAGGAGATGGCGGGATCTGTGTGGGATGTGCAGAAATTAGATGACAGATCAGAATGTTTTTCTCTGTAAAAAAACATTCATGGCAGTCACAATTATGGCGGGAAAACACAAAGTGCCCGAGCCCCGGATGTTTTAGGCCCCTAGCAACGCCCCTGGGTACAGGTATTGTGTTATGATAGCGTGGTGGGTGCAGGTATTGTGTAATGATAGCGTGGTGGGTGCAGGTATTGTGATATGATAGTGTGGTGGGTGCAGGTATTGTATAATGTATGTATGGTGTGGGTATTAAGTGATGATAGTGTGGTGAGTGCAGGTATTGTCTAATGATAAAGTGGAGGTTGCAGCTATTGTATAATGATAGCGTGGTGGGTGTCGGTATTTTGTAATGATAGCGTGGTGGGTGCAGGTATTGTGTAATGATAGCGTGGTGGGTGCAGCTATTGTATAATATATGTATGGTGTGGGTATTAAGTAATGATAGTGTGGTGGGTGCAGGTATTGTCTAATGATAACATGGTGGTTGCAGCTATTGTATAATGAATGCATGGAGGTTGCAGCTATTGTGTAATGATAGCGTGGTGGGTGTAGGTAATGTGTAATGATAACGTGGTGGTGCAGTATTCGTGTAATGATAGCGTGGTGGAGCAGCTATATGTATAATATATGTATGGTGTGGGTATTAAGTAATGATAGTGTGGTGGGTGCAGGTATTGTCTAATGATAACATGGTGGGTGCAGGTATTGTGTAATGATAGCGTGGTGGGTGCGGGTATTGTGTAATGATAGCGTGGTGGGTGCAGGTATTCTGTAATGATAAGATGGTGGGTGCTGGTATTGTGTAATGATTGCATGGTGGGTGTAAAGGGTATGTGCTAATGATAGCGAGTGGTGGAGGTATTGTGTAATGATAGCGTGGTGGGTGCAGGTATTGTGTAATGATAGCGTGGTGGGTGCAGCTATTGTATAATATATGTATGGTGTGGGTATTAAGTAATGATAGTGTGGTGGGTGCAGGTATTGTCTAATGATAACATGGTGGTTGCAGCTATTGTATAATGATTGCATGGTGGGTGCAGGTATTGTGTAATGATAGCGTGGTGGGTGTAGGTATTGTGTAATGATAGCGTGGTGGGTGTGGGTATTGTGTAATGACAGAGTGGTGAGTGATGGTAATGTGTAATGACAGTGTGGTGGGTGCGGATATTGTCTAATAATAGCGTGGTGGGTGTAGGTTTTTTGTTATGATAGCGTGCTGTGTGCAGTTATTGTATAATAATATCATGGTGGATGCAGGTATTGCGTAATGATAGTGTTATTCCCCGGGGCGGGGATGACGGCAGCGCCGGGGACTAACGTTATCATTACACGATAACCGTTAAGGTCCCAACTGGAGCTTGGCAATCGGCGATGGCGGCAGTGTCGGAGACTAACTGTAAGTGTGTCCACTGGACGCTCATGCAGTTGCAGTACTCTGTTGAATCGCAAGCAGCCAAACAATGACATTTTTTTTTACCTGTGACATGTTTTTTTCTCTTTTTGTTTAAAGATTGCAAGAGGGGAGAATTATGCATCGCTGCACCTCCAATTCGAGGTTGGTAAATCTACCACTTCTGGAATTGTGAGGTGCACATAACACCTGATCTGGCAGCACTTGCAGCCTATATGGATGCCTAGCCCAATTCAGGAGAATTTGTTGCAGGTAGCAGCAGGCTTTTAATCTTTGGCCAAATTCCCAAACTGCACAGATGACATCAACAGTAAGCACATACGTGTGCAGCAGCCACCACGATCAGGATCCATGTACTTTAGCTACAAAAATGTATTTTTCTGTTTTCCTGATGATGGTATCTGATGCACACTATACATTTGTTGCTATCAACATCAGTGCCTATGAAAGTACTGGGGACTCTTGGGCGCTGATAAACTCCGAGTTTGGGAGGTAACTGCTGCAAGGCCAGTTGACTCTACCCCCTCCATAACCTCTTCCGGGAACCATGCATCCAGTCACTCTTTGTCTTGGTTGGGGATGAGGCTTTCCTGTTAAAGAACAACCTTCTGAGCCCATATCCATGAAGGGGACTGGATGCTTGTTGGAGAGTTTTTAATAGCCAGGCACAACGCTTCATGGAGTGTACCTTCAAGATCATGAGTAGTAAATGGAGGGTCTTCACCACTGCAATGCGGTTGGATGAGCACACGGTGGATGAAGTCATCAAAGCTGTCTGTGTTCTTCACAACTATGTTCAGGATTATGAAAGTCCTGACATGGAGATTTAGACACAGGCAGGTTTTGGTGAATCTCCATCCACCTGGGGCCTAGGTCGCCCATTCAACCAAGGTGCTGTGGTGTGAAACACCTTCACAAGCTACATCATGTACCCTGATGGTGCCTTGCCATGGTAATTTGACAGCCTCTGATCAGTACTCGTTCCTGGAGTGATGGATCTCCTCCAGTCAAAGGCCTTCAGAGACCAAACTTGTGATTTCAAGACAGCCAACAAAATTAATCCTGGCTTTGTGAAGCTTAATTTATATGGCCCACATTGTCATACTACTTTGAAATGTGTTATAAAATAAAAAATTTTGTGGATTTAAAAATTTGGGGCGACATATCCCATTAGGGCTGCACCATTTGTTTTGTGTATTTTGCACCAAAAACTGTTGACGCCCTATTCTCTATATAAATTAACTGTAGTATACTAAAACTAGGTGCATTATACGCCAGGCAAGACACATTTAAATGCACCTAAATTAGGCGCATCCAGGGGTGTTGCTAGGGTCTTAAAACATCGGGGGCCTGGACCCGTTGTGTTAAGTTTTGGTCAGTAGGGCTGGGTTCACACAGCATTTTTCACGCCACATTGTTAACTGCGACATGTATTTCCTACAAAGAAAAAAAACGTATGTTCTTGTCACTAATTCTACGCATATTCCACATATATTCCGTTCATCACCTCAGCATTCACTGCACAATTAAAATCAGCAAATTTGCTCTTTCAAAACCGCTCACCTATGTATGACAATGTAATACCTTATAAATATGTCAACAAAAAATACACCTATACATGGAGCAAATATACCATACGAATCATTGTTACTAAAAAAAAAAAAATATCAAGACCCAAAACTATTACTACTTAAAGGGGATTTGCCAGGACGCAAGTTTCTTACCTTCCTTATCAGCACAGGGAGAATGTCAACAAATCACGCTGTCATGAAGGCTGCAGGGAAAACTGAGAGGGATGGGTGAGTAAGGAGTGAGGTATAAGAGGGCTCAAACTTAAGTGAAATAAAAAACAGTAACACAGTGATTCTTAATACAGCAGACACAGCCTCATAGACTGTACTTTTCTACCGGATGCCTTAAAAGCTCATTTCAATTATTGCTGTCATCAGATAATGAAGTGTTTCACGCAAGCGACGCCCTGTCAGCTCCTGGGTCGTGTCTAGCTGGAAACTTTCAGGTAACTAAGGGGGATTTAGAAATGCTGTAACTCTCGAGTCCTTCATCTTTTTTAACACATATATTTAAACAAAAGTGATTAAATACCCATTTTGGAGGTTCCCATGTCAACATTACATGGTAGCAAGACCCCTTTAAGGATCAATGAATACTGCCAAACCATGGCCAAAAGTGACCACCACTTGTGACTATCAGTTGTACACAGGCACTGAAGACATATATTAGATCACATACAGGACCATTAATAGTGTAGATGTATGTAGAATCTCCTGGCAGAAATATGTGATTATACTGAAGTTACATTTAGTGACTCACATGAGACGACTTTTCTGATTGGAGTAATTCACTTTCCCTTCTCTTCTCCATCCGACCCAGACCGCCATGATGACTTCTTCCAGCCACAACTCGTCTCTGCAGAATTTACCACACAAACATTTAAGAATCCTCACTTTTTCAACACCTATATAACTACCTACCTACTGGGGGGTTCATATAACACCCTTCCTAATGGAGGTTTATACAGAAAGCATGGTGACGCCCCATCCCCACAGCAGCTGGCTTTTCTATGATAGAAAATCCAGGTGCCTGCTTTAGGGGAAGGGGAATTCCTTTCTAGGCCCCTATTAGATAGGTTTATAGACCCCCTCCCAGTAGGTAGGTATAAATGTTATATGTTCCCCAGTAGGTAGATATATAGGTAATAGGTTCCCTCAGTAGGTAGATAATAATATGGGGTTCCCCAGTAAGTATAATAGGTAATATTGGCCCCCAGAATGTCTAGTAGAAAATATGGGGCCCCCAGTATATAGATAGGTAGGTAATTTGGCCCCCAGTATATAGATAGGTAGGTAATAGGGCTCCCAGTATGTAGATAGGTAGGTAATATGGTCCTCAGTATATAGGTAGGTAGGTAAAATGTCCCCTAAGATATATATATATATATATATATATATATATGTGTGTGTAATATGGCCCCCAGTATATAGATAGGTAGGTAATATGGCCCCCAGTATGTAGATAGGTGGGAAATATTACCCCCAGTATATAGAAAGGTAGGCAATATGGCCCCCAGTATATAGATAGGTAGGTAATATGGCCCCCAGTATATAGGTAGGTAATATGGCCCCCGGTATATAGATAGGCAGGTAATATGGCCCCCTCAGTATATAGATAGGTTGGTAGTATGGCCCCCGGTATATAGATATGTAGGTAATAGGGCCCCCAGTATGTAGATAGGTAGGTAATATGTCCCCCAGTTTATGGATAGGTAGGTAATATGGCCCCCAGTATATATAGGTATTTAAAAGGGCCCCCAGTGTATAAATAGGTAGGTAATAGGGCTCCCAGTATATAGATAGGTAGGTAATATGGCCCCCAGTATATAGATACAGGTAATGTGTCCCCACCACAAATAGATAGGTAGTTAATAATGCCCCCAGGTATTAGATTGGTGAGTATATTGGCCCCCAGTATAGCTAGGCAGGTAATATGACGGCCAGTATATAGCTAAGCAGGTAATATGGCCCCCAGTATATAGCTAGGCAGGTAATATGGCCCCCAGTATATATCTAGGCAGGTAATATGGCCCCCAGTATACAGCTAGGCAGGTAATATGACCCCCAGTATATAGCTAGGCAGGTAATATGGCCCCCAGTATATAGCTAGGCAGGTAATATGACATGCCATATATTTCTAAGCAGGTAATATGGCCCCCAGTATTTTATAGCTAGGCAGGTAATATGGCCCCCAGTAAATATCTAGACAGTAAATATGGCCCCCATAAATACAGCTAGCAGGTAATATGACCCCCAGTATATAGCTAGCAGGTATATGGCCCCCCAGTATATACTAGGCAGTGTACATGGCCCCCAGTAATATAGAGCATAGGCAGTAACATGGCCCCCAGTATACAGCTAGGCAGGTAATATGGCCCCAGTATATAACTAGGCAGGTAATATAGCCCCCAATATATAGCTAGGAAGGTAATATGGGCCTCAGTATATAGAAAGGTAGGTAATATGGTAATATGCTGGGCACCGTCTTCTTCCGCCTGTTCCGGATACTCCGAAGGGCCACAAGCCGGCTTGCAGCTTGCCGGAGTGCTCCGCAGAGCAGGGAGTACTTGCTCTCAGCTCGATGAAGCCCTCAACTGTATGTGCGACCATCGGCACTCTAGGCCCACGACAGTATGCAAGGTATACCACACGGCAGATTTTTGACAGGTTCATTCACAGGTTCACACACAGGTTTAAACACTTATTTAACGTGCCTTAAAACTGGCATGGTGGCGCCTCTTTTCTCACATTTCGCCCTTGGTCTTTGTGCAAGTTCTTTTTAAAAAAAACAAACTAATATATATATATATATATATATAATATATAATATACTTATATATATATAAAATTTATTTAGATAACTATGGGCCACATGTATGGAATACGGGGCTTTACGCTGTTTCCTAGCGTATACCTGTGTCCTTACCGGCTCTCAACCGTGTCGACAGCAGGATGTCGATGTAGGCGCAGCGTTCTAGCCACTTTCGGCTGCTGCCAACATGAAGAGGGCGGCAATGGGCGCAGGTGTGGGCGCGCTGTAGGCGTTCCGGGGGCGTGACGCGGGCGCTCCAAAACTCCGAGGCATGTACATCGCGAGACGGCATGATTGCGGCGCATGCAGCTCACGGCTATCAGCTCCGCAGTCAGACCTGGGAGAGAGACTCGGTCCTAAATGCTGCCGCGTGAGGTGAATGTGAATGCACGAACGGAACTCTGAAGGAAACATAAGAAATCGCAAAAGAAATCTCGAACCTTCAGCGCCGTGCGGCATGGAGTATTATTCCAAAAAATCGCCTTTATAAAGGCGTAAAACATTCGCAGAAAAAGAGCTCAAACCTCAAAAATAGCGCCGAGATTGCATTGCGCCGATCTCGCCATAGACTACAATGGGAGAAGTAGCTCACCGTCTGATTGGCTGGGATAGCCAAGCCCCCGCTAGCTCAACCACATCACTCTGTTTTCCTGAATTTAGCTGTATTTTGAAACTGTCCGCTCTTGAGAATTTGATTGTCAATCGTTCTCCATAGCTTTTTATGGGTCCCCAGCGCTCCTAGTCTGATTGGCTGAGCTCAAGCCAAGCCCCCGCTAGCTTAACCAATCAGCTCTTTTTCCTGCATTTTTTTATACTTATTTTGAACAGTCCCGCCTTTGAATTTAATGGTCAAATAGTTCTCCATAGCTTTAATAGGTCTCTGTTCGCTCCTATTCTGATTGGCTGAGCAAGCCAAGCCCCCGCACTTAACCAATCAGCTCTTTTCTGCATTTTTACTGTATTGAACTGTCCCGCCTTTGAATTTTGAATTGGTCAATATGTTCCATTAGCTTTTAATGGGTCTCTGTCGCTCCTATTCTGATTGGCTGGAGCTAGCCAAGCCCCCGCTAGCTTAACCCAATCAGTTTCTTTTCTGCATTTTTACTGTATTTTAACTGTCCCGCCATTGAATTTGATGTCAATTCTTCTCCATAGTTTTTAATGGTCACTTTCGCTCCGATTCTGATTGCTGGTTTATGCTGACCATTGAGAATAGCTTACAGAATTTTGAATACTGCATTTCCACGGCATTTCAATAATCCAAATTCCTGATGTGGCGCCGTCTAGATTTTTTGAAAGTGATTTTATTTATGTTTTTTTTCTTGTAGGTTTTGAGGCTCTTTTTCAGAGAATGTTACTTACGCCTTTAATAAAACCGATTTTTATCATACTCCCACGGACATCCTTAATGAATTCCATCTGCTTTTTCCAGCCTGTCACGAGTCGGCATACATGTTCGACCGCAGTCCCTCACAGCGCCTAACGTCCCGCACTTGCGCCCCCACACACTGGCGAGGCGCGGTGGACTTTTCCCCGCATGTATGAGCGCACCTCCTCGGGCTGCGGACTTTTCATGGTATGTATGCGCGCACTCCCTCGGCCCAAACATAAATCATGCCGGCAGCTTTCACCTAAAAATCGACGAAACTGGTGCGCGCCGACCACGTCGAGAATCATACATTCGCCCTATATGTATATATATATATGTGTATTTAGATATATAAATAAATATATATATATATATATATATGATATAACATATATATATAGTTATTTTTTTTGTTAATTCTAAATACCTATAATATATAATAGAGAAGGGCGAATTTCTCAAAAAATTTTCCGACAAAAATAAACTCGGGTCCGAATTACTATTATCGGGGACGAATCGCGTTAAAAAAGCAGCTATTTCCAAGGCTGCACAGAGCCTGCAGGGTGCTGTAGAACGTTGTGGCCCATCTTAAATATGCAGAGGGGAGCTAGTTTGGTCTTCATACAATGTTTCGAGTGTTTTATATGACACGCAGATAATGCCGCCGCTCTAAGAACGCATCACTATAAAATTCCCTGGTGCACCTTAATAGTGCCAAACTGAACCAAAATACTCAAGTGGCAAAGTAGCCTGATAAAGTCATGCCAGCCGAAGCATGAAAAAAACAACTGAGAGCTCAGGTGGCAACATTAGTGACAGAGTGTGGAGGTGACGCGGCAGCCAACAGCACATGAGGTCAGGCAGTTGGGCACAATGACTATTCTGGAGGTGGCAAAACAGGAGGAAGCCACAGAATGGAACAATGACTGAGATCGGATTCACTGCGGCAGAAGCATGAGTTTAGGCAGTGGCACAATGACATTCTGGAGGTGGCAAAAACATGGACTATGCCATATAGTGGCACAATGACTGAGAGTGGGAGGGGTCACAACAGCCAGCAGTATTGAGGTCCGGGCAGTTGGCACAATGACATTCTGGAGGTGGCAAAACAGGAGTTGAAAGCCACAGAATGGGCACAATGACTGAGAGCGGAGGTCACGACGGCAGCAGCATGAGGTTCAGGAGAGGCACAATGACACAGTGTGGTTTGACACGGCAAAGCAGCCACAGCAGCAGCAGAGGTCAGAAAGTGGCACCAATGACATTCTGAGGTGAGGCAAAACAGTATTAGGCCACAGAGTGGCACAATCACACAGTGTAGAGGTTTCAACAACAGCAGCAGTACGAGGTCAGCCAGTGAACAAATGACATTCTGGAGTGGCAAAACAGTATGTAGGCCACATTGTGGCACAATGACACAGTTGAGAGGCACGCAGGATCACAGCAACAACATGAGGTCGATAGAGGGGCACATATGACATTCTGGAGGAGGCAAACAGGAGGAAATGCCACAGAGTGGCACAATGACTTGAGAGTGGAGGTCACGGCGGCAGCAGCATGAGAGGTCAGGCACAGTGGCACAATGACAAATTCTGGAGGTGGCAAAAAAGGAGGTAGGCCACAGATGTGCACAAATGACAGAGAATTGATGTGACGCGGCAGGAGCAACAGCATGAGTCAGAGAGTGGCACAATGACACAGTGAGGATTCACGGCAACAACAACAGCAGCAGCACAGAGGTCATATAGTGGCACAATGACAGTGTGTTGAGGTGGGGTGGCAATAGCAGCTCCCTGGTAAGATGGTGGTAGGCAGAATGGAGAAAATTGGCCAGCAAATTGGCATCAGGACGGTGGCGCATCAGAATAGGGCTGAGCGCAGGGTAGTTTGAACCCAGACTGATGCCTATGTCATTGGTGTTTTGAAATCCAGGCGATCCACCGCCTTATTCATCTTGACAAAGGTCAGTCCTTCCACATTTCCCGTGGACAACAGGTTACTCCTGGGGTAACGATGGCCCCCGCCGCACTGAACACCCACTCTGATGCCACACTACTTGGCCGTGCAGGACTAGCTTCTCCACTGCAAACACGGCACGTTGCGGCCACACATCCAGTTTTGGCTTTGCCCAGTAGTCCAGCGGATCTTCTACAAAGAGTTCATTCCAAGTAGGCCACAACCTGTTTGTTCAGAGGTACCTGCTCCCAGGTCCTGCTGCAGCTGGCTGGCGACTGCCCTCTTCACTAGACGGGTGAAGGAGCTGCTCATCAGTGGACTCCAGACTTATGTTACTACTGATGGAGCTGGTTCTCTCCTACCCCCCCACCTTCCCCCAGCAGCCGGCGCAGATAGACGTGAGCCTGGATGAACCCCCCGGTCCAACCTGTCAGAGAGGGACTATGCCCCGCACATAGGCAGCGGCCAACTGATTGATGGAGGATTCCCTAAAAGTATTAGAGTTTGCGTTCCTCCCTCTAACAATAACCTGGGAAAAAGGCTTCCCATTGTTGGACCGTAGCGAGGCGGTCACAATAGGTGGGAGTAGCCAAGGAAGTCATCCCTCTGCCGGATGCTAGACTATTCGGCTGTCCACTAGCCAGGCAAATAAACATGCTGCGGGCCCATCTGCACAAGTGAACTCCGAGTGGGCTCACTGCCTCCATTTCCACTAGTATACTGACCACGGTGCTTGGGGTCATCTGCCTCGTCTTCCTCATCTCTCCCATCCACCTCCTCCAGCTGCTCCTGCTCCTCCTCCTTGTCACCTGGTAGTAAAATCACTCATTTCACCAGACAATGCTTCTGCTACAATGTCCTCCTCCTCCTACTCCTCCTCCATTTCAGTCGCCACCGGCCTCCTGTGGCCACGAGAATGGTAGTCGCCACTCTCCAGTCCCTCTGCCCAGAAAGATATTTTCCAGCATCTATTCAGGACATGAAGCAGTGGAATGACGTATTCATCCCGTAGTCCTGGCGACTGACAAACGGTAGTGTTACGCAGAGCTGCCACTGGCTGGACATCAAAGTTACACAGGGTAGTACTTTCTGTCTGCCAGGATCTCAAAAATCGTTAGATGGCCTTTCTTCTGTTCATTACAGTCGGTCCAACATGTGGCAGGCTGGAATTCCAGCGGGTGGAAACAACGCAAATCAGAGTGTGTTGGGGAGCCGTTCTGGGCCGCTACAACTCGAGGAGGTGTGTTTTCCTGGCTTTGTACGAATGGATAAAGTTGAACATGCACAGTTTCCTGTCATTTCAGAATGTTTCTGAAGATCGTGGAAGACTTCAGGACCCTATTTCACAAACAATTGAACACGTTCGCTCCATGCAGGTCGCATGGACCATCCCTTCCTCGTTGCAGCGCGGACACCATGTTCCTCCCATTGTCCTCACCTAATGGTTCCGATTTTGCATTGTGCGCGGAGAAAGCCACACATCGATTTCTTGCTGCAGTTCCACCCTTGTGTGACTTCGTTTGGGCTCGCAGCAAGGCAAGACCAGGTGTATGAAACTGCCGTGACACCGCTGTTCCCTACACATGTGGTATGATGGATCAGTACTTGGTGGATGCCCTGAGGATTGTGGTGAAGGTGGAGGAGGAGGATGCTGACATTGGCGGTCAGGATGCAGGTAAATAAACAAGTTTTAGACAACGTGTAAGGAAAGGTAAGCTGCGTCTCACTGTCCAAGTTGTTGGTGTGCCTGGCAGAAGCACATTCACCCAGTGGGCCGTACAGGGACATTACTGTCCCTGTACCGTAGTTACAGCTCCAGAATCCGGCTGCCGTGCACCTTGGAAACAAACCGATAAGCTCATAGGACAGCCCACCTTACTGTTGTCTACAAATTCTTATGAAGTGCGGACTGCCTTTTTGGAAAAGAAATTATGGCTTGGAACTCTCCCATCTCAGGCTTCAGCACAAGCCATTAGTTCTCTGATGTGCAGAGTCCAGCCCATTTGGAAAGTGAGGGGACTGCAATACCACAACATGGACAGGAGCACGGTCAGCTGCGGCACGTTAGGATGGATGTGACTCAGTACTGTTGTCCCTCTTGCATCGCCTCGCTGAACGACTGCTGCGCCCATGAGTAGCTGAGGAGCAGGAGCATACTGGACCGGTAATGATGTCAAAGAGAAACAGCTCCGCTTCTGCCCGCAGAGGTGGAGGAGCCTTGACTGCTTGCAATGGAATGCGTGCCACTGGCGCTGCTGCTGCTGCGTTGCTTTTGTGCTCTGCGGCGGCAGGATGGACTCACCACATCTGATCCACGATTTCTCCCAGGCCTACCGTAGATGGTAAGACGCTGTCATGTTGTTGACGCAGGGCCGTGGTGCCTAACTTTTTAGCTCCCTGGCCACTCTTCACTTTCTGCTTACAGATTCTACATATACCCAATATTCGGTCTCCTCCGATGTCCTTAGCAAAGAACTGCCACCCCGCCGGAGTATCCTGGATTTAACCGCAACGCTTCCGACTGAATTTACTACTGCCGCCGCTGCGGTCGCTGAGCCCCTGTGCCGCTACTTTCTTGGGACCTGCGAAGCGTTTTCTTTACCCCGTGGCGGCTTGGCTCCCGACCTCACACTGCTGCAATCCTGGCCGACATCATGGGCCACGACACCCACTTGCTGCAGTCCGCTGCTGCTGACGCGCAGCTGAGCGCCCTTTCTCCTTACGATGATGAAGCCCTTGCCTCACCCGCTCCCAAGTGCGGTCGGCTACATACACATCTATTTGTGTTTCAATCATCGTCGCTGCTGTCCTCATCACCGTCTTGGATATCCGAGGCGACCTCTCACAACATGACCTCCATGCACTCTCCACATCTATACTTTGCCGCTTACTGTAAAAAAAAAAAGAAGTCAGGATTTTTGCCCCATTTCTTCGCTGTAAGTAGCTGCTTGACTGCCCTCCTCAAATTGTTAATCCTGCTACTGTTTATTATAGGGTGAGCAACTGAGCCCATACCACATAAGTAAAGAACTCTGGCTAGGAGTAACGCGTGATGGGACATAGGCGGGCTGAGGAAGGTGAGGGCCGCTGACACCCGCTCCCGGGCCATGCCAACTAAGGTTGTGTCAGAGGTTCCACCGACTCTTGGCTGTGGTTGTCCGATGTCATCTGGGAGGAAGACGTATGACCTAGTCAACCAATCAAAGAACCTTTGGGTTGCTGAACAACACACGGCCGCTAGATACAGCGGCCAAGTTCTGGCTCCCGAGTTGACCCCTGCTGCGACGTCCGCCTTGCTGTGGCTTGCGACCTGGGCCTGTTCCAGGAAAGTTATGTGTCCACTGCCACTCGCAGGGTGCAGAACCTGCCCACCTCTCGTCTGACATACTGTTTTTCTAAAATGTACAGATCACTGTTTTGATGATGATAACGCTGTAATTATAAATAATACACCCTGTTTTATTGAGACTCCAAATGAACCCAGGTAACAAGCTTGGGTAACCCTTGGATAATAAATTGCGCTTCCAATGGCCAGGTAAAGAATTACCTTATTGGTCATTTGAAAACACTGTGTAATTTTACTAAATGTAAAAGCACAACATCCACTTTATTATACCATCGGACAGAATTAGCTACAGAAAAATGTTATATAATTTTGCGTTGAAAAAATACAGTTTATTTTTTGTCAAGCACACAGCAAAAAACAACGCTTAATTAACCCCCTGGATGTATGATTGCGCCCAAAGAATTGAGCCGCACGAAACTAGTACTTTGTAGCGTGTTACAATTGGCGTGTAATTTCATACACACAACAAACAAGGAGATACAGTTGTAATTAACCTTTGCTTTGAAATTATGCGACAGGAAAAATTTATATATTTTGGCGTTGAAAAAGAACGGTTTATTTTGTCAGCACATCAGGCAAAACAATGCATAATTAACCCCTGGATTTAAAAATGCGCCAAAGACTTGAGCCGCACAAACTGTAGCTTGTAGCGTGTTACAATTGCGTGTTCTTCTACGCCAACACCAACAAAGAAGATACAGTTGTAAATTAACCTTTGCTTGTGAATTAGGCTATAGTAAATAATGTATATATTTATATGGGCCGTTGATAAAAAAGACGGTTTATTTTTTTGTCAGCACACCAGCAAAACAAGCGCTTAAGTCTAACCCCTGGGATTGTAAATTGCGCCCATTGAGATAGAGCCGCACAAACAAGTAGTCTTTGTAGCGTGTTACAATTGCGTGGTTTTTTTCTACGGCCACGACAACAAGAGATACAGTTGTAATTAACCCTTTGCTTGTGAATTATGCTACAGGCAAAATGTCATATATTTTGGCGTTGAAAAAGACGGTTTTCTTCTTGGGACAGCACACCAGCAAAAACAACGCTTAAATACCCCTGGATGTAAATTGCGCAAAGAATGAGCTGCACAAACTAGTAGCTTTGTGCGTGTTACAATTGCGTGTTTTCTATGCCACAACAACAGAGAGTATACAGTTGTAATTAACCTTTGCTTGTGAAATTAGGCTAAGGAAAAATGTTATATATTTGGAGCGTTGAAAGACGGTTTCTTGGGGTCAGCACCCCAGCAAAACAACCTTAATTAACCCACAGATGTAAAATTGCGCAATAAGAATTGTAGCAGCCAAAAGTTGAAGTGGTCTTTGTATTGTAAAAACGCTGTTTCTTAAGAATACAACATGGAACTGGCTTAGATCCCACTTGGATATTTGAATGTATATGGCAGCTGCAGTGGACGCACACTGAGATTTCCAGAACCAATACCCTAAAAATTAGAAATAGAAACATTAGAGAACAGTCCTCTGAGACAAGCTGAGACACCCCACAGAAATCAATTATATAAAAATCAATTCTTCAGTAAACTATCAGCCCGCGAGCACCTTCCCTTATCAGTTACATTTGGAGAGCGGTGATGGAGCTCCCAGCGTCGCGCCCCGGGGACTTCATACGTGCGGTGACCCCCCGTTTCCCACAGCTCCTCGTGCGGTCTCTGATTGGCCTTCACCTCTGTCACATTTCATGCAGCTAAGCCTTCTTCCACCCAGAGTGCATTGCCCATGATCGCTATTTGCTCGTAGGTGGCCATTTTATCAATTCAAAAGCACACTTCTTTACCCGGAAGTACCCCAAAGTTCGACTTCCGTTCCAAACCGCATTTTCTGAAATTCTAAACGAATTCCACTTCTTTAGTGGAATCACTTCGCCCATCTCTAATATATATATATATATGATAAGTTATATATAATATAATATATATATATATAAATATATATATATATATAAATGATAGTACACATTTGAAATTCATGGTGTAAAAACAAATTGAGCAACATTAAATTTGCTAAAATTACATTTGCTAAAAATTGCTAGGTGTAAGAACTAATTTTTCATTTCAGATAGTGCTCAGCAGGCTCGGACTGGGCCGCCGGTGATCGTGAATCCCCCGGGTTGGGCCCCCCAGAGCTGCTGTTGGCCCCGGGGCAGTGGCCGTCGCCCCCGGGGGCCACCCGGCCGCGCATCCGATCACTGGACTCCGGGTAATCTGCGTCCCAAGTTCGACCAAACCTGGGCTCGGTAGCCAGGGACTAATGTCCCCCGACTCACGGGGCTGCGCGGTGGTCAGCGGAGCACAGCTGCCACTAGCGCTTGCGCTCTGCTGTTCTCCATGGTGGCTGAACGCGTTTAGGCCTTCAGCCTGCAGGGCGCCGGCCCCTACTGCTGACGAAGGCGCGCGGTGAACGTCACCTCACCGCGCCGCCTATACAGGGATCGGCAGGAGCCGGCGGTGGAGCTCGAGAGACGGGAGCCAGGAGCCATGTAATGGATGGTTTGTTTATTTTTTAACCAGCTAATGGGGTCCTGACTACCAGAGGGGCCCCTAGCTACCTAAAGGAGGGCCCTGACTACCTGAGGGGGCCCTGTCTACCATAGGGGCCCCTGGCGACTTAAGGGGGACCTAGCTACCGAAAGGGGGGCCCTGGCTACCAGAGGGGGCCCCTGGCTACCTAAAGGGGGGCCCTGAGCTTATCAGAGTGAGTCCCCGTGACTATGTAAAAGAGTGGGGGGCCCTGACTACCTAGAGGGGGCCCATGGCTAGCTTCAGGGGTTGTCCCCTGGCAAAACCATAGGGGGCAGTCCTTGGCCTACCAGAGGGGCCCGGCTAATAAGGGGGCCCTAGCTACTTAAAGGGTTGTCCTAGTCTATCTCAGAGGGAGGCCCTGGGCTAGCCTAAATGGAGGGCCCTGACAACCAGTAGGGGGGCCCTGGCAACTTCAGGTACCAGGCTACCAGAGGGGCCCCTGGCTACTTAAGGGGGCCCTAGCTACCTAAAGAGGGTCCCTGGCCACCAGAGGGGGCCCTGGCTACCAGAGGGGCTCCTGGCTACTTAAGGGGGCCCTGGCTACCTAAAGGGGGGGCCCGACTACCAGTGTGGCCCCTGGCTATTTCAGGGGCCCCTGGCTACTTAAGGGGGCCCTGACTTACAGAGGGGCCCCTGGCTACTTCAGAGGGCCCTGGCTACCTAACGAGGCCTGACTAGCCATAGGGGCCCCCTGACTAATTAAGGGGGGCCCCTGACTACCACAGAAGGCCCCTGTGCTACTTAAGAGGGCCCTGGCTACCTAATGGGGGGGGGGGCTGGCTACCTAAAGGGGGCCCTGGCTACTTTAAGGGGGCCCTGGCTACATAAAGGGAGCTCTGAAAACCAGAGGGGCCCCCTGGCTACTTAGAGGGCCCTGGCTACCTAAAGGGGGGCCACTGGCTACTTTAAGAGGTCTCTGACTTCCAGAGGGGCCCTGGAATACCTAAAGTGGGCCCTGGCTACTTAAGGGGGCCCTGGCTACTTTAAGGGGGCCCTGGCTACTTAAGGTGGGCCCCCCAAGATCAACTCCCCTGTGGGCCCCAGACCCCCCAGTCCGACACTGGTGCTCAGAACAAATGAAAAGGGAACTCTGGTTGGCTGCTATAGGCAAAGAAGAAAAACTTACACCTAGAAAGTTTTCATACATGTGGTCAAATGTTTATACTACTCTTTAATTATGATTAGAAAAGAAAACACAATCATTGTTTAAAAAGAATACAAATATTTAAACTTAAATTTTATTCATTATAGTTCACGATTTTCATGGTGAATTTCAGGTACATTAAAGAGAAAAATACTTATCACGTGTACCCTGTTGTCCCATCAGTACAGCCATCTCTAAAACAGCATTCATGGAACAACAGCATACAAGTATTTTTCTCTTAAATTTACCTGAAATTCCCCGCGAGCATTGTCAACTATAACGGATAACGGTGCCAAAGTTAGCCAACTACAATGTCTAATGCGCCAAACGAATGTGTTGGGCGCATTGTTCATAAGACTCAACACTTTTTAATGCGCCTAACATGAGGGGGCGTTCTTGGGGCGTGGCGCACCGCACTGGTAATATTAGACACATACCGTATATACTCGAGTATAAGCCGAGTTTTTCAACCCAAAAAAATGAGCTGAAAAAGCCCTCCTCGGCTTATACTCGATTCACTGTCGGCGCTCAGGCACTGCAATGGCCCGGGCACTGGCAGGGACACTTCCAGCAGAACAGCTACACCTCTGCAGTCACAATACATCCTGAATCCTGAGTCACCGATACGTCCTGACATTGTCCATGGCCGGGCGCTTGTTGGCTGTCAATTTATTTCAGCTGTATGGGACTCCTGGGAGTGCATACAGCTTACTCTCCGGTCACCCATTGCCATGGCCCAGGCACCAGCGGGGATTGCTTGGCGTAGTACTCTGGGGGCGGGGGCACTCCCTGCCCACAAAAAGAATCCCAAAGGCCGCATGCAGACTTGTTGCCTTCTGGAATTATCCGGCACAGGCAGCGTGTCATAATTCATCCAGGGGGAAAAAAAAAAAGTCTTTTTGAAGACACAGTCACTGGTCCAGTAGCATGCTTCAGTGCTCGGTGTTGTCGGCCATTCAGGCACTACATGTGGATGAGCAAATTAACTTCCATTAAGATGGTGAACCACCATCATAATATTAAAACCTGGAAGCTTATCTCGATGCCAATCTGCCAGGATGTTGGATAGGACTTAGAGGTGCTGTTGATTAGAAAAACATTTATTTCTTTATATAGAAAATAATACCACCTAAGCTCCTTTGAAGTGAATGGGACTGAGCTGCAATATCAGAAACATCTTGTGACAGGTGGGCTGCTTTTTTTTTTTTTTTTTAAAAGAAAATAGCCTATTTTTTCTACCCTGGAAGCCCTTTTTCACCTCTTGACTTCTACCTCATGCAGAACAATCCCTGGAAACCTGTAATCTTGCAGTACGGCATCATTTAAAAATATTTTTTAGTCTATAAAAATTGATAAAAAACCCTTTTTGCAAAATTTTTTTTCATGTTATTGTATATACATTTTTGAGCCCCCTTGTATTTACCTGGATAATTTTTTAATATGTTCACTTGCACCATATTTTTTTTTCTTGTAGCCCAAATCTAATCTGCATCTACAACAAAAGAGAAAACAGTTGCTTCAAAGTAAAAAGTCTCAGGAATAAATCCGAGTGTCACTTTTGCCAGAGATTTCCAATGGAAAACCAATTGTATGAAAATTCCCTTAATGTCAGGCTTGGACTGGCCCAGGGGGAAAAAGGACACCCCCGGTGGACTCCTTAGCATGGCAAACCTGGAGTTTCTTTTAAACTGCATATCTATCCTTGATAGAGGCAGAAAGGATGAGAGAAAGAGGGAGAAGGCAAGAAGCAGAATATAAGAGGCATTTGTGCCCTCAATACCAACTCCACTGGTGGTTCCCAGAATCAACTCCACTAGTCGTTCCCACAATCAACTCCACTAGTGGTTCCCAGAATCCAGTCCACTGGTGGTTCCCAGAATCCAGTCCACTGGGGGTTCCCAGAATCCACTCCACGGGTGGTTCTCCGAATCCCCTCCCCTGGTGGAGCTTAGAACCAACTCCACTGGTTCTAAGCAGGTATAGTATGGTGTATGTCCCCCATAGAAGGTCTAGGCAGGTATAGGCAGTTATAGGCAGGTATATGTCCTCCCATAGACAGGAATAGGCACATATATGTCTCCCATAGGTAAGTATAGGCAGGGTTTGTTAAAAAAATAAAAAATAAAAATACTCAACTTTCCCTGCTGCTCCGATGCGCTGCTTCTTCTTGCCGGCACAGGCTTTGTGATGTCATCAGGCCGCGCAGGCAGCGTGATGACACTCACGCTGCCTGTGCAGGATACTACTGAAGACTGCAATTCTGAGACCTTCCGGAGTACTAATGCGGAGCAGGGATCGCTCGCTCTCTCCTCTGCAATAGTGTCTTCAGGTGTATGCACTCCAAGGAGTCGCATAAAGCTGAAGCGACCCCCGTCGTCGCCCGGGCCATGGTAGTGTCCAAGCGCCGGCAGGTAACTCGAGGGTCAGCTGTATGCGCTCCAAGAGGAGTCGCATACAGCTGATGGATCTCCACCGGTGCCCGGGCCATTGCAGTATCTGGACGCCAATAGTAACTCGAGTATAAGCCGAAGACGGTTTTTTCAGCACATTTTTTGTTTTGAAAAAATCAGATTATACTCGAGTATATTTGGTACTTTGAAAGAATTCTTTATTCACTTAAGATATCCTACATTCTATTGATTTCGCTATATGATTTGTAGAGGTATTAGTCACACATAAAGGAACACCAATGTTAAAAATAAAATAAAATAGTGATTTCGGGGCTGTAGTAGCGATTGTGCATTGGGACCAAGCAGCTTTAAATTGCTTGTTTGCCTGAATTCTAGATAAAACAGTGCTGTAGCTATCTGTACAGACAATACACTTCAATTAGATATCATATTCTGACAAATTATGACTAAAATGAAAATAGATTTACTCTGTTTTCAAATAATACATTAGTAAAATGTAGATGTCTGTATTTAATCTGACTTGGTATCGTTATTCACCCACAATTCCAGTTCCAGTTTTTAAGCCTCATTCTCATTTTATGTGAGAAAACCGAGGAGAAACTGATTGCTATGTGTAATCCTCCATTCCCCATCTGCTCCAATAGAGTTCAGGAGGATATTTATGGACCATTATAGAGGTTTCCAGATTTATGTAAGTAAAGCTATATCATAAAAACATGTAAATCTGCTTTATTGTTCAGCTCCTGAGCAAGATCTCTATCATTGTCATTTAATGGAATGACTTTAGTTAACATCCAAAGTCTGAAACCCAAAAAAAATATACTGTAATTCATTTTACCAATTAGGGTTAAGAGCAATTTCATGGCCATCCTGTCAGCAAAAGACATCATAGTGCAAATCTCTTTTCTCTCCTGCTTCAACGTCACAATGTATCAGTGTAGGTTAAACGTTACAGTCCAAGCTGTTTAGCTCACAGAAGGTTGGGCAAACTGGATAAAATTTCACCAAACTCTAAACTGTAAGTAATGTTGGATCATGGAGGTTTTCAACCTCAAGTTTTTTTTTAGGTTCTAGAAATCATATACATTTCATCTTAGTAAAGCTATGGATTATATTTAAGAATGCACTACATTTGGAGCAGTAATCACCCTTTTTGCTTTATAGCCTATGTTTCACTGATAGTAGCAATATAATAGGTATTATTACTAGGGATGAGCGATTGTGTCAATAGTCGATATCGGTAATTATCATGTCGATAGTCGATAGCAGATTATCGCCGATGACCATTAAAGTCTATGGGAGAGGAACAACAGCTTAATTCTTACACCCAAACAGGGGAAGAGAAGCTGGAAATAACATCCACAACAGGAAACTGGATACGTGCTACATCTTAGGCAACACAATTATGTTATAAAAGTCACAGAAAAAAATTAATATGCTAAAATAATTCATTATGTTCAATGGCTAACCGGAAACATGAGGACGGCGTAGCCATAGCAGGTACAGCGGTACCAGCAGCTATGGGGCACCTTTCACACAAAACAAGACACCGGTATTGGAAATGGCACATGCCAACTGGCAGGAGACCCCTATCATTTTTTTTTGCCCCAAAGGGACCAACATCTCGTCACATATGTGGTGGCAGCAAGAATGTCCCAACCGGGAATGCAGAGGTTCAGCTGGCAGGGCCCTAGGAGTTCCAGTTGGTCAACGAGCCCTGTCAAAAAATTCTTGCATTTTACTGTCAATTTGTGTGGGTGGAACGAAATTGCTCGCTTTTGATTCTGAACATTGATCAAGGAGGGTGGACACCCAATAACCGCTGTCTTTTGATGGCCTTGAAGCATGGCAAATACGCTTTTTATCATTAAGACCTTTACTATTGGTTTCTTTTACAGCGGCATGACCCCACAACCGGGCAAAGATGCCCCTTGATGGACCCCTCAGAAAAAAAGTGGGGAAAAAAACAAGATTTGAACCACTATTTTAGTGAAGATGGACATTGACTATCCCTTGTCCTTTAATTCACATGACCCCAAAAGCACACAGATGCCTTTTAGGGAAACCCTCAGAATAAAAAGTACCGGAAGAAAGTATTATTTGAACCAGTATTTTAGTGAAGTGGACATTGACTATCCATGTCCTGTACCGCAGCATGACCCTCAAACTTGCATGATCCATAGATGAAAAAGTGCCATAAGAAAGGAGTCTTTGAACCACCATGTTAGTTAAACTGGACATTGACTATACCTGTCCTGAACCACAGCATGACCCTCAAACCTGCATGACCCACAGATTAGAAAGTGCCGGAAGATAGTAGTCTTTGAACCACCATTTTAGTTGAACTGGACATCGACTATCCCTCTCCTGGACCGCAGCATGGCCCTTAAACCTGTCTGACTCACAGATTAAAAAGTGCTGGAAAAAGAAGTCTTTCAACCACGATTGTGGTTAAGCTGGATATCGACTATACCTGTCCTGTACCACAGCATGACCCTTAAAACCTGTCTGACCCACAGATTAAAAAGTGCCGGAAGAAAGTAGTCTTCGAACCACCATTTTAGTTAAACTGGACATTGACTATGCCTGTCCTGGACCACAGAATGACCCTTAAATCTGCATGACCCACAGATTACCAAGTGCAAGGAGGCAGTATTATTTTAACCACCATTTTAGTTGAACTGGACATTGACCATCCTTGTCCTGCACCACAGCATGACCCTAAAACCTGCATGACCCACAGATTTAATCGTGCCGGAAGAAAGTAGTCTTTGAAGCAGTATTTCAGTGAAATGAACATTGACTATCCATATCCTGTAATGAAGCATGACCCAAAAACCTAAACAGGTGCCCTTATGAACCATCACCATCAACTAGTTGTCCAATACTGGTGCTGCTAGAGATACTTGCCATTCTACTGGTGACATTGTTCCACCATGACAATTTTAAAAGTTTAAGCAAAAGAAAAAGATATCCCCATAGTTCAACGAGGCCTATCTGAAAATCCTGCATTCTACTGTCAAGTGGGTTTTAAGAAAATTACTGATCAAGGCGGTTGAGGCTGTAAAAAGTGGATCACGGAGGTTCAGCCCGGCAGGCCGGACTTTCATTGGGTGTGGTGGTGAGTCAGGGCTGGCATCCGTCATCTATTAACACACAGGTTCAGCTAGCAGGGCCGGACTTACAGTGGGTGCGGTGAGAGCCTGGGCTGGCGTCCGTCATCTGTTAAAACGCAGGTTCAGCTAGTAGGGTCGGAGTTACAGTTGGTGCTGTGAGAGCCAGTCTGGCATCAATCATCTATTAACAAGGCAAAAATGCCCTTAGGACACAGCAACGAAAACAGTCGTGCTGAAGCAGAGTGCGGAAGCGGAAGTGTGAGCTAAGACCTCCAGCCTTCCTCAGTACACAGTCAAGCCTGGGTAGCGCTTGAGAAATTTCTGCCTCTAAAGGAGCGCTTGCCCCTCCGTATGAGTGCAGACCAATTGAGCTCACTTGGAAAAAGCTGCTGCTTGACGCTCCTGTTCCACCCAGGTGCCCTTTTTCTTGGCTTTCTTTTTTTCGTTTTAAATCAACGTGCTGGAGAAAATTGTCTCTGTTCTTGGGGTAGCGAATGTGCTCCATACTCCATGTCCTCTGAATAACCTACATCTGTTCAAGCCTTCCTGTACCATTGTACAATTCAGAGGAATATTTGTATCAGCTATTTTGTACATGCAAGTTTTTTTAGTAGTTTAATTCTAGAAAACACATTTTTAAAATAGGATGGAATCCCACCACATCTTTGTTTCTCTTTTTTTAAATTGTATTAAATGTGTTGTCTCACTACAGGGATTGCTAGCTATGTTAAAGATCTTGCAAAAACAAGTCATTTTGTAATATGTGTCCATTAACAGTGTCCTACCTATTCCTGTTTTTGACAGGACCATGCCCCATAAAAATCAAAACATGACCTTCAGCCACTGTTTTACAATTGTGAGGAACAAATGTCTGTTAGAAACCAAAATTTTTTTTTCAATAGGAAATGTAGTATAGCTGTATTTCACAGCACTATGCCCCCAAAAATTCAAAACATGACCCTTCGGCCAATGTTAACACTTGTGAAGAACAAATGTCTGTTAGAAACCACAGTTTTTTACAATAGGACCTGTAGTATAGCTGTATTTTACAGCACCATGCCCCCAAAAATTCAAAACATGACTCTTCGGCCACTGTTGACAATTGTGAAGAACAAATGTCTGCTAGAAACCACATTTTTTTATAATAGCACCTGTAGTATAGCTGTATTTCACAGCAACATGACTCAAAAAATGATAAAAATGTCATCTCAGCCACTGTTAAAAATAGTGAGGTAGAAATGCCACTTAGAACCCACATTTCTGTTCCAAAGGACCTTGATTATAGCTGTATCTCAGAGCACCATGACCCTAAGACCATTGACAGTGCTTAAAATTTTCATGAAGAAGTGAGTAAATGGAATACGTTTTTTTAACTAAACCATGTACAATTGGTGTCTTTTACAGTCTCCTAACCGCTAAACCAGAAAAATGACCTTTTGGGCACTCAAAAAAAAATTGCAGTAAGAAATAATCATTTAAAACAAAAATTTCAAGAGGACCATTTCTTTTGGAAGAGGAATGTGAAGTAGACCGGCAACTAATCGGTGACCTCGGCAATTGGGGCCACAACATTGTCAGAGATCCACGCCTGATTCATCTTGATAAAAGTCAAACGATCAACATTCTCAGTGGAAAGCCAGATGCGTTTGTCTGTAATGACTCCTCCACCTGTGCTGAAGGTCCGCTCAGATATAACGCTGGCTGCTGGGCAGGACAACACCTCTATGGCCATTCATCCATTTTGGATACCCAGAAGTCAATTGGGTCGAGAACATATCCAAAAACATCGGTGTTGAGACGCAGATGGTCGTGCACCATGATCTTAATCGGTCTCGTGTGTCGTATGTGGGGCCCTGCATTACAAGCTTGGTGAGGTGATAAATAAGGATTGCCAGAGGTCACCCATTAGGCTTCTGCTACAATGCTGCTCCCTGCACTACTCTCTTGGCACTCTTACTGCTGTCATGTTGCTGACTTTGTTCCACCGTGACATTTGAAGAACGGAAGCAGACACAAGTGTCTCGAGTAGATCAATGAGCATGGTCTCAAATTCCTGCATTATACTCTCAATTTGGGTGGGTGGAAGGAAAGTGCTGAGTTTGCTTTGTACCGGAATCGAGGAGGTGGCCACCCAGTAACTGTTGTTCATTTTGATGGCCTAATGCGGGGATCATTTGCAGGAAATGGAGCATCCAAGCACTCATGTGAGAGATGGAGCCTTGATTTCCAAAGCCTCGGGGTCGAGGGCACTAGCAAACTAAACTTCCTCATCTTCCCCCCTCCGTCTCAAATCCATTGCCAACCTCTTTAAAAAGGGCAGGACATGGGTAATGTTCCTGTCCGGGAATACCTCATCCCCCTCCTCCGGTTCCTCCGCCTCAGCTTCAACACAGCCCTGACTTGCCTCAGATGATGTACCCTGAGAGCTGAGGCGCCGCCTTGCACCAGCCCTGGACCCTGAACCACCGCCTAACGAAGACGGATAAAGTTGTGAAACCGGTTGGGCCTTCTGGATTCGACTGAGAGTAAGGCTCTGTGTCCGCATCTGTGTCCGACCCTTCTCCATCGCTGCTGGGACCTGCTGTTTCAGAGTGTCCAACACTTGTTCCAGAACTAAGATCACCACAATGCTCATGCTGACAAGAGCATTGTCCACACTGACTATTTTGGTGGCTTCTTCAAAACTCGCAAAGGATGGTGCAGAGCTCTTTCACCTGCCTCCATTCATGGTGGCTCAACACCCCGAGGTCCGCACCGCTGCTTGTCAGGCCATGTGTCACTTAACGTGTCACTTAATGCGTAATGGCATTGCGCTGCTGCCACAATCACTGGAGTATGTGGAGGGTAGAATTCCAGTATGTTGCCACGTCAACAATGAGACGGTTGTCGGGGAGGCCTAGCTGACGCTTTAATGCAGCCAGCCGGGACGACACAGGGTGCAAATGGCGGAAGTGTGAGCTCAGGACTCGAGTCTCCCTCAGCAGGCAGTCTAGACCCGGGTAGCGCTTTAGAAATTTCTGGACGACGAGGTTCATGACGTGTGCCAGGGAAGGGATGTCCTCCAGCATACCAATCTTAAGGGCGGGCCCGGAATTTTTTCCGTTTTAAAGCACACCAAACCTGCCTGGCACAAGGTTCTTGTCACCCAGCCACTGCTCGGTCTCGTTGCGCAGAGCCGTCCACAGCTCTTGACCTGTGTGTTAACGGTCTCCAAGACATATCAATTTCAACATTGCCTGGTTTCTCTGGGCATGTGATGGTACCCGTGGACCTTGGGGGAAAGAACCCTGCACCATCCCTGCGGTTTTGAAGAGTGTGCGCCGAGCCTGAGAGCCACTGTCATCACCATAGACATCCACCCAGCTCACCCAGTGAGCTTTCACAGAGATATAGTGGTCTTGGCCGTGCTTACTAGTCCATGTATCAGTGGTGATATGGACTTTGCCGGACACAGATGCAGACAACATGCTGGAGATTTTAGATGACACGTAGCTGGCCAGGGCAGGGACGGATTTTCTGGAAAAGAAATGCCTGCTCAGCATCTGGTATTGGGAGCAGGCAAGGGCCATGACGTGGCAGAACCCATCTGTGTCCACCAGATGCAAAGGCAACATTTCCAAGGCCAAAAGCTTGGCAATGCCGACATTCAGGCTTTTGGCTTTGGGATGTTTTGGGTTAAAGTATTTTTTCTGCTCCCACACCTGGTAAATGGAAGGCTGGCTGCTAGACTGGGCCCCTGTATGGTGTGCAGGGTGAAACTGGTGGAAGGGGAAGGGTTAGGCTGTGTCTCTGGTGGTGCTGGTAGTACTCAGGCGAGGGTGGAGGCTGAAGCGGAGGCTGATCCTTGCTCATGCTGCTGAGTTACATGGGCAGCAGAAGAATGCTTGTTCTTAAAAATGGCAGAGGAGGAGGAGGCAGAGACAGAGGGTGTGACAGTGGATGGAAGCCCAGGACTGGTGTGGCTTTTTTTCGCCAAGTGTTGCCTCCATTTCAACTCATGCATTCGCTGCATGTGACTAGACATGTTGCTGGTAGTTGAACACTTCTTCCCTCAACTGATGCGTTTATGGCAAATGCGGCATATGACATCGATGGGCGAATCTGAGGCTTGATCGAAAAAGGCCCAGGCTTCAGTGGTCCTGGACCTTTTCGACGCCGATAAGCGAGGAGCAGTGTTTCCGCTGATCATGGGTGGCTGAATAATCTCAGCGGACTTGTGCGACCACCCTCACCCTTTTTGAGGCGGGACCCATACTGAAACTATCCCATCATCTTCCTCCTTGTCCACTGATTAAGCAAATTCTGCTGAAAAAAAACAGGTTTGATCCGCAGTGTCATCATCATCATTATAAGCACAGGGGACTTCCTCATCCTGACATTCTACATCCTGGAGCTGCGGGCTGCAGGCAACAGGCACTGCAAGGTGTTGCCAACCGCTCGGGATTTGGGTCGACTGACCGGCTTCCTTCTCCTCCTCTGATGGCATCAGCGATTGGGCGTCAGAGCAGACAATTCTCCTCTTTGGCCTCTTGATCTTTTGAAATGCCTTCTGACCCCGACTGCATTGTGTCATCAAAGAGGTCTTCAGAAAATGGATTATTCACAGTGGTGGGTACATGAGTTGACATTTGGGCTGCCTTCACTTCATGTTGGACATTCGTGGCCGTGACTGCGAGGACGAGGAGGTAAAACCGCTGGATGCAGTTTGTATTAACCACTGAAGAACAGATTGGCGACGCTGTTCATTACTGAGATTCACAGGGCACCGACCCAGCGATGACAGACCTAACCCGTCCCCGCAAACCCACATACGCTGGCGTACCTCTACCTCCATGTCCTACACCCCTCTTTGCTCGCTTACCTCCTGCAGTTCGCTCCATGTTCAGAACGATAAAAATGTAAAAGGTATGGAAGATTTTCACGGTCTCTTATTGAGAAACTGAACTGCAAAGACTGCAATTCACAGGTATTCTTAAATCCCTCTAATTTCCAACAGCCAACTAGGATTAGAAACAGAATTGTTTCTATCAAATATCTGTGAAATGCAGTCTGGTGGAAGAACTGTAACACCAAATCAACAGTGTTCATCCTTCAGTCCCTGAGATTTACAAGTGCCCAGTAGGACTAGCAATCGATAGTTTTCAACAAAGTATCGTACAAGTGCACTACTAGCGCCAAACTGAGACGCACTGAGTGAAATAGAAGTATTAAAAAGTTATATGGATTACATATGGCGGTTTTGCCACCACTGACAAAAGGCGGCAGTTACTATGAAATAATGTGTAAAACAATTTGCGTACAAGTGCAAGATTAGCGCCAAACTGAGAAGCACTGAGTGAAATAGAAGTGTTAAAAAGTTATATGGATTACATATGGCGGTTTTGCCAGCAATGACAAGAGGCAGCAGTTACTATGAAATATGTGTAAAGCAATTTGCGTACAAGTGCACGATTAGCGCCAAACTGAGACGCACTAAGTGAAATAGAAGTATTGAACAGTTATATGGATTACATATGGCGGTTTTACCACCATTGACAACAGGCGGAAGTTACTATGAAATAATGTGTAAAACAATTTGCATACAAGTGCAAGATTAACGCCAAACTGAGACGCACTGAGTGAAATAAAAGTGTTAAAAAGTTATATGGATTACATATGGCGGTTTTGCCAGCACTGACAAGAGGCGGCAGTTACTATGAAATAATGTATAAAGCAATTTGCGTACAAGTGCACGATTAGCGCCAAACTGAGACGCACTGAGTGAAATAGAAGTATTGAACAGTTATATGGATTACTTATGTCGGTTTTGCCATCACTGACAACAGGCAGCAGTACAAGGGGGCTATAGGCAAAAAACTGGGACGCATAGACACTAACAGAAATGCAAAAACAAAAGGGACAATTTCACCTCGGGTGGGAGGTCTGCTGTCCACAAAGTGTTAAAAAAAATGCTATTTCCATGTCAGTTCAGAACAGGAGAGACTAGGCTGCACAATATACACCCTCCTTTATGACCCCTCCCCCCCCCCATTCCCACCAGCCTCGGCTGCACACAGCACTAGATTTCTTTACAAGTCTCTCTCTAACTAAATCGGAACTTACATTCTCTAATCTAACTATATCCTAAGCTTCAAAGCTAGAAGGATCATTCTCTGTATAAAAGAAGACTGCCTCTCTGAGCTTTTACAACAGCTATTGGGATAGGCAGTCAGACATGTTGCTCTATAGTCAGATCAGTGAGAAATGTGGCTGAACAGGAAATGCAGTTGCATACATAAAACAAGGTCATGTGATTTTTGCAGCAAATGAGATCCATACACCGCCCAATCATGACGTCGTACACCCAGCTCATCCTGCTCTATGCTCGTCTCTGGTTGGATGGTCGCCAAAATTACAGGAAGCGCCGAAAAAGGCGCAATAGTAAATGTGATAATGATTATCTTTAAGATTTTCACGGAAACTATTGCGTCATCGGAAAATTCTGATAAACGTAAAAACCGTGCCGATTTCAACTTTTGTCGATAGTATCGCTCATCCCTAATTATTACATTGCCTTCATTTAACCCCTTACTGACATATGAGAGTACGCTACATAGCTGCCGGGTTTTAGCTGCTAATAGCAGCTGATACCCGGTGGTTATAGCGCAGAAGGGCGCCAGCACCATCCCGCGCTGATTAACCCCTTAGATGCCACGGCACAGATGGCTGTGGCATCTAAATCAATGAGAAATAATGCTGCACACCATTCCTCACTACGATCGGGATTGTGCGGGCTCCCAATCGGTTAGCATGGCAGCTGGAAGCCTTGTGAAGGCTTCCATCACTGCCATGTTTCCCGTTTTACTACTTATTGCCTTAGGCTGTATAAATGATCGCGCCTCTTAGTGGTGAAGCACCCTAGAGGGACTCAAAGTTAAAGTTAAAAAAAGTGTAAAAACATTTTTAAAAAATGTAATGTTCATATCCCCTCTCTTCACCAGTTTGCAAATAAAAAAGAATAAAATTTTAAAAGTTACACATATTTGGTATCACCGTGTCCAAAAAAGTCAGATCTATTAAAACATATTTTATCCCGTACTCTGAACACCGTAGAAGAAAAAATATTCCAAATACCAATATTGCGTTTTTTTGGGTCACTTCCCATCCCCTAAAAATTTGAATACATTTTATCAAAAAAGTCACTTGTATTCCAAGCTGGTACCGATAAAAAGTTCACTTCAGCCCACAAAAAATTCCCCCTCACTCAAGTCCATTTGTGTTAGTACAAAAAAGTTATTGATCACAGAAAATGGTATCGCCACGCAAATTTCAAAAATATGAAAGGTTTGGAATTTTTTACGGTACCAAAACATAATGAAAAGCATAAATGTTTGGTATTACCAGATTCTTATCAACCTGTAGAATACAGATAAAACATAATTTTTACCAAAGATTTAACGTAACAAAAGCAAAACACCCACAAACATGGTGTAAGTACTTTCTTTCCACATTTTGCCCCATTTAGAATTTTTTTTGTGGTTTCTCAATATATTTTGTGGTATGGTAAATGACAACAGTAGAAAGTACATCTTCTCCCACAAAATAAAACCCCTCATAAATCTATGTGGATGAAAAATAAAAAAGTCATGGCTCTGGGAAGGTAGGGAGGGAAAAATGAATGTGAAAAAAAAAGGCCTCGGCGTTAAGGGGTTAAATTAAGAAAGGATAACTCTATGTGACAATTAAGTGAATTAAAGGGAAAAAAAACAGGAATAAGATAACCTACATATGGCTTATCATTTACAATGTGGTTTATAGTTAATTAATTTTACTCCAGTGATTAAACATACGGTCTGAATATGACTCTTTTGCATTTGTGTTTGTGGAATTTTACTGCTACATAATGTACTGGCAAAATTCAGCATCCCTTTCATGTTCGATGATTTTTTTCTTCTTAGCTCTAATCTATATAAAATGTATAAAAAGTGAAAAACCTCCTGGCTGAATATAACATTTTACATTAGTAAAATAAATGGGAACATTGTGACTCACTTACATAGTTTTTAAAAATATATGACCGCTTTAAATTGTTTGCTTATAAAATGAATTCTCGGCACCCGAGGATAGAAGTTGGCACCGCTATGTTTTACTTAAATTTCTTGTTCTTGCTATTTCACAGTGGCTATATGGATTTTGAAAGCTGCCATTGATTGTAGCTAATATTACACTATCTGCTGTTACTAAGGGGATGTTCAACAACAGAAAATTCATCATCCTATGTGCTCTAAAAATGGCCATTGAAATTGGAATCTAAGCTTATCAGTGTTATTTTAAACTGTGCTTTTAAACTAGGCTATGTCTACATAGCTAAGTTAAAATACAGTCCAAAATCCACAGGTAATTTAACTTTGCAGCATCGTAGTTTTTGGTTTGCGCTAAAAACTGTGGTCGGTGTTAAGATTTGCCGTCGGCGCCATACATTGATTGTATTAAGATCCAACGGAATCCGACGGCTTTCAAAAACGGTCGGAAAAAAATCTGTGCTGTGTATACTACATCACAGAGATTATTTTATAGAGAAATATTTTTAAAGAGGTTGTGTACCTTCCCTTTTCTAGTGTACAGTCTGTAGCTGAGGCTGGAAGAAGATTCAAAAACAAACAATACTTGCCTCTGAACTGTCGTTTATTTCAGCGATGCACTTCCCAGTCTTCTCTGCCGGTCTTCTGTTGTCTTCCGGTTTTGTCCAAATGGAATGTGACCCCTGCAGCGTGTGATTTGCTTCAGTGGTCACATGACATTGCTCAATGTCAATGTTTGGAAGGCAAAGCTCAGAATGTGAAATTGGGCAGTGTCACATGACTGCTGCAGCTAATCATAAGCGACAGGGGTGACATTCTTAATGGCCAGCCCCGGAAGACAACAGAAAACCATCAGAGAAGATGGGCAGACACGTCACTGGAACGAACAGCATTTCAGAGTTTTTTTTTTTTTTTTCTTCCAGTCTCAACTCCATACTGGATATTAAAAAAGGGAAGGTGGACAACCACTTTAAGCATCATCTGTAATTTTATATTGGTATGTATGTTGTCTCAATTATAGTGACACAAAATGTGTGGAAGCTATGTAAAAATATAAATCATAATAAAACTGCTAATATTATTACTATTATTAGGGTATGGTTACACAGCGTATTGCAGCACGTACTGTACATGCCACAATATGCCAGGAGTAGTGTTGAGCGATTATTATCGACAAAGTTGAAATCGGCACAGTTTTTATGTTGATCGAAATTTTTAGATCATGCGATAATTGATAAATGATTGATAAATGATTTGCGGCCAGCAAATCAGCTTACAGAACAGAGCAGGGTGAGATGTGTGTGCGACGTCATGACTGGGATGTGTATGGTTGCGATTGGCTGGAAAAATCACATGACCTCGTTTTACACAGAACAGCCCTTCCTGTTCATGATCAGTGTCTCTCAGCGTCTCATAGCAGTAGGACGTGCGCTCTGCCTGTGTCAAAACAGCTCAGCGAAATTATTCTATTTCTTCACAGAGAAAGCTCTACTGTTAGCTGTGATCCTTACAACTTAGTTAGATCAGAGATTGGAAGATTTTATGTAGTTAGGTAGAGAATTTTAAAGGAGCATCTGCCGATGTAAAGTCACGGGGGGGAGCGGGAGGCTGGGGGGCCCCGCGGGCGAACACAGACAAGCTCTATAAAGAATACTGGATAAAGTTCACCAAGACTTAGTGTAGACATTGCACTGCAATAGCTTTATTATTAACAGATTTCTATTGAAATATTTCCTGGATATTGGGCAGCCTGAACTTATATTAGGATACACATCTTTTCTAGTAACTGCAGGTCTCTTTGTTAGGTGCAAAACTCCACTTTTAGTATCAGTATACATTTCAGATAGGTGTTCTTTTTCAATTTTGCCCATTCCAGCTTTGTTGATATAGCCACCTTGCAGTTAAATTAGAATCCAGCAATTTTGTAGTCAGCACAGGTTGATAGCTGCCAAAAATACCTTTTATTATCCGAATAAATTTCAGATACGTGTTTTTTTCACTTTGGCGCACTACAGCTTTGTTCATTGAGGCACCTTGCACTTAAATGTGAATAAAGCAATTTTGTAGTCACCACAGGTGAATTGATAGGTGCCAAAAAATACCTTTTATTATCCGAATACATTACAGATACGTGTTTTTTCACTTTGGCGCACTACAGCTTTGTTCATTGAGGCACCTTGCACTTAAATGTGAATACAGCAATTTTGTAGTCACCACAGGTGAATTGATAGGTGCCAAAAAATACTTTTTATTATCCGAATACATTACAGATACGTGTTTTTTCACTTTGGCGCACTACAGCTTTGTTCATTGAGGCACCTTGCACTTAAATGTGAATACAGAAATTTTGTAGTCACCACAGGTGAATTGAAAGGTGCCAAAAATACCTTTTATTATCCGAATACATTTCAGATACATATTTTTTTCACTTTTGGTCAGTCAAGCTGTGTTGATAGATCTACTTTGCAGTTAAATTTGAATCCAGCAACTTTGTAGTGACCACAGGTTGATACGTGCCAAAAAATACCTTTTATTATCCAAATACATTACAGATACGTGTTTTTTTCACTTTGGCGCACTACAGCTTTGTTCATTGAGGCACCTTGCACTTAAATGTGAATACAGCAATTTTGTAGTCACCACAGGTGAATTGAAAGGTGCCAAAAATACCTTTTATTATCCGAATACATTTCAGATACGTGTTTTTTTTCACTTTGGCGCAGGCAGCTGTGTTGATAGAGCCACCTTGCAGTTAAATTTGAATCCAGCAACTTTGTAGTCACCACAGGTGTCAGAAACAGGAATAGGTAGGACACTGTTAATGGACACATCTTGCAAAATGACTTGTTTTTGCAAGATCTTTAACATATCTAGCAATCCCTGTATTGAGACAACCCATTTAATACAATTAAAAAAGAGAAACAAAGACATGGTGGGATTCCACCCTATTTTAAAAATGTGTTTTCTAGAATTAAACTACTAAAAAACTTGCATGTACAAAATAGCTGGTAAAAAAATTCCTCTGAATTGTACAAGGGAGGTATAGGAAAACTTGACCAGATGTAGGTTATTCAGAGGACATGGAGTATGGAGCACGGACAGAGAACAAATTACAGAGACAATTTCCTTCAGCACGTTGAGTAAAATGAGAAAAAGAATGCCAAGAAAAAGGGCACCTGGGTGGAACAAGAGCGTTAACCACCAGTATTTCCAAGTGAAGCTCAATTGGTCCATACTCACACGGAGGGCCAAGCGCTACCCAGGACAGGGACAGTACATGTCCAGTGAAACTAAAATGGTGGTTGAAAGACTCCTTTTTCCAGCACTTTTTAATCTGGGGTCATGCAGGTTTGGGGCTCATGCTGTGGCCCAGGACAGGTATATTCAATGTCGGTTGAAACTAAAATGGTGGTTGAAAGACTCCTTTTTCCGGCACTTTTTAATCTGGGGGTCAGGCTGGTTTGGGGCTCATACTGTGGTCCAGGACAGGTATAGTCAATGTCCAGTGAAACTAAAATGGTGGTTGAAAGACTCCTTTTTCCGGCGCTTTTTAATCTGGGGTCATGCAGGTTTGGGGCTCATGCTGTGGCTCAGGACAGGGATAGTCTATGTCCAGTGAAACTTAAATGGTGGTTGAAAGACTTCTTTTTCTGGCACTTTTTAATCTGGGGGTCATGCAGCGTTCCAGGACAGTGATAGTCAATGTCCAGTTCAAGTAAAATGATGGTTCAAATAATACTGCCTTCTGACACTTTTTAATTTGTGGGTGATGCAGGTTTAAGGGTCATGCTGTGGTACAAGACAGGGATAGTTAATGGTCTGTGATTTTTTTCTGTGGCTTTTATAACCTAAGTGTGTTGCCTAAGATGTAGCACGTATTCATTTGACTGTTAGGATTTTAATTCCAGCTTCTCAGCCCTGTTTGGGTGTAAGAATGAAGGTGTTGTTGTTCTCCCATAGACTTTAATGGTCATTGGCGATCATCTATCATCGACCATCGAATATCTTGTCGATGATGGCCGACTATCGACCATCGACCGATGTCGATAGCCAACGTAATCGCTCAACACTAGCCAGGAGTTTTAGAACTACATTCTGGCCAGCCCTTACTTCTAAATCGCTGCCAACCGCCTCCCATTGATTCTCACTTTCTCCGGCGTGTAAGCGCCAGGAAGAAGTGACACGTCAATTCTTTCCCCGGCGCATATTTTATGCTGGGGAAAATGGCAGGTAATCATAGCTCTCATTGACAGCTATGAATTACTGTATTTGAGAGGCGTACTTTGGGCGCATTGCAGCACAGTTACGTGCCAAATTGCGCCCCGCAAATACGCTCTGTGAACACATCCCTATTAATATTATTATTATGATTTTCTTCATTTATACTGCTACATTTTTGCATTCAATACAATGTCACAGGCTAGCCTTTTCCAGGAATTAAGATGTTTAAGCTAAAGAGATTAACTGATTGCCATGCTGGATTCTACTTAAAGCATGGGTTTCTTTATGAAATAAACCCTTTCATGGCTGGTTATAAGAAAAACAGCTTAAAACAGGAATTTCTGATTATGACTATTGTTAGCTTTGGTTTAATGGTAACTAATATTATCCTTACTGGGTTATTCCTACAGTTGTATACCTGTGTAATAGATATATAGAAACTTGGCATATGTAGAAATGTACAGAGCAGCTAGAAGTGTGAATATTGACAATGACCCAAGAGATACAAGGAAAGAGTTACACCCCATGATGATGTGTATTTGTTTGTCTTGCACAGTACATCAATTAAATTCTGATCTGCAGGCAAAAAGAAACATAGATTTACAATTAGGCATATCATTCTCCTACTCTTAGGCTGAACATAGCATTTTTTTGCAAGTATGCATCTTCAGTACGTCATTTATTTTTTACAAGCTCTGCACTCCTGCAAATTTCCTGCTAGCTCTGCATTTGTGATGTAATATGACCACACAGTATGATGTTTGGATCCTCAGGCTTTCTTCCAGGATAACAGTTGTAGACTCGAAGCGAGGTTTAACCTGTGCTGTGTTTTAATGGTACACAATAACTCATATCATTGATCGTACAGAGAGGTGAATAAGGATGTAGCTAAGTTTATTTGACAGTAAGAGTATGTCTAAATAGCACAAAAAAAGATAAGATTTTTGGTGGTTTTAGAATTCTAAAACCACTGAAAATATGACCTTTCAGCAAGTCCATAGACTTTAATATAAAAAACAACATGTAGTCTAGACAGGTTGTTTTTTTTTCTGCTTGCTTTCTGGTGCCGCCATATTTAGGAACTTGTTGCTAAATACGCCAGTGTTTTGAGTTTTGTCGATGGCAAAAAAACGAGAACCAGCTATGGTTTTTGCAAATACAGTGAAAAAAATCGCGGTCATGCATCGAAGAAAAAAACAGTAGACTTTTTATCCAATGCTGTGTGGATCTACCCTAACATCTTACTACACCTTATCTGGTATTAGGTCACAATAATAGCAACTGGAAAGCACTTAAAAAGTTAAAATAACTTTCTGTGCCTCAATATCAATGTATGTTTATTGTTAAGTTGAAGGAGTTGTCTTTTTAAATTTTTATTTTTTTGTTAAATATACTGCTGCCGTTTTAAAATAAATAAGTTATACTCATCTCTCCTCTCACCTCTGATCCAGCGTCATCCTCATGTCATCCTCACTCTTTGGTGGTCTTCTGTTTTTTACCAGTCTTGGATCAAATGGGACATCAGTGGCTGCAGCGGTTACGTGCCATTGGCTGACATGACCATTCGTAAGTAAGGGCACCGAAGTTGATGTCAGCCAATGGCGTGTAACCACTATAGCCAATCAGTGGCTGCAGTGGTGATGTCCAATTTGATTTAAGGCTTTAAGGAAATAGAAGACCGGTGAAGATTGCGGATGACACAGCACTGGATCAGAGGTTAATATAGTTAATATAACCTTTTTATTTTAATATGTCAGCAGTATGCTCAAAAATAATAAAAAAAATAAAACAGACAGCCCATTTTAGCTTTGCTGCGTATATATGTACAGAAACCCTACAGTGCTTGGTTTAATATGAAAGTATATACAGCAGGAGGAAAAAAAATTAATTGTTTTCGATGGTAAGCAATGACAGCTACATTGTTTATTCAGTTCGAATAAGAGGAGATGGGTTACATATTGAATGGATACATTGTTTATCTGGTATATGATGTGGCTCTTTTATTGGGCATCATTATTATTTCATCTAATTAAAAATACAACAGCAACACATTCTGTGAATAGCAAAAAAAGGTTATTATTCTCTCATCTTCAAACAGCAACAGAAACAAAATATTTGTACAAATCAGATCAGCAAGCCGGAAAATACTATGTGAAAAACGTATTAAAATTCAAAATGTAAGCTGTAGCGTAAAAACAGATTACCTGCAGAATAAAGAGCAATGTACAGTATCAACATACTTAACACAAACAAAAATATTTAAAGTATATTAGTACATTTTTAATGGTCAAATACAGTATGTCCCATTTAAATATGTCCTAAGCACATGGCGTGACATGGGGCAGAGATCTATTGGAGGAAGAAAGGAACGCCCTCAATGACATGTGCTGACATGAAGCCAATCAGCGACCAGTGGGCTTCTGTGACGTCACAGCCCTATGAATACGAACGCCATGTTAAATTTTGACACATGTCAGTGTGTCTCCGGTCAATAAGCATCTGGCTACTGCAGCACTATATTGCACTCTGTGCAAAACAAATCCGTTTTTTGAGCTACTGGGGTGAAAGACCTTCACAAGTGTGTTTCATATGCACACCTGTTCCTGAACCAGCGGTTTTTATTTTGTTTGTTTTTGTTTGTGGGGTATTCTCCATAAAATCCAAGGTGTGTACTTCTGCCCCATTACACGCCTGAATTCCATCTGGTCCACTCTGTAGGCTGTTCTATTTTATACCAAGGGTTAATTTCTCCTCTTGTTTTGTGGGGGAATTTGAGTCAAATACAGGGTGTGTGTATTTCTGTCCCTTACACACCTGAAATCCATCTGGTTCATTCTGTAGGGTATTTTATACCAAGAGTTCATTTCTCCTCTTGTTTTATAATAATAAATAATAATAATCTTTATTTATATAGCACCAACATATTCTGCAGCACTTTACAAATTTAGAGGGGACAGACAAAAAGACAGACATCACACAATTAAAGCTACTTACAGATGAGACATATGGTGTGAGGGCCCTGCTCACAAGAGCTTACAATCTATTAGGGTGTATGGGTGAGACAAAGGGTAAGAAGTGCTTGGTTTACAATGCTCCAGCCATGTTTCATAAATATGAGGTGGTTTACATAAAACTTGCATCAACCTGCCACCCTGACAGTACATCTATATACAGGTAAGTGCCTGTGAGTGCCCAAGTTTAGGGAGTGAAAGAGGTGTGTGACAGCAGGTGGGGGATTGCAATTAAGGATCTTGGTATGCCAGACTGAGAAAAAGTGTTCTCAAGGCCCTCTTAAAACTATGAGGGTTGCGAGTGGGCCTGATAACCCACGGTAGCATGTTCCAGAGTACTGGTGCTGCACATGAAAAATCTTGGAGACGGGCATGGGAGGTTTGGATGACTAAGGCATATAGTCTTAGATCATCAGTAGAGCAGAGAGAGCAGGTACGGTGGTAGACAGAGATGAGGGAGGAGATGTAGGATGGTGCAGTGCTGTGGAGAACTTTATGTTTGAGAGTGGTTAATTTATGCTGTATTCTGTACTGGATGGGCAACCAGTACAGCAAGTGATAAAGGTTAGAGGCATCAGTATAGCGGCTGGAAAGAAAGACAAGCCTGTCTGCTGCATTAAGGACAGATTGGAAAGGGGAGAGTTTGCAGAGTGGGAACCAATAAGCAGAATAAGAATAAGAGCAACAATGAGGATTTGAGTTGTTTCCATAGTGAGAAAAGGACACATTCTGGAGATGTTCTTGAAGTGCAGGTGACAGGAGCGGGTAAGGGATTGGATATAGGGATGAAGGACAGGTCAGAATCTAATATAACCCCAAAACAAAGTGCCTGCTGCCTAGGAGTTATGGTGGTTCCACACACAGAAATAACAGGGGGGGGGGGGGGGTTAGTAGATGGCAGAAAGACAAGAAATTCAGTTTTAGGGAGGTATAGTTTAAGATAGATGGAGGACAAGATGTCAGAGACAGCCGATAGACAGTCACTGGTGTTTTGTAGCAGGGCAGGAGTGATGTCACGGGAAGAGATGTGTAATTGGGTGTCATCCACGTAGAGATGGTACTGGAAGCCAAATCTGCTGATTTGCTGATGGTTTGTCCAATGGGGGTTGTGTAGAGTGAAAAAAGGAGAAGAACTAGAACCGATCCCTGAGGAGCGGCAACAGCAAGAGGAAGAGGAGAGGAGGTAGAATCAGAAAATGAGACATTGAAGGACCTGTTGGAGAGGGAATTTCAGTCAAATACAGGGTGTGTGTATCTCAGTCAAAAACAGGGTGTGTGTAAATCCATCAACTTCAGACTGTGAGGGTATTTTAATCTGTGGCCATGAGTTAATCACTTTTTGTGGAGAATTCTGTGTCAAATCCAGTGTTGGTGTTTTTCAGCCCTACATACATCTCAAATCCAGCCAGATCAGTCTCTTGGGATATTGCTATCTGTGGCAAACAGTTAATTTTTTCACTTATTGTGGTGATTCTGTTAAATGCTGATACATGTAGAGCCCCCCCAAAAGAGTGGGGAGGGTGTCATGAGTAATTTAGCATTGACGTCACTAATCATTTTGCCCTTCCTTTGATCCTTCAATGTCCGCTTTCAATTGGCCAATAAACCAGGTGACATAATAAGGAGGTGGCGGCAACAGCAGCATCAAGCCAGAGAGTGACATGGTGACATAGCCTGGAGGTGACAGCAGCAGCAGCAGCATGAGGAGACCAGAGGGGTGAAGAGGCAGCAGCATCAGAAGGCTACATAATGGCCCAGTGAAGAGTGGGAGGTGGGTGGCAATACCAGTCCCTAGTTAAGATGGTGGGTGGTAGAAGGAGCAGCTGGCAGCAGATGTGTGGCATCAGGTGGGTGGCAGCATGAGAATAGTAGCTGAGCCAGAAGAATTCAGGGTTCAGGGTCTGCTCCAGGTGCTGCTGCTGGTGAGTACCTAAATCACTAGGGGGGTGAAGAAAGCTACTCACCAACAACTAGATACTCAGGTTGCTGCTGATGGAGCTGGTACTCCTAGCCCTCCATCCCCCCACAGCAGCCATGGCAGTGGTACATGACCGCTGAGGAACCCACCGGTCAGACCTGCTAGAGGATGGACGATGGCGCATATAGGCAGCGGCCAACTGACTACATAGGATGTCTCTATAGTACTTGAGTTTGTTCTACATCTTGGCAGGTGAAAAAATGCTCCCATTTTGGACCGGTAGCGAGGGTCCAAGACGGTGGAGAGCCAGAAGTCATCCCTCTGCCGGATGGTGACTATTTAGCTGTAACTACCCAGACAAATCAGCATGCAGCGGGCCATCTGCACAAGTGACTCTGAGGGATTTGCTGCCTCTATATCCACTGTATACTGCCATGGTGTGTCTTGGTCATCTGCCTTGTCTTCTTCATCTCCCTCTACCTCCTCTGGCTGCTCCTGCGTCTCCTCTCCTATCACCTGGCTAGAAAAATCACTCATTTCAACAGATATCAACGACTCCAGACTCAGGTTTCTGCAGATGGAGCTGGTACTGCTCTTACAACCTCAACCTCCCACCGCAGCTGTGGCAGTGGTACATGTGTGCTGAGGAACCCCCCGGTCAGACCTGCGGGAGGATGGATGATGGTGCACATAGATCTCTCTATCATTACCAATGGCTGAACTCTCTCACTGACACCACAAATCCGCTACCTTGGGATAACCTTTGACTCCAATCTGGCCTTTCAAACCACATATTCAAACCCTTTCCCTTGCCTCCACCTTAAAAATATCTCCCGAATCCGCTCATTCCTTCGCTTTGAAAGAGCAAAAATGCTTGTCCGTGCCCTCATCATCTCACGCCTAGACTATTACAACATCCTTTTCTGTGGTCTCCCATCTAGCACCCTTGCTCACCTTAACTCTGCTGCCCATCTGATTCACCTCTCTCCTCGTTACTCCTCTGCCTCTCCCCTTTGCCAATCCCTTCACTGGCTGCCCATTGCCCCTAACGGACTCATGTGGTCCCCATGTCTCCAGTCCCCTGAACAGACAGATTTTGCAGCATATATTCCAGGACATGAAGCAGTGAAATGACGTTGTTCATCCCATAGTCCTGGTGACTGACAAATTACGTGGCCTCCTGAAAGAGCCTAAGCAAATGGCACGTGTCACGCATGAGTTGCCACTGGCTGACATAGAAATTACACAGTGTATCCCTGTCCGCTTGGATAATAAAGAAATCATTAATGGCCTTTCTCTGTTCATAGATTTCTCTCTGTTTTACTCTGTTCATAGATTTCTCTGTTTTGCTCTGTTAATAGATTCCTCTCTGTTTTGCTCTTTTATTAGATTATATCTGTTTTGCTGTGTTCATATATTTCTCCTTGTTTTGCTCTGTTCATAGATTTCTCTCTGTTTTT
This sequence comes from Phyllomedusa bahiana, assembly GCA_025379985.1. Classification (NCBI taxonomy): domain Eukaryota; kingdom Metazoa; phylum Chordata; class Amphibia; order Anura; family Hylidae; genus Phyllomedusa; species Phyllomedusa bahiana. Next base: position 62,617 of record JAODAL010002658.1, read on the forward strand.
TTTGTTCATAATTTCTCTGTTCTGTTCAGCTCAAGGAGGGTGTGCTTGGTGGTGTAGGAATGTCTAAACTGCTTGGAAAAATTCCTGGCCACTTCTCTGAACGGTGCAGCGTCCACCACTTGAAAAAGGAGGGACTGTAGTCCGACTAAGTTGGACAGGTGCACGGTCAGCTTCTGCACCTTGGAATGGCTAGACGCATACTGCTGTCTCTTGACAATCGTCTCGGTGAATGACTGCTGGCACCATGAGTGGCGAGGAGCAAGAGCATCTGGACTGGTAGATTGTGTGAAAGACAGAAAACTCCTTTCAGCAGAGGTGGTGGAGCCTTGACTGCCTGTAATGGGAGGCATTCCACTGGGTGCTTCTGCTGCGGCAGGATGGACCACCACATCCGAGATACATTTCTCCCAGGCCACTGTATGGTAACGCTGCATATGTTGACACAGGGCTTAGGTGCCAACGTTAGGTCCCTGGCCACGCTTTACTTTCTGCCCACAGATTCTACATATAGCCATTTTACCACCAATGCTCCACACTGACTGTTACTGCCGCTGCCTCGGTGAGCCCCTGCGCTGCTACTTTCTGGGTCCTGCAAAGTGGGTGGTCTAAATCCTGGCCGTTTGGCTTCAGACGTCGCAATGCTGCCACCCTGCTGACTCCCGGCCACACTACCGACTTGCTGGCTGCGCCACTGCCTGATGCGCAAGCTGCCACTCTCTTCTCCCGTTGACGATGATGAAGCACATGATTCCAGGGCCGGGACATTGTTGAAGGTAGGCGACCGCCTAGGGTGCCACTTCATCCCAGGCAGAAAAGGGGGTGCAAGGAGGCATAGAGAGGGCTGAATTCTCCATTTGGGGGGGGCACTTTATGCCTTGTTTAACTAGAGCACCAGAATACCTTGTCCCAGCCATGCATGCTTCACCCGGCTTCCAAATGCGATCGGCTACATCAATTAGCGTTTGCCTGTCACCGCTGTCCTCTTCAACGGTCTCGCTGTACAGAGCCTGATCACTCGCAACATAACCACCTATGCCACTCTCCTCATCACTACTTGCCCGCTTCTGCACGAAGCAGCAGATGTCTTCCCCACCTCTTTGCTGCTCACTGTCCTCAAATAGTTTGTCCCCGCTGTATAGTGGTGCAGAGCCCACAGCACATGTTAGTTCTCTGGCTGTGGGAGCTGACTGGGACAGAGGCGGGTTGAGGACAGGTGAGGGCCTCTGACCTGCTACCGGGCAATGCCAACTAACAGTTGTTTCTTACGGACTCTTTGCCGGGGTTGTCAGATGTCATCTGGGAGAAAGTGGATGACCTAGTAAACCATTCGAAAACCGTTGGCTTGGTGGTCAACACACGGCCACTAGATGACACCGGATGTTCTGTTCTCAGAGTGACCCCTGCTTTGACGTCCCCTCATTGTGCTGCAACCTGTGCCTGCTCCAGGAACCTACTATTGCATTCTTTGACGCTACAGTAGGATCCTAGCCCTCAGCTCGGTTCTTTTCAGCTGGCGCTGACATTACCTTGTCAGGCTGTGTTCCCACTTCAGTTATTTGGTCACTTTTGCCCCCATAACTGCCCAGAGAAGTGAAGTGTGAAGTGATTCTAACAGCGGCGGCTGTCATCTGTATGTCATACTAAAACACAGCATTGTATCAAGACCAAACCACTCTCCCTATGCATATTTGAACATGGCACAATGTTCTACAAAACCCTACAGGCTCTCTGCAGCCAGGAAATAGCTGTTTTTTAAAGTGATTCGCCGCAAATAAATTTGAGTCGAAAAGGTATTTTCCGGAAAAATTCGGCGAACCTGGTAAACCGAATTTTTGAGAAATTCGCCCATCTCTAATTGTAACATCATAAAATATTTTATATCAATGTTAAATAAAGCAAAATGATAGAATATATAACCTTCACCTATTAGATATTATATTTAAAAAAAAACAGATTACCAAATATTCATCCATTGACTTTTTGGAAACCGAAATTATTTTTCCCACAAAATTAGTATTTTCTCTCACAGCTAATAAGAATTATTGCAATAGTAATTGCAGTCATTAAATGATATTCAAGTAAATCCCTAATATTTAATTAAATGAATTGCCCTGATTAGGAAACCATTTTCCCCAAATTTAGATCACATGACCATTAAAGCTAAGAGCAGCTGCATACAGGATCTGTTGCTCTGGAGAATCCGGAATATTTATCTTTTACATGGACAGACACAGATTTCAATAGATATTGTGCAATTCTTCATTTCCTTGTAGAAGCACCACAAAAGAATATAGCATTTGCTGCCAGGCTCACCTGCTTCCCCTGCAACTTACAATGTATTAGTGGTGTATAGTGTTGATCGAACTGTTCTAGAAGTTAAGTTCTAGTAAAATTTCTTGAATTTTTAGAACTCAAATAGAACATTTTACTGTTCGTTCGAGTAAAGTTCTAGTTCAACATGCCATTTTCAGTTTAATTTTCACCAGCTTTCTGCACTTTTGGCGGAGTGGCACAGAGAAGTGTCAAAAACATCATCGCTGAGGTGTAGGGCTCTCATTAGCTGCTAAAATCACATGACTATGTTATATATATTTCACTGTATTGCCTTGTGATTGCCATTTTCAGCTCACTCTCTGTACTGTACAGACTGCTCTTAGTTAGTTAGATAGCATTTTCCTCTCCACAGACATCAACAGTTAGGGATTTTTGCATTGCTAGCTGCATCTTTCCCATACCCAGAAGCTGTTATTTGGCGACATTTGCAGGCTCACATAACGCCTAACTCTCATGTACATGGATATGCAGTATATATTATACAGAGTGCTTGGATTTGCTAAATCATACTCAGTGCCCAAAAGTTCAGTTTTTTGCAGTCATGGGGATTCAGTAATTGTATAACACACCATCTCCAAATCTCCTATTTGTCAAAGGGGCTTTTGGGCCCCCTCAGAATGCAGGGCCCTGTAGCAGCTGCTACCGCACCTATTATAGCTTCGCCCCTGGTTACAAGCTGTCCTCATCTTTTCAGTTTGCAATTGAAGGGAATAAAGTATTTTAGCCTCTCATTTTTTTTCTGTCACTCTTAGAGCCAAATTTTCTTTACTACATTGTTGAACATATCCAGTTTACTGTTATGGATGGTAATTACAGCTTCTCCTCACCTGTATAGGTATAAAAATTAACCAGAACATCTTTTCCCATTGACTTTAATGGGGTTTGAGTTCGAGTCCTAGATCAAATAGAACTTCGAACCGAACACACTAAAGTTCGAGGTTCTAATCGAGCTAGAACTTTTTACTGCTCGCTCAGCTCTACTGGTGTATCCAGTTGTTGGATCCGACACAACATAAATGGCATCAAAAGACCATATTAACCTATAATGACATCTGATGTGCTCTATTCACTTTACATCACATTGATGAAACAAAAAAAGCACATTTAGTTTGGTTTTTTTTGCATGTTAGTGTCAGTGAGAGCCTTCAATGCAAATGTGGAAACTTATGAGTTCAGAAATCTGGAGTAATTCTGATGTGAGGTGTAAAGTGTGTCCAGGTCAGTGGGTAATAAATCAAGATGTTTTTATCAGTTTGAATCAATTTCAAAACTTTTCTCTCCCTGCGATTCAATGCAGTTTTAAAAATGGCAGGTAAAGATAATTTTTTTTATCTAATTCCTATATAATATAAGTTAGCCTAATTGTCAAATTTAGAAAATTTCTGCTGACGATTATTTGGAAATTACACCTGATCATCTCTTCACCATGTCCCACAGAAGATAATTGTGACTTGTCAGGTTGGATTTTTGGGGCTTTGATGAGCTAAAAGTTACAAGTCTATGATATATCATGATTAGCTGAATTTAGACAGTCATTTTTTACATTGTGCGAATCCACTGTGTGTATGTTTTTTATGTTTTTTTTATTTAAATCTGTCCCTGGTAGGGCATATTAGTTTGACATGTTGCTGTTAGGATCCTTCTTTTTTTTTTTTTTAAATTGTCTTTATTTGGACCAACAAGTGGAAAATACAAAAAGTTATGTAGCTTGTCACATTCCCAACAAAAAGATAACATCCAATAAGTCATAAAATATCAAATTCCAAGCATGTGCCTTAGATTTTAACACATAGATATGCATTCATGCAGATCAGTGGTCCCTTTTTTTTTTTCATTAGCTACTTAGTAAAATATTAAACGTGTAAACCTTTAACCCTTTGATGCATTTGAAGAATTGGTATACATAACATTGTAGTTGATTACAAAGCAGTCCCTTACCCACCCCACCTCCGCCCCACTGCCCAGTCTCATCCGGATCCCCCCCCCTGCGCACCCTCCCACCCCCGCCGTAGATCCAGTATATCTGGATCTGTTGAGATATGCCTCGTCATCCAACTCACACCAATAAGGTGACCTCATCTCTAGCGTCACTATTCAGATATGTGTTCGCAGTCACTACCATCTTCATAGAGTAGCAATTAGAAATCCAGCAGGGGTGCTAAACCATCCATTGCTGTAGTCTCCCCCAGAAGTTGCCCTTGAGTGCATACCGTAAGAGGTTCTGCGCTGCAAGCTGCTGCCTTAAGTTACCAAGTTCGTTCCAAAACAGGAAAGTATACTTTTTTGCCTAACCCCACATGGCATGGTCTCTATAAATTTCCCTCAGAGGCGGAAAAACTTTCCCACTCGTTTCTCCTTGTGTTGCATAGCCTCCACCCGATCCAGACACAAAAGAAAAGAACATTTCTCCAAAAATTGAGTGAAAGTCAGACTAATGGGTTGCAGCCAGAATTGGAGTATTGTTTTCCTGGCTGAGGCCGAAAATAAATGTAAGAGCTGCACTTCCCTATTTGTATAGGAGGGCGATTCCCGTTCTCGAACCTGAACAGGGCCCACGGTACGCTTAGGCTAAATGAGGACACCAAGTGTCTTTGAATGAGGATCCTTCTTAAAGACGATCCTACACATAGCTGATCACCCATATTAGGGCTTACAAAACCCTTGTTCTTTTGAATGACAGTTCAATAAAATTTGTAAAAAAAAAAAAAAAAATGGGTTCTGGACATCCTGAGTCTTTTTTTCTAACCCTATCCCTAACCTATTCTTAACCATAACCCTGAATTGTATTTTACGGGCTTTTGGGATTATATTTTTTGTTTTGTGCAACTCCCAGTACGGCGGCACTTCCAGTGTGGTATCACTAAGTGTAACATTTGATGTATTGCCCAATGTAGTTTCCAATTGTGATCTCGGATGGGACGTTGAACCACGACATCGAGCTCGGAAATTTTTAAAAAGTTCAGCCTGAGGAAAAGGCATCTAATTTTTACCCATAAAAGTTTCACTCTTACACCATTTTTGTCTGTTTTTGACACAATGGTATGTAACATAACACTGATATCTAATTAATCTTGTCCATTATTCTTTAAGCTTTCATAATATTCTTTATTCATTGTCCAATTGTTCCTGTCTGACCAGCTTCAAGTACATCTGGATGGAACAACCTATAAGGTCATTGAAAAGTGTATAGCAGTGTCTCAGAAGATAAGTGGGTGAGTCCACTCTACTGTGTGAAGAGAAGGCTGTGACAGCCACAGTGTCATCATAGGAGACTGATGCTAGTTAATGGTAATGCTCAGAGATTCAGTAAAGGGAAAATGGTCCCCTTTAGCATCTCAACTAATGTCTCCACTGCTTAAACTTTTTAAAAAGTAATTTTTTGCTCTTAGTATTACATCCTTCTGAGACCTGAGAGAAACTATGTCAAACTAAAGTGGCGTAGCTAGAACTTTTGCCACCTTGGTCTGTCACTTAGGTTGCTGCCACATTTTACAGACTACATTCCCACTTTTCACACCATTTCTCTTTTAGCATGCCCCTTCTCACACTCATAAATCATAATCTTCACTTTAAAAAAACAACATCCATTTATGTTTCTATATTCTAAGAGTCAAAACTTTTTTTACTTTTCTGCTCATGGAGCTGTGTGAGGATTTATATTTGCAGCATTAGTTTGCAACTAAAAAGCAGCCCTGGAACTAATGCCCACCAGTCCACATACTATATCCACCTTCAAGTTTTCTCTCAGACACGTATCTCACCACTTTCTAAAATAAACAACACTATAAACACAAGGAAGAAAGTAAAAGTAAAACCTCTAATCAAAGGGTCAGGTGTACTCACTTTTACAATCAGGGACAAGCGTACAGTGCCACTATACAAATGCCAATATAATCCACAGAGATCACAGATTGGTCAGAAACCAGCCAGGGTTGCTATCACATGACAATCAATACAGCACTGATCCAACATAGAAGCAAAATATCCACGGACGACCAGACTCACAGGAGACTTCTTCTCTGATCAGAGTAGTTCTCTTCTCTGATGAGTCGGTCGTTCTTTTTCTCTTTTTTTCTCCATTCGACTCAGACCACCATGATGATTAATCCTGGACATGACTCATTCTTGCAGAATTTACCACACAAACCTCTTAGACTTCTCAATTTTCCAGTACTTACTTACTAATTTGTACCTCTGGATTTGCACCCCCCATTAAGTAGGTAGTTAGTAATGGTTGGTAGGTAGGTATATAGACTTCCAGTAGGTAGGTATATAGGCCCATTGTAGGTAGATATAGTGGCCCCCTGTAAATAGATAGGCCCTCTGTAGGTACCTAGGTAGATATATAGAGGTAGGTATATAGAGGTAGGTATACAGCCCCTGTAGATAGGTACTTATATATGCCCCCTGTAGGCTGATATACAGCCCTCTGTAGACAGATAGGTATACAGTCCCCTGTAGATAGAATGTATATATTCCCCTTGTAGGTAGATAGGTAGGTAAACAGCCACCTATAGATGAATAGGTATACAACCCCCTATAGATAGGTAGATAAGTATGTCCCCTGTAGGTAGATATACAATTCCCTATAGATAGGTATACAGTATATGCCCTCTTCAGGTAAATATACAGCCCCCTTTAGGTAGTTGGGCATATATGCGCCCCTATAGGTAGATGGGTAGGTATTCAGCCCCCTGTAGGTATATAACCCCCTGTAGGTAGATAGGTGTAAACCCACCTGTAGGTACACAACAGCCCTGTAGATAGGTTGGTGTATATGCCCCCTGTAGATAGGCATACAGTCCCCTGTAGGTACTTAGGTATATGTGTCCAATCTAGGTAGGGTAGGTAACAAGCCCTCTTTAATTAAGTAGGCATAGAGCCCTTTGTATATAAATAGGTATATATGCCTCCTGTAGGTAGGTATACAACCCCCTGTAGATAGGTAGGTATATGTACCACCTGTAGGTAGGTATAAATTCCCCATGTTGAAAGGTAGGTATATATGCCCCCTGTAGTTATATATAAAGCCCCCTTTAGATAGCTATAGAGCCCTTTATAAGTTTATAGCCCTCTGTAGGTATACAGCCCTCTCTAAGTATTCATACAGCCCCCTGTAGATATATAACCCCCTATAGATAGGTTGGAGCACAGCTCCCTCTAGGTATATATACAGCCCTCTATAGATATGCAGCCCCAATGTAGGTATGAATACAGCCCTCTGTAGCTAGATAGGTAGATACATAAACCCTTCTGACTGATTAAAATAAAAAAAATACTCACCTCGTGAAAATCCACCGCTGAGAAGCTAGTTCCGTGAGCTAGTGTCTGGCATTAGCGGCGTGATGTCATCCCACCTGGCATTTCTTAGACTTTCGGCCTAGGAGATACAGTAGCTCAGGAGATGTGATAACATCGCTGTATCATGCCGTCTGCTCTGTTCTGCCATAGTTATCAAATGAACGCAGGTCCTGATGCATATACAGTTGAAAATATATTCGACTGGTCTAGGCCATCACACCGCACCCAAATCTGCTGCTAGGGCCGATTGCCACACAGAGTGGACCACTCCCTGCCCCCTCCTTTTTATGTTACCGCTCTGTGAAAGTTTGCAGAAATCGTGTATTTTCTTCACCTTCACTTACCATGTTAGGTTCTTGACATGATGTGTTTGTACACCTGTGTGTTTTCCTAAAAAAAAGTTGTAGTCTTTAACACAAAGATCTATGAATTAATCTTTAAAAGTACTCTACTGGGACTAAACAATAATGTTTTAATAAGTAGAATGTTCTATTGCAATGCATAAATCATGAATGATATTATTACCGAATAAGATAAGTAGCTCATGGGGCCAAATGTATGAAAACTGTCTAGGTCTAAAATTCATTTTGTTGCCCAGCAACCAATCACAGTCTCTTTTTAAATTTCTATGGTGTCTGGAAAAATGAAAAGGGCGCTTGTTTGGTTGTATGGGCAAAAAGGGGGAATTTTAACCAGACAGTTTTCATAAAGGGCCCCATAATGTTTGGGGGAGTATTTCATCAACTCTGATTACAACATTTTTAGTGTTCAGCTTTAGAGGAACTCCTCAATGATGCTTTTATTTATTTACCAGATTTTGGCTGTTCTACAACTTAAAAACCGTGAAGCAAAGAATTTAACAAAAAGTGGAAATAATAAAAAGAAAACAATTCTTTTTTTTTCGGGTGTTGTAAAAAAGAAAAAATTTATTTTTTAATTATGTCAGGATTCCAATTGAAAAGATGGTAAATGCAATTTCCCCTCTCAAACAAGGATAGAAAAATTAAGATCTTTTATATGCACAATAAAAAACTAAAACTATCTAATGGTTGTCTGCTGTTTAGCTTTATATATTCACTGTGTATTATTCAACCTTTCCCAACCATGTGAATTCAAACTTCAGTATCAGTTACTTTATCACTCTGAATAAAGTATAAACTTTGGTGACAATCACACTGTTTTTTATTTTTGTCTACTTTTACCTGGCAACCCAAAATTGAAATTATCATTGCCTTTTATGATTGAATTTTTTAGCTTTTTTTTATAGTAATTTAAAAATTGAAGCAAAAAAAAAAGCTTCATGGGTGGAATCGACATTGTAAGTATAACGTTTTTCATCTTGATCATGCTTGGTACGAGAAAAATTTTAATTTTACGAGAGGTGAGTAGTAAAAAAAACTTTTTTCATAAAGTCAACATTTCTGGCTTTGGTTATAAAACCAGGAAAGTAACAAATTGTTCAACACTTAAGGCGACACATATTAACTTTGTGGAGACACACCAGTTCTAAAAGTTTTAGAGCAGTATGAATAAAATCTGTATGTGGCTATACATTTTGGCATTTTGGGGTAGGAACCCCAGGATAATTTGGCACTAAGCCAAAAATGTGCTGATAGAAAAGCCAATGGTTGGTGCCTAGAAAAGATGTACAGAATTCCTGCAGCTCGGGCCAGCTAATAATGTTAATTATCAAAATTACAATTAAGAAAGTAAATAAAAAGGAAAAAATTAAATTTAAACGAATAAGTAAAATTATTAAAAAAATATATAAAATATTAAATTAATACTAAAAAAAAATTTATAATTAAATAATATATAATTGAAACCAAACGCATGTCCATAAATCCCGTTTTTATAGTATTATCATTTTTAAAACCAAAACTTACACCAAGTAAAAAATAAGAACATTAGAAAAAGCATTTAGAAATAGAACCATGGGGTGATCTCTATTGGTGCACGACAGGTTCCAGCAGCCCCGGGGTGTGTCGGCCATTGCCATTCAGTAAATAAAAAAAATTTAAAAAACAGTAAATTTAAAAAATTTTTTAATTTTTTGCAAAAAAAAATTTTTAAAACCAAAAAATTAATTTAAAAATTGAAAACCTGACCTTCTGACCCAGTGACCTAGATTTTGATGAACTGAAATAAACATACAACATAACAGTCTAAAATAGGGTTTTTTTGTAAGATTTTAATAATAAAAAACAAAAAATATAAAAATCAGAATTAAATTTTAATATTAACTAAAATTTTTTTATTGAAAAATTTCACTGTCTTATTGGAAGAAAAAATTTTCAGTTAAAAAAAAAAAAATTTTAAAATTTTAAAGTTTTTTAAATAGAAAAATACGAGGTTTAGAAGATGGTTTATTCACTATTGAATTGTTGGCACGCGAAAGGTCGTCCGCTGGGACTTTCAAAATCGCACTACGTTTAATTTATGACAGTATTTAATGTCTTTTTTTTTTTATGATGTGTTTAAAACATGTAATATTATGCTGACTCCATAAATACCTGATTGATAACAAGATTAATGGTATAGGCTGTGTTGGTTTAATTCATTTATATTTTTAATATTAATTTTAGATGTATAATTAATAAAGTTTTGTAGGAGTTTTAAATTTTTTATTTTTTGTATATTACATAATTGGATATTTTTTTATATTATATAATTGAAAATGTATTTTATATTCTTTAATTTTATATAGTTTGATAATTATCAAAATTAGTTGTTATTATTTTAGCTGTAGACGTAATTGATATTTTTTGCCATAATGGCAACTCTAGTTTGTCTACGACAACTTTGGCCTCAGTCAAACAGCTTTCAACTTGGTTTGGCTTGTACTTTTGGCGTTACATATTCATAAATGTGTCTAATCCTACAAATCTGTTGTGACATGCCCTCACATATTTGGCGCATTCAAAAGTGTTGTGTCTGCCGCAGAATGCTCCACGTTTGGACGTACGACTGTTCATACATCTATAGAACAGGGCCCGACAGGTTTCTTTTTGTCTCAAATCATGCCAGAAACCTGGCTCAGCCCCTTTTATTTTCGCCTTTTTAAAGCATTTAATGAACCCAAAGTTTAAATTGAAAGTAGATGGGAGGAGTTAAACAATAAAGTAGAAAGTGCTGAGTTTACTTTAGTGGATCAGCCACCTAAAAACAATGCAAAAATAAACATAATAAAGAAGTCAAGTAATAATCAGGCAGCACAATTTTAACATCTATATGCTACAGTTAACAACACCATTCTACTACAAGAACAACCTGAACACTGTTCTGTATTACTGCAGAAACATATTTTGATAATGGTTGGTGTGGACCCAATGTGCCATTGACCAGCCTTACCCCGAAGGGGCATAACTAAGTCCCTTCCTGGTCTTCACTGGAGCCTCTGATGGTGAGCAAAGACTGGGCTGTTATGCCAATCATCAGATTCCACTTCATAGCAGTCCACAAACCAGAAGCAGCTTATCAAAGGGGTCAGAGACACTGGTGTGAAGTACTAACGGAGAAGGCAGAGGAGTGGTCAGACAGTCCGAGATCAGAATGGCAGCACAGGTTCACAATACGTACCTGGGGTCAGGAGCAGAGAGATCAGACGGAACAATGAGACAGGCTGGGATCATGAAGAGGAGAAAAAAAGACCAAAACACCTTAGCTGTAAAGAAGGACACATGGACACTTGAAACCTAAGCTCAGACAAGGCGTGGAAGAAGGAAATGCCTAACGTTCCCACTGATGTCAAGAGATAGGCTAGCGAAGCTAAACACTGTGGGACACTGTGGCTTTAAGTTCCTGGAGAGTCTGGTAACACCTCCCTGTAGTCAAATGGAGACTATCCAACAAAAGCAACATTTAGCAGTGCTGGGAGTGTTTGCAGCATGGAGAGAGGCTACTTCAGTGATTTTAGCTGACATGGGGAAGAGCAGCTCGGTGAATGCAATGAGTAGATTGACGCCTGCTGAATATTCAAGTCAATGGCAAGACACTTATTGACTGTCCATTGCCAGTGGTACCATTTGGATTCTATTAAAATAACGCAATAAAGTCTATGTGAAGCACACTGAACTACTACAGTGTTGTTCCATTCCTTTATTGTGCCTATCTAGTACTTTAGCAATAGGGCATGTCCCCACGGCACGGTTTTTCGGCCGGTTTTTCAGCCGGTTTGCGGTTTTTCAGACCGCCTGAAAAAAACGTCCGAAAATGAGCATAATTGTGCTCTAAGGAACACCCGTTCAGCAGTCCCCACTGCACGGGTTTTCCACCCGGCGGTTTTGTCGCCGGCGGACCGGCGACAAAACATTGAACATGCACAATCTTCCGTCCGGTTTCCGGACGGAAGATGTGCATCTCAATGGGAGAGGGGAGGGCTGTTCTACGCTCATCGCGGAGAAAAGCCGTCCCCCCGCAGCCGTGGGGACGGCCGCAAAACAGGAAAAATACGGCCGGCAAACCGGCCGGTATTTGTCCTGTGCCGTGTGAACGGCCCCTTAAAGGTCAGAATTGTCAGTCTTAACTAGGCTTGCCAGTCCTGAGGAAGTGAAATTAGGGGTGTATCTTTTGATTTGCACTTCAAGGAACTGGTGCTTCAATGACATCATCATGCCGGTTTTCTGAACTTGCATGCTCCCAATGCTGGTGAATTGTCATTACTCATCATTGGAGCTCCGCAATGCTTCTAAGCCACTATCATCCTTAAGATTGTGCCACCAGTTTAAAGCACTCCCCAATATGTACATCACTGTAGAAGTAGGATAAGTATGAAGAAATGCCCATACCATGCACCAGGGCTTCGGTACATGCTCTCGAGTTAGTTCAGTTCTTGCATAAGGGTGCATTAGGTATGAATGAATAGGTGGCGTAGGGAGAATAAAATAGCAAGCCAGAGCTCAAAGGAGTCTGCACTTTCCCTGGAGCAAAGCTACAGTAGAAACAAAGATCTTTGTGCTGTGTCAGGGCCAGGATGGAACGCACATTAGGGACAATGTGTATTCATAAGAGTCCCACCACCAGCAATGAAATTACCTCAGTAGAAGCATGGCCATGACCGCAAGAGTGAAGCAATGGTTGGATCCCCGGACAACAAGCAATTAACAACAGAGCGGGAAAGAGAAGGAAAAAGGTGTAATATTTTTAAAGGCATTTATTTAGGCAAACATCTATTTCATAAATTTAGACTTTCCAATGTCAGACTATTGACATGGTTCATTGTTACACATCTGGTATGAAGGAAAATTGACTGATGAGTTGTAAATATTGTGCTTCTGTTGTGACAGATGGTCTACGGCTGCAAATACATCATAATTATGAAATATAATAAGGATCCCTGAATCAAAAAACTGTTTGTTAATCATATGGTCTAAGTCAAAGCAGTCCATAGTAGGATTCAGCAAGTCTTACAAAAAGGAATATGAAGGCTGTGATGGAAAAAAGATGGAATGTAGAGAAAGTGTATTGTTCATTCGGGAAAGATGAAAGATGGATCATAAATTATAATTGGTTTGTGGTCTTCACTTTCCCTGATTGAAGTCAACCAGTGAACAACAGAAAGTTATCTGAAAACTAGTGTATTTTGGAATAAGGGGCCATACATTTAGGCCTGTAAGATGAGAGAGACCTGTAATTTACATCAAAGGTAGACCTCAACTATGAGAGACAAAATGAGAAAACAAATCCCGAAAATCACATTGTCTGATTTGGATAGATTTTATTTGCACATTATGGCGGAAAATAAGTATTTGGTCACCTCTCACAGACCTGTTACTTCTTCTTTAAGAGGCTCCTCTGTCCTCCACTCATTACCTGTAGTAATGGCACCTGTTTGAACTAGTTATCTGTATAAAAGACACTTGTCCAGAACCTAAAAGTCACACTCCAAACTCCACTATGGTGAAGACCAAAGAGCTGTCGAAGGACACTAGAAACAAAATTGTAGCCTGGCACCAGGCTAGGAAGACTGAATCTGCAATAGGCAAGCAGCTTGGTGTGAAGAAATCAACTGTGGGAGCAATAATTAGAAAATGGAAGACATACAAGACCACTGACAATCTCTCTCGATCTGGAGCTCCACGCAAGATCTCACCCTGTGGGGTTAAAATAATCACAAGAACGGTGAGCAAAAATCCCAGAACCACATGGAGGGACCTAGTAAATGACATGCAGAGAGCAGGGACCAATGTAACAAAGGCTACCATCAGTAACACACTACGCAGCCAGGGACTCAGATCCTGCAGTGCCAGACGTGTCCCCTTACCTAAGCCAGTACATGTCCAGGCCCATCTGAAGTTTGCTAGAGAGCATTTGGATGATCCAGAAGAGTATTGGGAGAATGCCATATGGTCAGATGAAACCAAAGTAGAACTGTTTGGTAGAAACACAACTCGTCATGTTTGGAGGAGAGAGAATGCTGAGTTACATACAAAGAACAGTATACCTCCTGTGAAGCATGTGGGTGACAACATCATGCTTTGGGTCTGCTTTTCTGCAAAAGGACCAGGACAACTGATTTGTGTAGATGAAAGAATTAATGGGGCCATGTATAATGAGATTTTGAGTGCAAACTTCCTGCCATCAGCAAAGGCATTGAAGATAAAACGTGGCTGAATCTTTCAGCATGACAAACACACCGCTAGGGCAACGAAGGTGTGGCGGCTTCGTAAGAAGCATTTTAAGGTCCTGGAGTGGCCTAGCCAGACTTCAGATCTCAACCCCATAGAAACTCTTTGGAGGGTGTTAAAGTCCGTGTTGCCCAGCGACAGCACCAAAATATCACTGCTCTAGAGGAGATCTACATGGAGGAATGGGCCAACCTACCAGGAAAAGTAGGTGCCAACCTTGTGAAGACTTACAGAAACCGTTTGACCTCTGTCATTGCCAACAAAGGATCTATAACAAAGTATTGAGATGAACGTTTGTTATTGACCAAAAGCTTATTTTCCACCATAATTTGCAAATAAATTCTTTCCAAATCAGACAATGTGATTTTCGGGATTTGTTTTCTCATTTTGTCTCTCATAATTGAAGTCTACCTATGATGTTAATTACAGACCTCTCTCATCTTTTAAAGTAGGAGAACTTGCACAATTTGTGGCTTACTAAACATTTTTTTCCCCACTGTACATAATGAAAACCATAGAAGGATGTTGTACCGTATTGGATAGACCTATGCAGATAGCTGCAGGTAGACCTATGAGTAATGTTTCACTATTTTTATTGATTTATTTATTTTTTTCAGACACATAATGCTGTAATGGCATAAATTTTAATGGGAATTTTAGTAAAAGCATCAGTTCAATTTGACAGGCGGTGTATAGAGATGAGCAAATTTGTCAAAAATTCGATTCGTCAGATTCGCTGAATTTTTTTGCAGAAAATCGTTTCTTCCCAAATTTATTTGCGGTGAATGGCTATTTCCTGTCTGCGAAGAGCCTGTATGGTGTCGTAGAACATTTTGCCATTCTCAAATATGCATAGGGAGGGTGGTTTGGTATTGAAACAATGCTGTGTTTTAGTGACACACAGATGACAGGCGCCGCTCTTAGAATCGCTTCACACTTCACTCCTCTGGGCAGTTATGGGGGCAAAACTGACCAAATAACTGAAATGGGAATGCAACCTGACAAGGTAATGTTAGCGCCAGCTAGAAAGAACCGAGCTGAGGGCCAAGATCTTACTATAGCATAAAAGAACGCAATAGTAGATTCCTGGATCAGGTACAGGTCGCAGCAGGGGTCACTCGGCGAGGGCAGAGCTACCGGTGTCATCTAGCAGCCGTGTGTTGACCACCAAGCCAACGGTTCTTGAATGATTGACTAGGTCATCCACTCTCTCTCAGATTACATCTGACAACCCTGGCCAAGAGTCGGTGGGTTCGTCAGACACAACCCTTAGTTGGCATTGTCCAGAAGCAGGTCAGGGGCCCTCACCTGTCCTCAACCCACCTCTGTCCCGTTTGGTTCCCAAAGCCAAAGAACTAATATGGGCTGTGGACTCTGTACAGCGAGGACGAACTATTTGAGGACAGTGGGCAGCAAAGAGGTGGGGCAGACATCCGCTGCTTCTTGCAGTAGGCGGGCAAGTAGTGATGAGGAGAGTGGCATGGGGGTTATGTTGCGAGTGGTCAGGCTCCGTACAACGAGACCGTTGAGGAGGACAGCAGTGACAGGTAAACATTAATGATTTCTTGATGATCCAAGCGGACAGGGATACTCCACTGTGTGATTTTGATGTCAGCCAGAGGCAGCTCATACATGACACCTCCCATTTTCTCAGGTTTCTAAGGAGGCCACGTTATTTGTCACTCGCCAGGACTACGGAATGAATAACGTCATTCCACTGCTTCATGTCCTGGAACAGATGCTGCAAAATCTGTCTGTTCAGGGGACGTGTCAACTACATCTCATGGCCACATGAGTCTGGTGGGGGCAATGGGCAGCCAGTGAAGGGATTGGCAGAGGGGTGAGGCAGAGGAGTAACGAGGAGAGAGTTGAATCAGACGGGCAGCAGAGTTAAGGATGGATTGAAGGGGAGCGAGGGTGCTAGATGGGAGGCCACAGAGAAGGATGTTGTAGTCTAGGCATGAGATGATGAGAGCATGGACAAGCATTTTTGTGCTTTCAAAGTGAAGGACTGAGGGGATTCAGGAGATATTTTTCCGGTGGAGGCAAGGGTAAGGGTTTGGATGTGCGGTTTGAAAAGCCAGCTTGGAGTCAAAGGTTATCCCAAGGCAGCAGTCTTGCGGAGCCAGTGACAGAGTGCTGCCATTGATAGTGATAGAGAGATCTATCTGCACCATTGTCCATCCTCTCATAGGTCTGACTGGGGGTTCCTCAGCACTCACTTACCAATGCCACAGCGGCTGACCTGGGGTGGGGTTAAGAGCAGTACCAGCTCCATCTGCAGCAAGTGTCTGGAGTCGTTGATGTCTGTTAAAAAATGAGTGATTTTTCTACCCAGGTGACAGGAGAGGAGGAGCAGGAGCAGCCGGAGGAGGTAGAGAGAGATGAAGAGGACAAGGTAGATGACCCAGACACACCATGGAGTATACAGTGGAGATGGAGGCAGCGAGTCCCTCAGAGTCACCTGTGCAGATGGGCCCCTGCATGCTGATTTGTCTGGGTAGTGACAGCCGAATAGTCACCATCCGCTTCTGGCTCTCCATCGTCTTGGACCCTTGCTACCGGTCCAAAATGGGGGCCTTTTTTTACCTGCCAAGAGGGAGGAAAAACTCAAGTACTGTAGAGACATCCTATGTAGTCAGTTGCTGGCTGCCTATCTGCGCCAACATCCATCCTATAGCAGGTCTGACCAGGGGGTTCCTCAGAGCTCACATACCAATGTCATGGCTGCTGTGGAGTTGTGGGGGGTAGGAGCAGTACCAGCTCCATCAGCAGCAAACCTGAGACTGGAGTTGTTGATGAGCAGCTTTTTCTACCCCCTAGGAAGGTACCCACCAGCAGCAGCAGTACCTCAAGCAGACCCTGAACCCTGGATTCTTCTGGCTACCTGCCTCAGCTACTATTCTGATTCTGCCACCTGCCTGATGCCACACATCTGCTGCCAGCTGCTCCTTCTACCACCCATCATCTTTACCAGGCACTGGTATTGCCATCCACCTCCCCACTCTACACTGGACCATTATGTAGCCTTCTGATGCTGCTGCTGTCACCTCCAGGCTATGTCACCATGTCACTCTTTGGCGTGATGCTGCTGTTTCCAGCACCTCCTTATTATGTCACCTAGCTGCCGCTACCTCAAAATTATGACATTGTGCCACTCTCTGGCCTGATACTGCTGCTGTTGCTACTGCCACCTCCACACTGTGTATTTGTGCAAATATGTGGCCTATTCATGCTGCTTCCACCTCCACAATCTGTCATTGTGCCACTCTGTGGCCTACTCATGCTGCTGCCAACTGACCACTCTCTCACTCGACCACCTTGTGGTTTCCTAATGCTGTTTCCACCCTCTATCACTCTATGACGTTGCCACTATGTTTGGTTTTCCCCTTCTTTCAATCCATCAGAAAGAATGAAAAGGACAAACACAACTGACTGTGTCTTTGGAGAAGCCGTAAGGCCAGTATGACATGGTTCTTTGTTTGCAACAGGATTGTCTGATGTTTAGGTAACCAAAAGCAGAAGTGGATACAAAACACAGAATAAATGCAAATATTCCATTTACTTTACTTTATTTTTTGCATCAACTCCTGTTTCTTTTTTGCTTTAACAATGATGGATTATTGACCAATTAAAGCAAACACTGAAGGAAGGGAAAAATGATTAGTGACGTCAATGCAAAATTACTGACGACTCTCTTTCCACTTTTTTTTTTGGGGAGGGGGGCTCTACATGTATCAGCGTTTAACAGAATCACCACAAAAAGTGAAAAAAATAAATATTTGCCACATCTAGCAATATCCCAAGAGATTGAACTGGCTGGATTTGAGATGTATGTAGGGCAAAAATACACAAACACTGGATTTGACACAGAATTCTCCACAGAAATGTAGATAAATTAACTCCTGGCCACAGATTAAAATACCCCCACAGACTGAAGTTGATGGATTTCAGGTGTGTATGAGGCAGAAATACAAACAGTGGATTTGACACAGAATTCCCCACAAAAAGTGGATTAATTAACTCTTGGCCACCGAATAAAATACCCTACAGAATGAATGTGATAGATTTCAGGTGTGTATGGGGCAGAAACACACACACCCTGGATTTGACTCAGAATACCTCACAAACAGAGGATAAATGAACTCTTGGGCACAGAGTGCAATATCCCAAAATAAAAAGTGCTGGTTCAGGAACAGGTGTGTATATGACCCACACTTGTGAAGGTCTTTCACCCCAGGAGCTCAAAAATCGGAAGTATTTTGCACAGGGTGCAATGTAGTGCTGCTACAGCCAGATGGTTGTGCATAGGAGACAAAGTGAGAAGAGGCAGGATTTAAGATGGTTGCCGTATTTTATAGGTCTGTGATGTCACAGAACCTGGCTGGCTGCCGATTGTCTGCATGTCTGCACACGTCATTGAGGGTGTTCCTTTCTTCCTCCCATAGTTCCATGTCATGTCATGTGCTCGCGGCCCTTTTAGCTTCGTTACTGCGAATCGCCATGAACTTCTGCTTTATTCAGAATCAAATTTTTCCTGAAACTCTAAACAAATTCCACTTCGTTAAAATCGATTCGCTCATCCCTAGTGGTGTAAATTCTGGAGACAGTGTGTTTTATCCTAGCAAATTTTTTGTTAATTTTTCTTTACATCATTTTCACAATATAGAAAAATTATGTAGGTTTGAATATCGGATGCGATTTAACACTAATTTCCACCCTGTTTGTGGTATATTGTTAAAGCATTGGCTGAGAATACATCCCAACATATACACTAATGTGCCATAGACTTGAATGGCAAAAGTAAGCCAGTTTTGTTGTATTTTGGCTGGATTATTCCAGAAGCCTAAACTCTACTGGAAATTGTTAATTGCTTATACTATATAATATAAAATTATTTTTTTATGTTTTGTGTAGGCATTGTTAGGATATCAGGACTTTAATGTAAAAAGAAGAAAACCCTGCTTACTTATGAAAAAACAATTATTATGGCTATTTGCATTGATCATGGGTAACACAGGTGTTTTGCATCAATGATTACAATTGTAGCAGAAGAATCAGCACAGCAAAAACTGAGTATGCACATTTTATGCTGATTTGTGCACCCTTTAGTGATCATGTGACAAAAAGTCACACACTGGCACACACAAATGGTTACTATGCATAATATAAAAATATATTTACAGTGCTTAAACAAATGTAGGAGAAAGGAAGGTGTAAAAAAGTTAATTAACCCCTTAAATGAAATGTATGATAATAATATTCTCTGTATGTTAAACCTGTATTGCAATACCAGAATATCAGGGGTCACATTTATTAAAACTGTCTAGGTCTAAGACTTTGTTTGTTGCCCATAGCAATCAATCAGAGCTCTCCTTTAATTTCATATAGTGCTCTGAAAAAATAAAAGGGGAGCTGTGATTGGTTACTATGGGCAACTAAGAAAGTCTTAGACCTTGACAGTTTTCATACATGTTAATGTTCGCAGAGCGGAGACTTCAGTACATGAAAATGAAAAATGTAATTGTAATAAAAGACATGCATTTAGGGGATTTTTTTCTCCCCCCCCCCCAAAAAAAACTGGAGTCACTTTATTATACATAGTGGAACCACATCAACTTTCAAAGAAAGGAATTAAGAACAGCTCCTGTGACATTTGCAGGCTTTTTTTCATTCATCTATGCCTTATATACCTTTCCACTCTCTGTCCATACACAACTCAATAGTGATAAATTAGGGTCACCATACAGAAATAACTGTGATGAAGATGCAACGTGGCTTCTTCATGTTTAGAATAAAAGGAATGAAGTTTTGTTCCATTATACTACATGTACAGGGAGATATTCTCAGCATGGCTTCTAGAACAAACTATGGTATCTCCATGCTATGTCCCTTTAAGAGGGGGCTGTAGTATAACATAGAGGATACAGAGAGTTTAATGGAGACCACATATACACCTGGTAAAATGTTACTTTAAAAATAATTATTTCATCTGATTTACCCTAAATATTCCATGAAAATACACACATTGATTTCCACTTAACATAATTAAATAATGTCAGTCAGACACTATAGGAATAAAACTTGTCTTGATGAACAAAGAAGAAGAGAAGTCTCTGAGACTTGTTAAGAATCCCACTGGTTTTGTAGTTGCCACATAGAGTACTAATGTGTTGTACCAATGGTCATGTAGCCCTGCTCAGCTAATACGGCAACCTATTTATACCCTCAGGGCCCGTTTACATGGCAATGGACTAATACCGGTCGGTTTATCCGGTTCTTCAGGTGGCCCGGGGACGGAAAAACCGCTGGGCGGGAAACCCGTGCGGTGGGGACTGCTGCACGGGTTTTCTATAGAAGTCCGTTGTGCTCGTTGGCGGCCGGTTTTTCAGATGGTCTGCAAAACCACAAACTGTCTGGAAAACCAGCCGCAAACCCTTGCTGCGGGGACATGCCCTAATAATGTC
This sequence comes from Phyllomedusa bahiana, assembly GCA_025379985.1. NCBI lineage: Eukaryota > Metazoa > Chordata > Amphibia > Anura > Hylidae > Phyllomedusa > Phyllomedusa bahiana. Next base: position 83,345 of record JAODAL010002658.1, read on the forward strand.
CCTACATGTAACAGTAGTCCCCTTGTTTGCCACATCAACATATTCACAAGTGTGGATCATTTTCCATGCCATATTAAACCAACTTTAATCCACCATTCTATTTAACCCTTCCTTCTGCAGCAGATTCCACCCAAAACGTCATTAAAGCCTCTGTCTTCCGCTGCAATACCGATGTATGCTACTTTTAACACTTGTCCCTTACATCTGCAAAATAACAAACCAAATCACCCTCACAACGGGCTCTTTGTACCAAAAATTACCAAGTCCCCCCATACTACTATCACACCAGCTGTCCTGTCTCCATAAACCAAAAGTCCCCCTTTACTGCACATTTACTCCATATTTTAACCTTTCAAAGCAGAAGGTCCCCATACATCTGACATAACTCATCCTCAGATACTAGATGCATCTGTACACCACATTATTCTCCTCAAAGAAAAAGCCCCTCCTGTATTTCTCACTATTTTCCTCCAAAGCATCTGTACTTTACAACCATGTATCTTCAAGCACTTATTCCACATGTAGTACAAACTAAGCACCAAAAGCAACAAAGGTTTCATATGGAAGGTATGATATTGGTCCATCTCAAGGTCAGGACAATTAGCGCTTGGGGCAACCAGGGACAAAATTTATATATGTAGAATGTTTAATGTGCAATATATTTCAGTGCTAGATTGCCATCTTCATCAGATAGAAATGCTGATACTTGGAGGCAAAATAACTGTACCAGAGCAGTATCACTGCTAACAGCAAAAGGAGGGAAAAAACTAATCAAGATCAGATCTATGAACTACGGGGCTAGCTTATAAGCAGCTACAGCTGGCACATTCTGTTCATGCCTCTGCTTAGACTACTAAAAACATAACAGGTTAGCATCCTACCTACTACCCTATTTTAAATTGGGATTACTGCACTCCGCCACCATACCTTTTTGGTAATTTTCTAGCTAAAGGGAATGTCTCACTTCGGACATTGATGGCATATCTGCATAACTGTATTCAAAACAACCACTCATTTCAATGGGAGAAATCTGATCACTTTCGGGGCTCATTCTTGAAATGATGGTGCTGGGATTTTTTTTAAATCTCATGAAGGGATAACTGTTTTACATTTTTTCTTACACTTAGTAATGTACTAGCCACAAACCCCTATGTCTTTTCTTTACACTTAGTAATAGCATTAGTATTAGCATATACATATGTGATACATTATAATCTGTGTCAGTCTGACACGGGCAGCGATCAGAGCAGCAAACAGTGTTCTCTGATCGCTGGCTTGTTACACAGACAGCCCTGGGGTTACTCTAGGTCCCCAGGGCTTACTGTACAGACATTCCCCAGGCACCTGCAGTCCCGATCACCTGACAGAGCAGGGAAAAGCCCTTTGATGATGCTGCAATCAAAGGGTTAAGCTCTGGGAATTACAGCTCTGTTCTCGGCGCTACTGAGGCGCCGGGAGCCGCAAACCCCAATGTCTGCAGGCGCGCTACCTGAAATGCACGACGTCAAAAGACGCCGGGCGGTCGTTAAGGGGTGAAAGTAAACTTCCATTTCATTTAGAAGTTTTGATTACCAATGATTCATGAGCTTCACCATTTTTTTGCAATGAAGGAGCAACTTCCTATTTCCTACATAACAGCATGCAATGTCAATCAGCTGCATCTAAGGCCAACAGAATATTGACGTGTATTAATAGAGGCATGAACTCGTGGGACAGGGATGTAATATTACTGCTGTATAAAGTAATGCAGCCGCATCTAGAATATGCAGTTCAGTTCTGGGCTCCATTTTGTAGAAGGGATGTAATGGAGATAGAGAAACGTGCAAAGGCAAGCAACCAAATTAAAATGAAGAATGAAGCCTCTTAGGAGAGGTTAAAAGAACTTGGCCATGTCTACCACTAGGGCATGTTTTTGGTTGGATTTTCAGAATCCGCAAAAATCCGACTGTAAACCATCTCCATAGACCTCAATAGAAAATCTGAGCTGTAGTCTACAGAACTCGGATTTTCTATTGTCGGATTTCAAAATCACCGGCTAATAGCACCTGTTCAAAAATCCGCCATTTTAGTACAGTTCAATGTAAAAGGGCCTGCCAAAAACCAACCGCAAAATCAGCAACAAAAACCGCGTTACGGACATTGTAGAATACTATTAGATTTCTGATGGCATTTTACCATTAGGCTGTGTCCACATAATTAAGGAAAAAATACAGGCAGTCCCCGACTTACACCGTTCCTTACATCCGTCCCCTAGTTACAAACGGAGATTTATGAGGCATGGAGACACTTTTAGTTCCACGTTCCACAGCAGATTTTAGCTGTGGAACGACAAGTTCCAGCATGCCACAGCAGCACATGGGGTGAAATCTTCTAAACAGGGGCACAGACAACAAAACAAATGTAAAAACCCTTCCCTGCACTACCCAACACTAAAAACAAACCTTTTGTGCGGAGTTCCATTTGATAAATATACCGATTCCAACTTACATACAAATTCAACTTAAGAACAAACCCGCAGTCCCTATCCCGTTCATAATCCGGGGACTGCCTGTACTGTAGAATTTTCTCTGTCTGTCTGTCTGTCTGTAAATATATATATATATATATTATATATATATATATATATATATTTATATATATATATATATTATATATATATAATATATATTATATATACACACATACAACAGAAGTGAGTACACCCTCCCATTTTTGAAAATATTGCATTACATCTCGTCATGGGACAACACTGAAGAGATGACACTATGCTACCATGTAGAGTAGTCAGTTTACAGCTTGTATAACAAATTTGGTGTGCCCTCAAAGTAACTCAACGCACAGCCATCAATGTCTAAACCTCTAACAACAAAAGAAGAAAACACCTCTAAGTGAAAATGGTTTGAAAACGGCTAAAGACTCATGGGCCCGGGTGCAAAACTTCAGCTTGGGGCCCCCCTAACCTCAGACACCGTCTGTTGACCAATACTTTTCAACAACAGGTTCCCTACTTGATGTGACAGATGTCTGCAGTGTAGCGCTCTGCAGAAAATTATTCCTATTAAGTAGGTAAAGTCCCCCTTCAGAATAGTAAGTAAGTAGTCAGGGCCACTTGGGGTAAGTATTCTGCCCCTCCCTCCTATTAAAAAAATAAAAATAATACATAACTCGGCTCTCCTTCCGGAGTGGGTGGAGTGACGTTATCACGCTGCCCGCTCCATAACGCCAGTTGTTTAGCGTCTACCAAGCCTATGCATAGGGCCTTGTACAGGCAATGGGGTGATTACGTCATTGCATTGCGTCGCTGCCTTCAATGGGCTAAGCGGACGGTATCAGTGTATACTGGTCGCTTGCCTCAGCTGCTGCCTGCACCCCGCAGGCACTGAAACTGCTGTGTGGCGAGGGGGGGGGGCCTCTGCTCTACACTATATGTATGTGTGTATATATATATATATATATATATACTGTATATATACATATATTATATATAATCACACACACATACACATATAGTGTGTGTCAGTAATGTGTAAGCCTTATGATACATGAGATTGACCCATGTGGCAGGCGTGCTGGTAATTATACTTCTACAGCTGTTGCTGTGGAACTATAAGTACTGGCATACCACACTACATATGTATTAACACACACATACTCTTACAACATATAAAGTGTGCTCTTGTTACACTTACTGTCTAATCACTATGCTGGCAGGAGCTGCTGGCTGGCAGTTCAAGCAGTGCTCTTTGATGCTACTGCTGTTCTGCTGGGATGCTGCTGCCCCTTCTTCCCTGTGTCAGACGGCAGCCTGAGCCTCCGTGCACAGTAGAGCGGGTTGGCGCTGCTGCTCGTTTCAGCTGCGATGGCAGGATCCGTGTGTCCACGCCATCGCAGCTGTGTGGCGAGGCGGGCTCGTGGGCTCCCAAGGCTCAGGTGCCCGGTCGCAATTTTGACCACTGCGACCTCTGTAGCTACGCCACTGAGCGCTGTATGTACACATCAGTGTCACAGGAGGCGTGATGTAGCGGTTTCATCGTCTCCTAGGAGTTGCCAGGAGCAGTATCCCAGTATAAGTAGCGTGATGACCTATCTACCTTCAGGGGGGCTATAACTACCTACAGTAGGTCTATATCTACCTTCAGTGGAGCTGTATTTAGACTCTAGACTGTATTTCAGACTCTAGCCTCTACAAGATGGGCAAGAACAAAGAGCTTTCTAAAGATGTCAGGGACAAGATCATAGACCTGCGCAAAGCTGGAATGGGCTACAAAACCATAAGTAAGACACTGGGTGAGAAGAAGACAACTGTTGGTGCATTGTTAAGAAAATGGAAGAAACACAAAATGACTGTCAATCGACATCGATCTGGGGCACCATGCAAAATTTCACCTCTAGGGGTATCCTTGATCATGAGGAAGGTGAGAGATCAGCCTAAAACTACACGGGGGAAACTTGTTAATGATCTCAAGACAGCTGGGACCACAGTCACCAAGAAAACGCCATAATGATTTAAAATCCTGCAGTGCCCGCAAGGTCCCTCTGTTCAAGACGGCACATGTGCGGGCCCATTTGAAGTTTGTTAGTGAACACCTGGATGATTCTGTGAGTGATTTGGAGAAGGTGCTGTGGTCAAAATAGACAACAATTGAGCTCTTTGGCATTAACTCAACTCGCCGTGTTTGGAGGATGAGAAATGCTGCCTATGACCCAAAGAACAACGTACCCACTGTCAAGCATGGAGGTGGAAACATTATGTTTTGGGGGTGTTTCTCTGCTAAGGGCATAGGACTACTTCACTGCATCAATGGGAGAATGGATGGAGCCATGTACCGTATAATGACAACTTCCTTCCCTCCGCCAGGACAATAAAAATGGATTGTTACTGGGTCTTCCAGCAAGAAAATTACCTAAAACATACAGCCAAGGCAACAAAGGAGTGGCTCAAAAAGAAGCACATTAAGATCATGAAGTGGCCTAGCCAATCTCCAGACCTTTGTCCCATAGAAAACTTATGGAGGGAGTTGAAGCTCCGAGTTGCCAAGCAACAGCCTTAACATCTTAATGATTTAGTGATGATCTGCAAAGAAGAGTGGACCAAAATTCCTCCTGACATGTGCGCAATCCTCATCATCAGCTACAAAAAACACCTGACTGCTGTGCTTGCCAACATGGGTTTTGACACCAAGTATTAGGTCTTGTTTGCCAGAAGGATCAAATACTTTTTTCTCACTGCAAAATGCAAATAAATTTATTTCGTTTTTAAAATGGGATTTTCTGGATTTTATTTTTGACATTCTATCTCTCAATGTTTAAATTAACATTAACATACCCTTAAAATGATAGACTGTTCATGTCTTTGTCAGTGGGCAAACTTACACAATCAACAAGGGATCAAATAATTATTTCCTTCACTGCATAGAGAAGCTATATGTACCTACTGGTGGCATATACATGCAAGAGGATATACAGTATTTACCTTCAGAGGGCTACATTTACCTACAAGGGGGCTATATTTACCTACAGAGGGCTATATCTAACTTCAGTGGGACAATATCTACCTTAAAGGGGCAATATTTACCTACAGGGGCTACATCAAGCAACAGGAGAGCTATATTTACCTGCAGGGGGCTATAACTACCTACCTACAGGAGTTTTAGATCGACCTACAGGGGCCTATAACTACCTACAGAGGAAATATACATATCTACCTACAAGGTACGTATATACCCACATATCTTATTGTGGGGCTTATGTTCATAACTAATGGGGGACCTTTGAATGTACCTACCGACTGGGGATCTATATACCTACTAAAGGGGCTATATACCAACCTAGATTCAGGGGGCTGACATATATACCTACATACAAGGACCCTATATACCTAGCCTCATACCTACACGGGGCCTCTATAACTACATACTAGTGACCTATATTCCTACTTATTGGGAGGTGGGCTATATAACTACCTATCTACTTACAAGGGGACCTAAATACCTACCTGTTGGGGGACCTATAAATCTACCTAACTAACAAGGGGCTATATACCTACCTAATTGCAGACTACCTACCTAAAAGGGGGTTTACCTATCTACCTACATAGTTTGGGGGAGTACCTCCATACTATATTGGGGGATTTAACCACCTCCTATATGAGGACACAAAACAAGACTAAAACTTGGTGCACAAATGGGAGAATAGTTGTTTGGGGGCACTTTTACTGTTACAAACACAATGGGGTCATTATTACCTTTTGGAGAACTATGGATGGGGAGTTTGCACAGAGGTAGGAATTGGTAGGGAAGTACTGGAATAGTGAGGAGACTAAGATTTTTGTTTGGTAAATTCTACAGTTCGGAATCGTGGCTGAGGGAAGTCGTCATGGCAATCTGGGCCAGATGGATTAAAAGAAAGGGAAAAAGAACAACTCATCAGAAAAAACGCCTCCTGTGAGTCCCTGGATGTAAATTTACTGTAATCACTTATCTATGTGCAGAGCCTGTGTACAACCAGTATCTACCACTGTATGGTCAATGCATGGTCATAGTACATTGGTTTATATTTAGTAATGTTATGGTGTATTTTTAAGTCACTGTGTGGTAGTTTTATATGGTCTTAATGTGGCGGTATTACTATGTGATGATGATATGTGTTAGTATTATTCATCCACTACGTGATGATACAGATTTTTGCAAATATTGTATTATATCTTTTCATAGGACAACACTGAAGATATGACACTTTGATACAATGTAAAGTAGTCAGTGTCCAGCTTGTATAACAGTGTAAATTTGCTGTGCCCTCAAAATAACTCGACACACAGCCATCAATGTCTAAACCGCCGGCAACAAAAGTGAGTACACCCGTAAGTGAAAATTGTCAAATTGTGTTAAAATTGTTAAAATTGTGTTTTGTGTGGTCACCATTATTTTCCAGCACTTCCTTAACTCTCATGGGCATGGAGTTCACTAGAGCTTCACAGGTTGCATCCACGGGAAGATGTTAGAGACCTTGTGCTCGTCCACCATTCTGTTTGAGGATGCCTCACAGGTGCTCACTAGGGTTTAGGTCGGCAGACTTGCTTGGCCAGTCCAGAACATTTACTCTCATTTTCTTTAGCATGGAAGTGGCTGTCTTGGAGGTATGTTTGGGGTTGTGATCATGTTGGAATATTGCCCAGGGGTATCAATAATAGAGCAATGCGTTTGCTTTCAAAAATCTTATATTTTCTTCACAGTGCAACATTCATAAACCTTCCATATAGTTCACCGAAATCAGTAATTACATATAACCTGTTACTTGTGTAGTCCACAATTCGCTTAGCGTCCGTTTAGGCTCATGATGTCCATGCTTCGTTCATGCTTGACAAAGTAAGCAGAGCATCTGAAACATAGCAGGTATGGTGTTACATCTTCATTGGTATCCATCTTGGTGAGGTCCCAGCTTTGAACAAACCAGGAACATCATGAACCCAAATGCACACTAAGCGAATTGTGGACTACACAAGTAACAGGTTAAGTGTCATTACTGTCTGCAATGAACTATATGGAACATTTATGAAAGTTGCACTGTGAAGAAAATATAAGATTTTTGAAAGAAAATGCATTGCTCTATTATTAATACAGCAAATGTTTATGTATTTATGTGGTGGTATTTGGGGTGAACACAGCGGATGCCTATTGTGCCATTATCAACATTACCTTGACAACTATTTATATGTTAGGTGTCTGTAAACCCTTATTATATTGCCCTGAGATCCAGTTTCCGAAGGGAGAGGCTCATGCTCTGCTTCAATATGTCACAGCACATGATTGCATTCATGGTTCCCTCAATGAATTGCAGCTTCCCGAAGCATCTTCAAACCATGACACTCCTACCACCATGATTGACTGTAGGAAAGATATATGTCTTTGTACTATTTACCCTGTCGTCCCGCGCACACACACACTTGACACCATCTGAAGCAAATAAATTTATTTTGGTCTCATCAGACTCCAGGACATGGTAACAGCAATCCATGTCCTTAGTCTGATTGTCTTTAACAAACTGTTTGCAGGCTTTTCTGTGCATCATCTATAGAAAAGTTTTTTTCTGGATGACAGCAATGCAAACCAATTTGATGCAGTGTGCGGTGTATTTTGTAAGCACCAACAGGATGGTCCCCCACCTATTTAATCTCTGCAGCAATGGCTGCACTCATATGTCTGTTTTGAAAAGACAATCTGTGGATAAGACGCTGAGCACATGCTCTCAACTTCTGTTCTGAGTGGAATCTTGTTAAACCGCTGTATGGTCTTGGGCACTGTGCTTCAGCTCAGTTTCATGGTGTTGGCAATCTTATTATAGCCTAGGTCATCTATATTAAGACAGCAACTCTTTTTTTTAGATCTTCAGACAGTTCTTTGCCAGAAGGTGCCATGTTGAACTTTTACTGACCAGTTTGAGAGAGTGTGAGAGCAATAACAAATTTAACACACCTGCTCCCGATTTACACCTGAGACCTTCTAACACTAATGAGGGAAAATGGCAAATTGTAACCAATGTGTCCATTTTTACTGAGAGGTGTACTCACTTTTGTTGCCAGTGGTTAAGACATCTATGGCTGTGTGTTGAGTTATTTTGAGGACACCAAATTCACACTGTTATACAAGCTGTACACTGACTACACTGACTAAAGTGTCATATCTTCAGTGTTGTCCCATGAACAGATATAATACAATATTTACTAAAATGTTGGGAGTGTACTCACTTTTGTGAGATACTTTATGTGCTGGTATTATTCAACCAATGTGTTGTGATATTATGTGGTAATATGTGGTGGTATTATTTAGCCACTATGTTATAGTTATATGGGGTCATGATGTCACTGTATTAGTCAATCACTATGTGTTGATGACATGAAGTAGTATTATTCAACCACTGTGGTGGTGATATGTGGTCATGGTGTGGTGGTATTTGGTATTAGTGGGATTATTGGTAATATTAGCCTTGGGATGCTGGTTTTGCTGCTCAATTGCTCAATTCTGGGTCAGTGTTTTTCTTGCATTCTCTTGGCTTTCTTCCTAATGGTTTAGATTCAGGCACAGTTTGGCAGCATCTCCCAGGTCTCCTGGATGTTGAATAGGCAATCCAACATCCAAGAAATCTGGGTGATGCCAAACTCTTGAATTAGCTTTGTTTCAAAAAGCTGTTGGAAGAACAACTGTTGGTAACAAAGCTGTTACCCAGTGGTAGGGTGTAGTGGGCGTGACTTTTTGTGAAGTGGTATAATAAGGATGTGTGCTATGCAAATTTTGGGGACAGTGTGCGTCCCTCTTTCACTCTGAAAATTCCTGGTACACCTTAAACTATATTCATCTATATACAATCCTATAGCATAGGTGTCCCTATCATCACAACTCTGGGGCACATTTATCAAGGCAGTTGCACCAATGGCATGCACAGAAAAAAATGCGTCAAAATGTTGGCGCAGCTGCTAGCATAAGGTAAGCCAGCTCATAAAAAGTTTAAAGTTAGACTAGATAGTTCTAACACGCGAAAGATTCATCAACACTATGATCAATGTGGCACATTGTATGACTGTCTAGTGTAACGTTACACTGCCTAACAGTTACAAAGGATTGATAAATCTGTCCCTATGTTTACATCAAAAAGGGCAATTTTTGCAACACAGATTTTTCTTCCAAACAGACAGATGTAGTAATTGCAGCAAAAAGCTAAAGTATTTTCATTCACAACTTGTCATAACCAGTCTGGTGTATTTTGCTACAATATCTGAAAGCAGGATGTAAAAGAAGTAGAAATGCTGACCACTGTGATATGCAGGCTTATATGATCTGAAGCAGGATTTCTGAGTACAAAGCATAGAAAAAAAATAAACAGAAAGTGAAAGTCCTGCTTACCTCACAAACATACAGTGATTCACAGTTTGCTTTGTACAGCCATTGATGCTGGGAAAACTGTCAATCACTGTTTGTGGGCAGGGTAAACAGGACTTCCACTATCTCTTAAGGAGCCCTGTCAGAATTTTCTCTGTTTTTTCCTCAGAGATCCTGCTTCAAATCCTATCAACCTACATATCACAGAGCTCGACCTTTTCTCTCTCTGTCACATCTTACTTTTAGATAGGGTAACATCAACCACCTGACAAGTTCATTTTAAATGCAGGATGTCCTGTGAAATATAGGCATCCGGGATTGTCCCTTGCTAAGTGTCAAAACTCACCATTGGAAATTGACCAGGGATGAGAAGCAGATATTTAAAGGGGTTTTACCACAAAGGCATTTCATCTTTTGCTGTCCTGTCTTCAGCTGTCAGTGTCTTCAAAAGGGGGCATGTATAGCTTGTTAGAAGTGCATAGCATGAGACCGAGCAAGCTTGAGATCACCATGCCTTTCCCTACAGTGTGCTTACTTCTAAGTCAACCTAAAATACAAGCTATGAGTGGCTACAATGTATCTGAATGGTTAGCACTACTGCCTTATAGCATTGAAGTTCTAAGTTCAAATCACTTTAGGGACTAAACATATGAATTTTTTTTCTCAATACACATACCTGATTTAGGTTTTCTGTCTTTTTTTGGGGGGGAGGGAGGGAATGCTGAAAAAATGCCAAAAGACAGACCGAAAAAAAGAACAAGCAGCATGATGATAACTTATCTGCACCGCTTAACTAATTACTAAGGAGTACAGAGGAAAGAAGTAGAATTAGAGCACCTGGGGTTGAACACACGCTCAGCAATGAGTGAATGGTAGTGATTACACAGCAGGGAATAGATTGACAGTAGTTGCCTGAGAGGAATTGTGATTTCTGAGCATGTGCAGCCAGTTCTGAGGAGCTGTGGTCACTGGTCGTATCCCCTGGAGACAAACTGTACACTATGGATCACTAAGGTAGCAGCTAAAACAAAAATGGTACAACATTTTTAATAATAATGAATAGTGAAAATGTTTATTATATCATTTGCAAGCTTCTCACATCAGTTTTACTTGGTGGAAAAACCCCTTTAAGGCATAAAATAAGTATTGAGTATGTACTGGAATGATTACTGATATGAATATCCATTCATTTAAAGCTAATCTTATAGTTGTTAGCCACACCTTTTCTTGTCTCATTGTTTGAATTATTTTAAACTTTGTCATATAATTGCAATTTGCAGAAATTTCCTGGTTAACATCACTAAATGTGAATTATAGCTTGTGGTTTTGTTTATCCATATCGTAAGTTGGTGGCTGGATCAACAGTAAGTGAATTTAAACAAGTATATATCCTAAGAAAAAAAGCTAAACATTAAGGCCAGGTTCACGTCTGTGTCAGAAGTTGTATTTGAAACCTCTGTCGCAGATTTATTCAAAAACACAGAAAAATAATACAGCATGCTGCTCTATATTTCCCATTCAAACAATGGACACAACGATGGAAACCCAATGGACTATTTTAAGTGCTGTTGGTGTCTGTCATGTAATGGATCTGCTATCGCCTCTCTGACCGAGACTCTAAATGGAACTTCTAAAGCAGATGTGAACCAGGCCTACGGTGACAGGGACGTGGTATGGACAATATTTTGATGGCAGGAACCAACCTTTCCACTCCATTTGTAACAGTTGGAAAAGTGCTATTTACAGGAATACTGCATAAAATATTGTAAAGGCATGTAGGAACATATTTCAGCTAAATAATAAGCCCTTACTGTATCATGTCAAGCCATCCATCATGTGAGTCAAATGTGACGTGATGAGAGAATTTCAACAACACTTTTGTTATCTAAAAAAAAAAATGCAACTGCAATTTTAGGTTTTACGTTGTTTTGATTTGCCGAGCTCTTAGAGCAATTTGTCCTTGGAAGTAATTTCTAAGATGTTTGCATGACACTATTCTTTGCTGAGAAGTAAAAACGTAGTTAAATGTGACAGGCTACTCACTTTCTGTACTAGTCCCACAAATTATGTGCTACATCTTTGATCAAATGTTTAAATGTCATCTCCCCTTCCCACATTCCTGAAACATTTCATTAGAAGTAGTCTTGTCTTCATGGTGCTCTTTTCTTATCAATTATTTTTATTTTTCTAAAAAAAAAAAAAAAAGCCATATCCTTAAAGGATAAAAATTCATCATTTCAGATACTTTTTAATGAAATAAATATCACTTTTCTTACCATAGTGTTCTTGGTCTGATTCTAAGTCATGAATATTTCTGAGTTCACAGCTAATATGTAACTTCATAAGCTCTAAGAACATTAGATAGTTGACAGTGTTATCACTTCTATAAACATGCTGACTACAATAAAGGGCTGAAGCATGAATTTAGGTAGAGGTCATCTTAGTTCAGTTATGACAGTTCACCTGAAAGATGGTCTCAAACATTGCCTGAATACAGCTCAGATTCAACAGTTTAGGGCGACATGTATGATCGGGAATTGCGCCTGATTCTGCGTATTCTGCGCCTCACCATGCCAACTCCATTGTCGGATGCAGGGATGTGCTGTTAGGCGCTGCCTTTGCCACTTTCGTATGCGCCTAACATGAAGGGGCATGCAGTGGGCGCGCTGTGGGCGTTCTGGGGCGGGACGCACCAGATTCGAAATCACTGACGCATGTATGAATGCCGGTCGGCAAAGTGAGGCGCATTACAGCTCCGACAGGCAGACCTAGTTCAAAGTGGTCTACCTGAGTCGGAGGAGGCGCAGTGAAGCTAGAACTTATTGTAAGGGGGCAATACAATACAGTTACAACAGTACAATAATAAAAAGAGTTGTCTATAAAATTAATGAATTAAAAAAGATAAATTTCAAAGTTGTATAAATCGATTTCAAAATATAGAAAAAGTTGATCATTTAAAATGAAAGCAAATATATATAAGATCTCAAAAGAAAGAAATATCAGCTATAAAAGGTCTTAACAAAAGGGAGAGAATTAAACTAATTTTACATTAAATAAGCCAATGCTGATGTTGTTACTGATGTTAGTTTTTATCCTTTTTTTAATAAAAAATTAAGATGTATTTTTTCTTCTTTTACCTTTATTCTATTTAATATCTGGGCGTATTTACGGACAGATTTCCCATTGGTAGCAATTCTAAGCTAATTGTTCATTATTTTAGGCTGAGTTGGTGATGTATTTGCGTCCGTAAATATGTCCGTAAATACGTCCAGAACTAAGCCCTGGGAACATAGAAATCCTGCTTGGAGGACCACAGGTCCCAGCAAGACCTGTGTTGTGCTGGCTCTTGCTGTAAATATTAAATAGAATAAAAGGGGAAAGAAGAAAAAATACATCTTAATTTTTTATTTAAAAAAAGGACAAAAATTAACATCAGTACAAAATCAGCATTGGCTTATTTACTGTTAAATTAGTTTAATTCTGTCCATTTTTTTAAGACCTTTTATAGCTGATATTTCTTTCTTTTGAGATCTTATATATATTTGCTTTCATTTTAAATGATCAACTTTTTCTCTACATTGAAAACGATTTTATTCAACTTTGATTTTTATCTTTATTCATTCATTAATTTTAAAGACAGCTCTTTTTGCTATTCACTAACATGCTTAATGATTTTTCCCTGATTTCCAGCCTGTCTAGAAACTTAATACATGTTAGGCGCATTCCTTCTTTGCCTGAGTTCCGCAATGCGCCTCACACACTGGCGGGGCGCAGGGAACTTTACACCGCATGTATGAGCGCACTTTAGGCGCCGACATAAATAAGGCGCAGCTTTCACGGAAAAAAACGTGAAAACGGGGGCTCCGACGCGCCGATCTTCATACATGTCACCCTTAGTGTTAAGAACTGTGAAATACAATAAGCTCCAGAAATGCCACGAAAACTAATAATACACCAACACTTAGAGAGTCATGTATGAAAGGGGTTTTCCCACATTTCTGGCATTAAATGCTTCAAACGTGAGCGGGCTGTGATGTATAATGCGCCAAATGAATGAGTTAGGCGCATTGCTCACAAGACAACACTTTTTAATGCGCCTAACATGAGGGGGCATTCTGGGGGCATTCAGGGGGCAAGTTGCACCACACTCGTAATATTAGGCACATATATGAATGTAGGACGACAAAACTAGGTGCATTACTGCTCGAACAGGCAGACCTATTTTAATGTGGTCTACCTGAGCCTGAGGAGTCGAAGTGGATTTGCTATTAGGGCATAAAATGTCCATTATTTCTCAACTTACACCAGGACAAAAATAAAAAGTAATTTATGATAATTATCAAACTACAGTGAAGGAAATAATTATTTAATCCCACGCTGCTATTGTAAGTTTGCCCACTGACAAAGACATAAGCAGTCTATAATTTTAAGGGTAGGTTAATTTTAATATTGAGAGATAGAATATCAAAATTTAAATCCAAAAAATCACATTATATAAATTTATTTGCATTTTGCTGAGAGAAATAAGTATTTGATCCCTTACCAACCATTAAGAGTTTTGTCTCCTACAAACCGGTTAGACGCTCCTAGTCAACTCGCTACCTGCATTAAAGACAGCTGTCACAAACAGTCACCTTTATAAAAGACTCCTGTCCACAGAATCAATCAGTCAGACTTTAAACTTTATAACATGAACAAGACTGAACAGCTTTCTAAGGATGTCAGGGACAAGATCATAGACCTGCACAAAACTGGAATGGGCCATAAGTAAGACACTGGGTGAGAAGGAGACAACTGTTAGCGCAATAGTAAGAAAATGGAAGAAATACAAAATTACTATCAATCGAAATCGATCTGGGGCACCATGCAAAATCTCAACTCGAGGGGTATCCTTGATTATGAGGAAAGAGAGAGATCAGCCTAAAACTACATGGGTGGAACTTTTTAATGATCTCAAGGCAGCTGGGACCACAGTCACCAAGAAAACCATTGGTAACACATTACGCCGTAATGGTTTAAAACCCTGCAGTGCCCGCAAGGTCCCCCCTGCTCAAGAAGGCACATATGCAGGCCCGCTTGAAGTCTGGATGATTCTGTGAGTGACTGGAAGAAAGTGTTGTGGTCAGAACAGACAACAATTGAGCTTTTTGGCATTAACTCAACTCTGCGTGTTTGGAGGAAGAGAAATGCTGCCTATGACCCAAAGAACACCGTCCCCACTGTCAAGCATGGAGGTGGAAACATTATGTTTTAGGGGTGTTTGTCTGCTAAGGGCATAGGACTACTTCACTGCATCAAAGGGAGAATGGATGGAGCAATGTACCGTAAAATCCTGAGAGACAACCTTCTTTCCTCCACCAGGACAGTAAAAATGGGTTGTGGCTGGGTCTTCCAGCAAGACAATGACCGAAAACATACAACCAAGGCAACAAAGGAGTGGCTCAAAAAGATGCACATTAAAGAGATTTTACCATAAGGTAAAATTCCCTGCACAGGTTGCTTGCAGCTAACTGTGCATGAGAATGAGGAAGGCGGCACTTGCAGCTGTCCTCTCCGTTCACTTATATAGGAGTTGCAAATATAGCACACACACTCGGCTATATTCAGTACCCCCATAGAAGTGAAAGTGGAGGATGGCCGCAAGTGCCGCCCTCCACATTCTCATGCACAGGGTGTAGTCTATAAAGAGGAGACAGCAGTGTGTGGAATAAGAAGTAGTCCGTGTGGAAGGGTCATAAGATAAAGTTTTGTGAAAGAAGAGGTCATAAAGGGTTGTGTAACAGAGGGCATGGAAACAGATGGGATATGAGGGGCAGTGTGTAATAGAGTGGTACTGGGGCAGTCTGCTGGAGAGAAGGCGCCATGGGGGAAGTAATCTGTATAACAGAAAGGAACAACGGGAGCAATCTGTGTAAAAGGGTAGAGTCTGAGTGAAAAAGAGAAGAATATAAAGTAGCAGTCTATGTAAGAAAGAGTGGGATTGAGAAAGAGAATTGCAGAGTCTGCTTGAGAGTAGGATTCAGAGGTGCAGTTTACATAGGGAGAAATTTTGCATGCTTTTGTGGGCAGGGCCCTGTTGCCTTTTAGCTTGAATTGTTAAATAGTATGTTACTACCGTGTTTCCCCAAAAATAAGACACTGTCTTATATTACATTTTGCTCCAAAAGTTGTGCTATGTCTTATTTTCGGGGGGTGCCTTATATTTTTCAAATAAGACATTCTCATTTATTGCTGACTAAAAAAATGGACGTTTATTTAATCACAAACCAGCATAACCAGACAAACTGTGAATCTTGTCGTATAAAGAATTAACGGTATGGTATAAGGTATTTACCTACCTAGATTAACTGTATGAACAGTTCTAGGGGTAAAAATAAACCAGCACTCTTTATTATTTTTTTTATACTTAGGACCCTTCAGCAGAAAAGCTGACACCCACAAATAAACTGTACCGTACGGTACACTGATTACCTGTCAGTAAAGTATTTGGCTCCCACACACGATCGACGGCACTTGTACAGCAGTACTGGCCACCAGAGGAAGCTCTGTACCGCACTGTACTGGAGAGACTGTAATGGCGGCGGGACAGCGGCAGACTGTGTCTGCTGTACTGGATACTGGCAGCGGTACAACGCGATAAGGGACCAGTAGGGGACGCAACATACGGTAGTTACGGTAAGAAAAGCTTCATATGTCTCTTCTATGTAAACGTAACTACGTCTTATTTTCGGGGGGTGCCTTATATCAGCCAATGCTTCAAAAGCGCTGACATGCCTTATTTTCGGGGTATGACTTATTTTCGGGGAAACACGGTATGTAGTGTCTGATTGTGTCTGTACATATCTAATGCTTTAGAATAGGTTGGTGCTGTATAAATAAATATATTTACATTATTATCATCATTATTATGTATGTAGGTACTTTAACTGTAAAATAACTGTGTATTGTACAAAAGGTAGTATTATTAATTTGTGGATCACTAAGGGACAATTTTATTGTTATCATGCATTATTACCGACTAGGTAGAACTGGGGCACTGTTTGTTTCTTTACTGTTTGTTTCTTTTTAGGGCACTATTTATCAACCTTTATTGTTCGCAGGGCACTCTTTAATTGGGTAATTATAGGAATATTGCATCTAATGAATTATATTTGGGTCATGGCAGGGCCAGGACGATGGCTAGGCAGAGGTAGGCTATCGCCCAGGGCGCCACCTCTGCCAGGAAGTAAGGGGGCGCAGTTTAATGTGTGGAACATCACTGTCGGAGCAGCACATGGCAGGCAGCAGCAGGCTGACTTTGTCTACTGCTGCTGCTCATCCCTCCCAGTGCCGCCCCCTTATCTCTTCTGAGGCATGTGAAAGAAAGAGGCAGGGCAGCAGAGGAGGATTCAAATTACTTCTCCTCCTACTTCTCCTCCGACTACAGCAAGACTATATATATATATATATTGTGTGTGTGTGTATATATATATATATGTATATATATATATATATATATATATACATGCATTATAGCAATATACAGTAGAAACGTGTGCATATAACATACATACATTATAATGTCTAATAGTCTATTTTTGTTACCCATAGCAGCCAATCCACCCACAGAGCTCAGCTATTATTTCTTCTACTGCACTAAAAAAATAAAATCTGTGTTCAGATCGGTTGCTATGGGCAACAGAGCCATCACCTCAATATTCAGGTTACATTAGTGTGTTGGCACTTTGTGATAAATATGTAGTTTTTGGGTTGCAGTTTGGGCACCCGATATCTGAAAGGTCCACAGCCTGTGCCACAGAAAATAAATACTTTTAACCCCTTCCTGACAACCGGTCATACTAATATGGCTCTTTGTATTTTTTCCTCCTCGCCTTCCCAGAACCAAAACTTTTTTTCTCATTTTTCCATCTACATAGACCTATAAAGGCTTTTATTTTGCAGGACAAGATGTACTTTCTAATGGTGTCATTCACCGGACCATAGAATATACTGGGAAACTGCAAAAAAAAAATTTGAGTGGGGCAAAGTGCGAAAAAAACGTACTTGTGCCATGATTACGGGTGTTTTTTTTTTACAGCGTTCACTCTTCGCTATAAATAATGTGTTCTCTGTATTCCACAGGTTGATTCAAGTCCAGCAATACCAAATATGTACGGTGTCAATCATGTTTTAGTACCGTAAAAAACCCCCCAATCATCTACTCTCAATTTTCAGCCAATAACTTTTTTTTTGTTCGGCTCCCTTGAGTGGACTTGAGTTAGGTGGCAATTTTTGCAGGCTGATGTGTACTTTTGATGGGCACCATTTTGGATACGTGTGACTTTTTGATCACTTTTTTTCAATTTTAGGAGACATGAAAAGACCAAAAATCCCATATTTTAGCATAAAATATTTTTTTTTCTATTACGGTGTTGAGCATACATGAGGAATGATGTTATATTTTAATAGATCACAATTATGTGTAACTTTTAATTACATTTTTTTTCTTATTTGTAAAATGGAAAAACGGGGGATTTGAACTTTTAATATTTTTTTCTAAAATGGGGGGTGGGGCGCTATTTGACCCATTTGCCTAGGGCACCAAAATGTCTTTTCCCGGATCTGGGTCATGGTGCTACACATCACAGCAGGTATATTAACAAAGACAAAAGTTTCCATAACAGGCAAGGAACTAGAGGTATAAACAGGATAGAAAGTTTACCTATATCGGAAAATAGGTAGAAAGTATGTAGGCAAAGTAAGAAGCTAAAGATTTCTGGGCAGCAAACTCTGCAGAAACAGGTCAGAACTGGAAGAAGTCATCATGGTTCTCTAAACCAGATAAAATAGGTAAAGGTGCTTTCACGCAGTGCGTTTTTGATGCGTTTTTTTATGCGTGTTTTGTGCAGGAATGCAAAACAATTAATGCTGTACATTGCTGCACAAAAAAAACGCGATTTTACTGCGATTTTTACCAAGATTTTTGTGCAGCAATGTACAGCATTAATTGCTGTGTTTTCCTGCACAAAAAACGCATCAAAAAACAATTGTGTGAATGCACCCTACGAAAAGTAAACAACGCCAATTAGAAAGTATGTCACCTACAATTCATTGACTGGAACTTACTGTATTCACTTGTAAGGTTAGAACAGTGGCTATGTGGACCTGGTATCTACATACTTTTCACACATTCATGGCATATTCTGCCGATATTCCATTACTGACCAAGATGGGAGCATTTCTTTAAATTGTTATTTATGCTTCTATACAATCTGCAATAAAATCCAACCCTGTTAGCAAATAGCTATCTATCTATCTATCTGTCTGTCTGTCTGTCTGTCTGTCTGTCTGTCTGTCTATCTATCTATCTATCTATCTATCTATCTATCTATCTATCTATCCATCTATCTATCTATCTCCACAAATAAAGAGCAGCACTTACTTAAAAACGGATAGTGGGGTGCCAACAAAAAAATTAGCTCAACCACTTTAGATAACCATAGGAAAAAGTTGTAGCGCTCATCCACATAGTATTTAAAAAAAGAGTTGTTTATTCCTGCATATCAATACCAATGTTTCGGCTCCCTCACAGAACCGTTTTGAAAATGGCTCTGTGAAGGAGCTGAAATGTCAGTTTTGTGACATGTGGGAATAAACACATAGGGCCTCATGTATGAAAACTCTCCTTTCATTTCATATAGTGCTCTGGAACAATGAAAGTGGAGCTCTGATTGGTTGCTGTGGGCAACAAAGAAAGTCTTATACCTAGACAATTTTCATACATGTGGCCCATAGTTTTTATCTAAATACTACCTGGACGATTGCTGCGAGTTTTGGTATATTATATTATATATATATATATATATATATATATATATATATACTATATATATATATATATATATATATATATATATATATATATTATAATATATATTAATATATTATATATATATATATATTATATATATTATATAATATTATGCTATCGTATACCTTTGTCAGTTTGCAGTATATCCCTCAATGGAACATAGTTCAGAAGAGTTTTTCAGGGTATGTATGGGAGATGTAATAGAGTAGTTTGGAATTGAAGCACTCACATGGGTAAAGAAACCAAAAGTAATAATCCTTTAAAGGGGCTGTCCAGTGGAAAGAATTTATTTTTTATTTTTTTTACAATGTTCGTTTTTCCCTCCCTGCCTTTCAAGAACCATAACTTTTTTACCTTTTTTACCTTTTCATAGACATAGACATAGTAGGGCTTTTGTTTTTCCTGACAAGGTGTACTTTCTAACTTTTTACTGGGAAATCGCAAAAAAATTCTAAGTGGGGCAAAATGTAAAAAAAAAATAATTACTTGCGCCATGTTTGCGGGTGTTTTGCTTTTACGACACTTTACAGCACTTAATCTTCGGTAAAAATGGTATATTATTTGCATTCTACAGGTTGATACGCATCTGGCAATACCAAACATGTACGGCTTTCGTTATGTTTTGGAACCATAAAAAAAAATTCCAAAAATTGTCTACATTTGAAATTCGCGTATCAGCGCCATTTTCTATAACCTATAATTTGTGAGGGTGCATCTTTTTTGTGGGCTGAAGAGTATTTTTTATTTCTACCAGTTTGTAATACATGGGTCTTTTCTGATTAAATTTATTCAAATTTTTAGCGGACATGAAATGACAAAAAAAAAACACAATTTTGGCATTTGGAATTTTTTTTCTTCTACAGTGTTAATCGTAAGAGGGGTGATTTGAACTTTTAATATTTATTTTATTTTTTTACACTTTAAAACTTTTTTGTTTTTACTTTAAGTCCCCCTGGGGTACTTCACCACTATGGGGTGCAATAGTTTGTACAACCGAATGCATTGTAATACAGGTACGCATGAAGTAGTAAAAAAGAAAACTTGACGGCGATGAAAGTCTTTACAAGGCTTCCAGCTGCCATTTTAACCGATCGGAAGCCCACGATTTGGCCACGGGCGCCCCGATCGAAGTGAGCATCATTGATTTAGACGTGACGACCATCTTTGACTTGGCATATATGGGGTTAAATAGTGCGGGATGGCACCAGCACCATCCCACACTTTAACCGCCCAGTGTTAGCTTCAACTAGCTACAAAGACCTTTACCGGAATAAAGACGGACTCAAACGTCCAATGTCGGTAAGGGGTTTAACTATCTGTGGACTTCCTGCAGTTCTGCAACAGCTATTTAACTCCTTGCCGCTGCAGCCAATTTTGACCTATCTGACAGAGTCCCATTTTTTAAATCTGACATGTATCACTTTATGTGGGGATAACTGTTTAATACTTTTACCTATCAATGTGATTCAGAGAATTTTTTCTCATGACACATTGTGCATTACATTAGTAATAAGCTTTGGTCCATCCAATCCTTCTTTATTTGTGAAAAATATCAACATTTTAAAACAATTTCTCTTTCGAAAGTTCAAAAATTTCTACACCTAAGACAGTTATACCATGCAAAAAAGTTTATAACTAGCTTCTGCAAAATGTCTACTTTAAATTGGTATCATATTATTTTTTAAATGTCTTCTTATTTTTTTTACAACATTAGGAAGCTTACATATTTAGTAGTCATTTTTCACATTTTCAAGAAAATTTGCAACAGACT
This sequence comes from Phyllomedusa bahiana, assembly GCA_025379985.1. NCBI lineage: Eukaryota > Metazoa > Chordata > Amphibia > Anura > Hylidae > Phyllomedusa > Phyllomedusa bahiana. Next base: position 104,838 of record JAODAL010002658.1, read on the forward strand.
TTTTTAGGGACCAGTCCGGTTCTGATGTGGCTTTGAGGCACCTGTATGTTAGATACCCCCATAAATGACTCCATCTAAGAAACTGCATTTTTTCAAAACAGTTCTTATGATGTTTTCATTGGAACCTTATTGGGTTTCATATGACAGTTTGATTGCTTTTTATCAATTATTTTGGAAGGCAGTATGAACAAAATACAGCAATCCTTGTACTGTTTTTTATTTTTACTTTTTTAATGGTCAGCATGTGTTACAAATGACATGTGAACTTTATTCAGCAGATCAATACAATTACAGCAATACCCAATTTATATATTTGTTTTAGATTTTACTGCTTTTACAAAATAAAAACACTTATATTTAAAAAAAACAAAACATGTTTTTGCATTGCCATCGTTTTAGAACCATATTTTTTTTGTTTTTATGTTTAACCCCTTACCGCTGGAGCCGTTTTAAAATCTGACGTCTCACTTTATGTGAGAATAACTTTTTGACACTTTTACCTATCCAAGTGATTCAGAGATTGTTTTCTCGTGACACATTGGGCGACATGTATGAAGATCGGCGCGTCGGAGCGCCCGTTTTCACGCAATTTTTAGTGAAAGCTGCTCCTCATTTATGTCATTTATTTATTCCCTGCGCCTCGCCAGTATGTGAGGCGCAGTGCGGAACTAAGGCGCAGAAGGAATGCGCCTTACATGTATCACGATTCGAGACAGGCTGGAAAAATCATTAAACATGTTAGTGAATAGCAAAAAGAGTTGTCTTTCAATTGACTGAATGAATAAAGTTATAAATCTAAGTTGAATAAAATCCATTGCAATGTTAGAAAAAGTTGATCATTTAAAAGGAAAGCAAATATATCTAAGATCTCAAAAGAATGAAATATCAGCTAGAAAAGGTCTTAAAAAAAGTGTGGCACGTATTTCGCATCAGAAATACATTCCCCACAGTAAATAATCGGGAATTTATTTCCGACGCGAAATACGTGCCACACTTTGTGACACGTATTTGCAATGTATTTCAGGACGGATTTCGCGTCGGAAATACATTGCCTATAGTAAGAAGAATAAAATGGATTTGGCATTTAAATGAAGTATTTAATAAACAGACATATCCAAGTGCTCTAACAACGAAATCAATGTAATAGTAAATTGTATCCAATAACATTAATGCCAAGATATATATTATCTCCTACGAACAAATTCTCCACTATAAAATGTATTCCAAAGTCCGTGAAAAGTACACTAATTTAACATCAATTAAGCCACTGATGATGTTGTCCAGATGTTTTCTTAAACATTTTGCATAACAACAATTTAAGATGTATTTGGGTTGCTTTCAACTTTAATGCAATTCAGTATATACAACAAAAGGTAGCACACCACAGGTCTTGCTGGGACCTGTGGTCCGCCAAGCATGATTTCTTGCTTAATTATTTATTCTTCTTGACAAATCATTTATTTTAGTAGTGTACTGCTGTAAGTGTAGAACTATAGCACATTACAAGAATTCCAAGCTCCACATCAACTTATACGTTCAGATAGACCACATTCAACTAGGTCTGCCTGTCAGAGCTGTAAAGCGCTGGAATGCACCTCACTTTGCTGACCTGCAATCATGCATGCCTCGGATTTTTCAAATTTTCCGCGTCCCGCCCCAGAACGCCCACAGCGCGCCCACTGCACGCCCCTTCATGTTAGGCGCATACGAACATGGCGAAGGTTGCGCCTAACAGCGCATCCCTGCATCCGACAGTCGAGTCGGCACGGTGAGGCGCAGTATACGCCTGAAATCAGGCGCAAATCCAGATCATACATGTCGCCCATTGTGGTTTAAGTTAATAATACATTTTGGTCTATACAATCCTTGTTTATTTGTGAAAAATATCAAAATATCATGAAAATTAGCAAAGATTTGCAATTTTCAAAGATCAAAAATTTCTATGTGTAAGAAAATAGTTTATAACTAGCATCTACCATATGTCTACTGTAGGTTGGCATCATTTTTAAATTAATTTTTTTTACCACATTAGGGGGCTTAGAAATTTAGTAATTTTTCAAGAAAATTTGCAAAATAGATTTTTTTTAGGGACCAGTCCAGTTTTGACGTGGCTTTTAGGGGTCTGTATTTTAGATACCCCATAAATGACTCCATGTAAGAAACTAGACCCCTTAAAGTATTTAATAAAGCATTTAGGAAGTTTGTTACCTCTTTAGATATTTCACAGAAATTAAAGCAAAGTGGAGGGGAAATTTCAAAATTTCACTTTTTATTGCAGATTTTCAATTTTTATTCATTATTCACTGGAACACGGTAGATGTAACCAGGTAAATGCAACTCAACATCAATTCGATATTGATATCGCTCATACAAGAGGAGACCTGCACACAGCATTACTGCTGTGTACTGGTCTCCATGGTGACTGTCAATGCCTTCAGAAAGCATATGGGCGTTTGGGTAAGGAGACCAGCAAGCGCGTCTCCGCCGCTTGCTGCGCCGATCGCACGAAGCACATGGCGAAATGTGCGTTGGGGCGCAATGTGATACGCTCTATACCCTCATTCTACACTGGTTTACTTTCAGGTCAGGTGTTTATAATATTGTTACATGTTGTTTGATATATATGGGGTATATTTTATGTAACCCAGGCCGTATAATGTATATTTTCTAGTGAGTGGTAGGGATGCACACTTGCTTTTGTGCAGGTATTATTGCTACTATTTTAAAGTTTGTACTTGTTATTTTATAGTTGTGATTCAATAAAGATTCTTTTTAATTGAACACAGTGGTTCATGTTGTAGGTTTTTTACAATACATAGAAGTAAACAGCTGTACTGCTGTGTATTGTAATTGTTAATCACTATGTGATAAATAAAAGGTTATGCACATGGGAAGGAAAAATCCATTACATGATTACATGTTAAATGGAAATAAGCTGGAGCATAATAATATAACAAGTTATAGTGACTAGGATTCTGGAGTAGGGTCGTTGATCCAGGGACTATTCCGATTGCCAGATTGAGCCGGGAAGGAATTTTTTCCCTAAAATGAGGACAATTGGCTACTGCTACATTGCATTTTTTTTTGCCTTCCTCTGGATCAACACTTTAGCAATACTTTAGCAAAATAGGCTGAACTGGATGGATGTCTTGTCTTTTTTCGGCCATACAAACTATGTAACTATGTATCTATGTTGCAAATAGAAGAAACAACAACCAGCTCACCAGAACACCTGCGCTGGGCACGCACTCGCCGGCAAAGCGAGTAATCCACAAAGTAAAGATGAATGTCCAGCTCGGCTTGATTAGCAGTAAAATCCACGCTTTATTGAGAGCAAGGTAAAAGTACAAGACATCCAGGGAAATATCTAACGCGTTTCAGGCCCTTAGCATAGCGGCCCTTAGTCGTAGCACGTACTTTTGTACTTTTACCTTGCTCTCAATAAAGCGTGGATTTTACTGCTAATCAAGCCGAGCTGGACATTCATCTTTACTTTATGTATCTATGTTCAGCCATTCCCTCAGGGCACGGCCGGGCATGTTTGGTTTCCAGGATGATATTGAAGGCACCCTGTAATCACACCAAGGGGTCCCAATGCAGACAGCAGAAGCTCACTCCACCTATCTTTCCCTTGGCTGCCACCATTGTGTTTGACTGCGACATCTAAGGGGATATTCGACTGTGACAGGAGTGTTTTCCGGTCATGGCAGACTGTGCATCGAGCTTTGCTTGTGAGCCTGCAAGATCTTCTGGATGTACTTCATTTGCAGGAACATCTTTGCCCACAAAACGTATGGGTACGTCCAATGTCAGGAAGGGGTTAATGAGAAAAAACTCAGTAGCTTTGTGTGACTGAACAAACAGGAACAAGTCCTGTTTCAAGACCAAGACATCATAATATCAAAGAATTTTGTTTTCTTCAGGACAGCCTCTGAAACCACATAGAGGCTGAGGTTGAAAGAAGGATAAATAAAGCACAATAAATTGTTCATGGGGTTTGTAGTTTTACAGGGCAAAGGAAACAGCTTTCAAACATAAAATGTTGCTGATCAGTTTGAAAGACAGAAGGTTACATACAGCACAAAAAAATTCACAAAGTGGGTCAGAGTTTCGAGATTTCTTTTTTTTTCTTCTGAACAAACAATTAAATTTTTTAATATACACTTTAAAGATGTGTAGAATTTGAAGCATCAATTTAAAATCACACTTAAAAATTAATAAAATAAAAAAAATGCTACTAAAATGCTGCCATAATTTTTTTTCTTTTATAAGTATAAAATCATAAAATGAGCATTATCTACTACCCAAATTCTCCTAATCTCTGTTTCCTACCAAAACCTACTGACTTCACATCTTAATGTGTCCTAGCTCTAGCTGTGAATAAGTGACAGGGTTGATGTTATGTTTAATAAGCCCACCCATGAAAATTCCTGACAGAGCTGTCAGAGGTTTGGTTGCTGGTTTGCTGGTGAGAAAACTCTCTCAGCAAGAGAGGAATCAATTTTTCTTGACAGCTGAAAATATACTCAAGGTGATTTAGATTATTAAAAGCGTTGGAGGTTTGAAAGGGGTTTCAGAAGGTGTTTGGAACAACAGGATTTTCAAACAGGATTTTTAACTGAATTTTTAGCACAAATAAAAGCTTTATGACAACTTCAACTGTTTTTGTTTCTTTTTAATCATAATTTTGCACACTTGATTGTCCCCAGATTTTTGTTTGCACATGGGTTTCCTATTGTGTTGAAGCACCACTTTGTTTCTAAAATCTCTGAATCTAATCACAAGGTGTAGGTTTATAAAATTTAAATAATTTTGTGTTATATAGTTTGATAATTATCATAAATTACTTTTTGTTATTGTACTGGTGTAAGCTGAGAAATATTGGACATTTTCCCCCTAACAGCAATTCTAGCTCCACTTCAACTCCTCGGGTTCAGGCAGACCACATTAAAATAGGTCTGCCTGTCTCAACATTAATGCACCTAGTTTTGCCTACCCACCTTCATATATGTGTCTAATATTACGAGTGTGGTGTCTTGCAAACAATGCGTTTAACATATTTGTAGACATCGTAGTCTGCTCACTTTGGCACATTTTATGCCAGAAAAAGGTGAAAAACCCAATCATACATGTCACCTTTTGTAGCAATTTTTAAAGTTTTCAAGAAAATTTGCAACACAGATTATTTTGCTAGGGAACAGTCCAGTTCTGACGTGGTTTTAAAGGTCCTGTATGTTAGATACTCCATCCAAAAAATGGCAACCCTTAAAGTATTCAAAACAATGTTCAGGAACTTTGTTAACCCTTTGGGGGTTTCAAAGAAATGAAAGCCAAGTGGAGGTGAATTTTTAAAATGGAACCCAGTAGATAATACACTAACATTTTTTAGGCCATATCCACAGCTCAATGGCTGGACTAGACTGAACCCAGTAGCAGGCAACTCTGGCCCATATGCTGCCTGGGAAAAATTAACAGGTGCAGCTAATTGCTGAGCAGCAGCTCACACACCCCACTACTAGAGGAACAATTAGATGATAAAAAACTACACATTAACTTAATACCTGTTCACACCAGCATGCAGAAAAGCCACAGTATAATGCATGGAGAGATTGCACAAATGCAAAAATACCAATAAAACAACCACTCACATACCCTCAATGCATGAGGGTGGTGGTTGCTGCCTGGTAAGACAGTTGTCACGGATGCCCCTGCGACTCTCATCCTGGGTCGCGGGCGCATCCGTGCCCCGCCGCCGGGTGGCGCCGTGACCCGCATGTTGGGTTTCAGGCGCGCTTGTCCCTCCGCCGGTTCCCCTACATACTTACCTGGCCACGCTCCTGCTGCAGTCTCTATCCCACGGCACGTGCGTGCCAGCAGTGTTTAATTTAAAGGGCCAGCACACCGGTAATTTGCTATTGCCGGTCGCTGCCCCTATTTAAGCCTGCCTCTTTCTGGTTACCCTGCCGGATCTTTAGTGCCATTTAGCCTACTGAAAAAGTGTTCCTGAAGTCTTGTCTGATTACCGTGTACCATACCGTTTGCCTCCGTCTCTCGATTACGAACCTTGCCGCCTGCCCTGACCTTCTTGCCTGTCCTCGAACACGAACCTTGCCACCTGCCCTGACCTTCCTGCCTGTCCCCGACTACGATCCTGCCTGACAATTTTGTACCATGCTATACCTCAGTTGCCTCCACAAGCAAGTCACGTCAGGGGTAGCGACCTGGTAAACTCTGGGCTCTGGTGAAAATCGGGACCTACTTAGATTCCACTCCCTGGCGTGGCTTACGCCATCGCTTGCGGTGGTCCAGAGGATCCACTACCGCTGCCCGTGACAATAAGATCTGGCCATGGATCCCGCCAAGGTGCCTCTGCCTAGCATTGCTGATCTAACCAACATCGTGGCAGAGCAATCCCAGCAGACCGCTCAGCAGGCCCAGCAACTCAGCCACCTCTCCGCCATGATGCAGCAGTGCCTGGCCACTCAGCAGCAACAACCCGCTCCTGTGGCGTCCGCTACACCTTCGGCCTCCACACCGGCTGCTGGTCCAAGGCTCTGTCTGTCTATGCCGTCTAAGTTTGGTGGGGACTCCAAGGCTTGCAGGTGCTTTATCACCCAATGCTCTCTGCGAATCGAGTTAATGGGGAACCAATTCCCTACTGAAAGGTCCAAGGTCGCATTCGTGGTCAGTCTTCTTTGTGGGAAAGCTCTGGCCTTGGCTACCCCCCTGTGGGACAGAGACGATCCGGTCACGGCTACCCTTGGCGCCTTCCTCACCGAGGTCCACAGCGTGTTTGAGGAACCTGCCCGAGCCGCTTCTGATCAAACCGCCTTACTTAATCTGCGTCAAGGTGACTCCTCGGTGGGCGATTACGCGGTACAGTTCCGCACCCTGGCCTCGGAACTGTCATGAAAAGATGCAGCGTTAGCTGCCACCTTCAAGAAAGGCCTCTCCAGCTAGACCAAGGATGCCTTATCTACCCATGATCCACCTTCCTCCTTGACTGACCTAATCTCTTTGGCCACTCGGATCGATATCCGTTTTTCTGAACGGCGAGCAGAGCTACGTCAGGAACGCGAACCTGCCAGGGGTTGTCGATTTCCCCGCCTAGCTAGTGTATTCCAGAGGCCGCCACAGTTGTCCTCCCTGCCTGCTACTGAGGAACCCATGCAAGTGGACAGAGCTCACTTGACTCCGCAGGAGCTGACCCGGTGGCGTGAAGAAAACCTATGCCTCTATTGTGCCAGCCCCGAACATTTCCGCTGGGGCTGCCCACTTCATCCTCAGCGTTCGGGAAATGCACGCACCTAGGATATGTGGGAGAGGCATCACTAGGTGAGAGCAAGGCCTCTCCTCGTTTGACCATACCCGTTCTACTTGGCACTGGATCAGACATTCGGTTCAAAGCTTCTGCTTTCCTGGACTCTGGATCGGCTGAAAATTTCCTGGATGCTTCCTTAGTGTCCCAGCATAACCTCGCTGTGGTTCACCTGGAGATCTCCTAGTCATCTCCTCTGTCAGTGGGGAGATCTTCAGCGATCCAGTCTGGTTCCACACTGAACCTCTGTTCCTTCAAGTGGGGGCACTGCATAAGGAAAAACTTGTGTTTTATGTGGTACCCCGGTCTTCTTTGTCCATTCTTCTGGGTCTCCCGTGGCTGTAGCGCCATGCTCCCGTGCTCAACTGGCAGACGGGAGAAGTCTTGCGTTGGGGGTCGGAGTGTCAGTCACGCTGTCCGGTGGCACCTCGCCCGGTGCTTCCCGCTTCTCCTCCTGTACCATCTAAGCCTGTGGCGGGCCTTCCCGCTCGTTTTCTCCGAGAAGCAAGCTGAGACATTGCCTCCTCATCGCCCCTATGACTGCCCTATTGACCTTCTGCCCAGGACGTCTCCCCCACGGGGCAGGGTCTACCCACTGTTGGTACCAGAGACCTTGGCTATGTCTGCCTACATCAAGGAGAATCTCCAGAAGGGATTCATACGCAAGTACTCCTCTCCAGCTGGGGCCGGTTTCTTTTTCGTTACTTAAAAGGATGGTTCCCTACGTCCTTGCATTGACTACCGGGGGTTCAACAAAATCACCGTAAAGAACCGCTACCCACTGCCCTTGATCACGGAACTCTTAAACCGGCTTCGGTGAGCCAAGATATTCACTAAATTGGACTTGCGTGGGGCTTACAACCTCATTCGGATTTGTGAGGGTGATGAATGGAAGACTGCCTTCAATACCCGCGACGGGCACTTCGAGTACCTTGTCATGCCCTTCGGACTCTGCAATGCACCTGCCGTCTTCCAAGAATTTGTCAACTACCTATTCAGGAATCTCCTGTACACATGTGTAGTCATTTATCTGGATGACATCCTGGTGTTCTCTGCTGATCTTGAGTCCAATCAAGTCCATGTGCGACAGGTCCTCAAGCGGTTGAGGGCTAACCGTCTCTATGCCAAGCCTGAAAAGTGCCTATTCCATCAGAAAAGTGTTCCATTCCTCGGCTACATTATTTCCGACAAAAGCCTACAAATGGACCCCACAAAATTGTCTGCCGTTCTACAGTGGCCACGACCTGTGGGTCTCCGAGCCATACAAAGGTTTTTGGGTTTCGCTAATTATTATAGACAGTTCATCCCACATTTCTCCTCGCTGGTATCACCTATAGTGGCGCTAACCAAGAAGAATGCTAATCCGAAGCTCTGGCCGCCGTCGGCAGAAGAAGCCTTTTCTAAGTTGAAGTCGGCCTTTGCCTCTGCACCCGTACTCTCCCGGCCAGATACGGAGAAACCGTTCTTTCTAGAGGTCGACGCCTCCTCGGTGGGGGCCGGGGCTGTGCTTACTCAAAAAGGGCCCAAAGGCAAGACCCTCACATGCGGGTTTTTTTCCAAAACCTTCTCGGCCGCAGAGAGGAACTACTCCATTGGTGACCAGGAATTACTGGCCATCAAGCTGGCCTTGGAGGAATGGCGCTATCTCCTCGAAGGAGCTCGTCACCCGGTCAACGTGTACACCGACCACAAAAATCTCCTCTATCTGCAGACGGCCCAACGGCTAAATCCCCGGCAGGCCCGCTGGTCGCTTTTCTTTTCCCGATTTGACTTTCTCATTCATTTTCGCCCAGCTGAAAAGAATGTCAAGGCGGATGCTCTCTCCCGGGCTTCGGACGTGATAGGGGATGAACCCTTACCACGGCACATCGTCCCTCCTGAACGACTAATCTCCGCTGAACCAGTAGATCTTCATCAAATCCCTCTGAGCAAGACTTATGTTTGCCCGGCTCTGCGGAAGAGGATACTTAATTGGGGACATTGCTTTAGAATGGCTGGACATCCAGGGGTACAAAAGTCTTGCTCCCTGATCTCTCATTTTTACTGGTGGCCTGACCTCATTAAAGATGTTTGTGCATTCATGGCATCTTGCACTTCCTGTGCCCAGAACAAGTCTCCTCGTCACAAGCCGGCGGGTTTGCTTCAGCCACTATCAATCCCCAACTGCCCTTGGACTCATGTGGCTATGGATTTTATCACGGATCTCCCTCCGTCTTCCGGTAATACTGTGGGTAGTCACCAATCGGTTCTCAAAGATGGCCCATGTCGTTCCTCTGCCAGGTCTTCCTTCTGCTCCTCGTCTTGCCAGTCTGTTCTTCCAGCACATTTTCCGCTTGCATGGTCTTCCTCTGCATATTGTCTCGGACCGTGGAGTCCAATTCGTGTCCAAGTTCTGGTGCTCCCTCTGTGCCCAGCTACAGGTTAAGCTGGACTTCTCCTCGGCATACCATCCACAGACCAATGGGCAAGTGGAGCGGGTAAATCAGGTCCTGGGCAACTACCTACGCCATTTCGTTTCGGCACGTCAAGAAGACTGGACTAATCTGTTACCATGGGCCGAATTCTCATAAAGTTCCTTAGACTCGGAGTCTGCTGGGTCTGCCCCCTTCTTCATCGTCTATGGACAACTTCCGCGCTCACCCCTGCCCATCTCGGTGCCCTCTGAAGTGCCGGCTGTGCAGGATCTGGTCCGTGACCTAAAGGCCATATGGGATCAGACACGCCTGTAACGGCAACAGGCTTCTGCCTGCATTAAGATGCAGGCAGACAAACGGAGAAGACCTTCCTCAGTCTACTCTCCCGGAGACAAGATGTGGTTATCAGCGAAATAAATCCACCTTAAGATCCCCAGCTATAAACTGGGACCCCGGTTCCTGGGACCATTCGAAGTCCCCAAGTGCATCAACCCAGTGGCCTACAAGCTTCGGCTTCCCTCTACGATGTGTGTCCCAATCTCCTTCCATGTCTCCCTCTTAAAGCCGGTGGTCCTGAATCGCTTCTCCTGGAAAGCTGCTTCTTTGACTCCTGTAGCAGATGCCACCAACATCTTTACCATAAGAGAGGTCTTGGCCATGAAGACCATTAGAGGGAAGCGTCATTTCCTCATCGACTGGAAGGGGTTCGGGCCGGAAGAGAGGTCCTGGGAGCCAGAGGACAATATTCTTAACCATAATGTAATCTGGAAATTCCTTCAGGCCAGAAAGAGGGGGGAGGCCAAAAGGGGAGAAGGGGGTACTGTCATGGATGCCCCTTCAACCCTCATCTCGGGTCACGGGAGCATCCGTGCCCCACTGCCGGGCGACTCCGCGACCCGCATGTCGGGTCGCGGGCGCGCTCGTCCCTCCGCCGGTTCCCATGCATACTTACCCGGCCACGCTCCTGCTGCAGTTTCTGTCCCGCGGAGCGCGCGCGCCGGCAGTGTTTAATTTGAAGGACCAGCGCACCAGTAATTTGCTATTGCTGGTCGCTGCCCCTATTTAAGCCTGTCTCTTCCTGGTTACCCTGCCGGATCTTTAGTGCCATTTAGCCTACTGAGAAAGCGTTCCTGAAATCTTGTCTGATTACCGTGTACCGTACCATTTGCCTCCGTCTCTCAATCAAGAACCTTGCCGCCTGCCCTGACCTTCCTGCCTGTCCTCGACCACGAACCTTACCGCCTGCCCTGACCTTCCTGCCTGTCCTCGACTATGAGCCTGCCTGACAATATTGTACCACTCTACACCTCGTCTGCCTCCGCAAGCAAGTCACGTCAGGGGTAGCGACCTGGTAGCCCGCCGCAGCAAGTCCATACCACTTTGCGGCGGGCTCTGGTGAAAACCGGGACCTACTTAGATTCTGCTCCCTGCCGTGGCTTACACCATCGCTTGCGGTGGTCCAGAGGATCCACTACCACTGTCCGTGACAACAGTTACATAAAAATTAGGCGATACAGAAGGGTGCCATAAATACAGATACGTGTGGTAAACCATGCTGGCTTAAAACCTACAGTGCCTTCCAAAAGTATTCAGCACCCTTGAACTTTTCAACCTTTTGCCACATTTCAGGCTTCAAACATAAAGATATAAAATTAAAAATTTTTTTGTGAAGAATCAACAACAAGTGGGACACAATTGTGAAGTGGAACAAAATTTATTGGATATTTTAAACTTTTGTAAGAAATAAAAAACTGAAAAGTGGGCGTGCAAAATTATTCGGCCCCCTTAAGTTAATACTTTTTAGCGCCATCTTTTGCTGTGATTACAGCCGCAAGTCACTTGGGGTATGTCTCTATCAGTTTTGCACATCGAGAGACTGAAATTCTTGCCCATTCTTCCTTGGAACAGCTGTAGCTCAGTGAGGTTGGATGGAGAGCGTTTGTGAACCGCAGTTTTCAGCTCTTTCCGCAAATTCTCAATTGGATTCAGGTCTGGAATTTGACTTGGCCATTCTAACACCTGGATATGTTTATTTGTGAACCATTCCTTTGTAGATTTTGCTTTATGTTTGGGATCATTGTCTTGTTGGAAGATAAATCTCCCTCCCAGTCTCAGGTCTTTTGCAGACTCCAACAGGTTTTCTTCCAGAATGGTCCTGTATTTGGCTCCATCCATCTTCCCATCAATTTTAACCATCTTCCCTGTCCTTGCTGAAGAAAAGCAGGCCCAAACCATGATGCTGCCACCATCATGTTTGACAGTGGGGATGGTGTGTTCAGGGTGATGAGCTATGTTGCTTTTACGCCAAACATATCGTTTTGCATTGTGACCAAAACGTTCGATTTTGGTTTCATCTGACCAGAGCAACTTCTTCCACATGTTTGGTGTTTCTCCCAAGTGGCTTGTGGCAAACTTTAAACAAGATTTTTTATGGATATCTTTGAGAAATGGCTTTTGGCACTCTTCTATAAAGGCCAGATTCGTGCAGTGTAGGACTGATTGTTGTCCTATGAACAGACTCTCCCACCTCAGCTGTAGATCTCTGCAGTTCATCCAGAGTGATCATGGGCCTCTTGGTTGCATCTGTGATCAGTCTTCACCTTGTTTGAGATGAAAGTTTAAAGGGACAGCAGGGTCTTAGTAGATTTGCACTGGTCTGATACTCCTTCCATTTCAATATGATCGCTTGCACAGTGCTCCTTGGGATGTTTACAGTTTGGGAAATCTTTTTGTATCCAAATCCGGCTTTAAACTTCTCCACAACATTATCACGGACCTGCCTGGTGTGTTCCTTAGTCTTCATGATGCTCTCTGCGCTTTAAACAGAATCCTGAGATTATCACAGACTAGGTGCATTTATACGGAGACTTGATTACACACAGGTGGAATATATTTATCATCATCAGTCATTTAAGACAACATTGGATCATTCAGAGATCCTCACTGAACTTCTGCTGGTGTGAACAGGTATTAAGTTAATGTGTAGTTTTTTATCATCTAATTGTTCCTCTAGTAGTGGGGTATAATAAAATAACTTTTATTTTAAAAAATAAAACAAATGTTTGCATCGTCATAGTCTGAGAGGCACTTTGTTTATGTGTAGGGGCTTTCTTTGCAGAAGGAGCTATAGTTTTCATTGATACCATTTTGAGTGGGAATCCCTTCCCATCATGACAAATGGGTATATCAATGTTGGTAAGGGGTTAATGATATTTTTTTCAACCTTTTTTGGAATTATAAACCAGAGAATCCACAGAGGTGTCTTAAAATGCACCACATTTATCATAGTGTTAATAAATGTTAGAATTGTCTAGTTTAATTTTACAAGATACTAAAAACAATACTCCAGCACTTTGAAGTAAAAGGTGTTCCACAAGCTTTATTTTAATAATCCCAATAACATCAAAAAGTTAAAATCATAGTGCTGGAAAATGCACATGCATTCAAGTCCTTCCACAGACCCTAGCATAGACGTAGCATGGTACATATAATCTGGTACCACCCATAAGTATCCTTAACTATGTTTTGCATCTGAAGATTAACCCTTAATAAACAATGTTGCACACAAAAAAAGTTCTATCAAGTTATATCATATAGCAATCAAAAGGACACATTCCCAACACATAATTAATATACTGTACATACAAATCTGTTTTGTAGTTTAAACCTAAAGGATATCTTGTATTTAATGTTAATATTGAGAAAGCCTCTCTCTCAGTGAGCTGTTTTCTCCAATCTCCCCCTCTCGATGGCTTTTTAACTTTCTCCAGTATAATAACACGAAAGTCTTTCACTGAACTACTTTGATAATCCCTAAAGTACTTTGATGCCCCTGAGAGAGAGATCTCAAACTGGGATGTAACATATCATATATATATTCCCTGATCTGAACACACACATTTCTTGATGTACATGCTATGTATTGTAAGTTACAAGCTTGACAATAAAACATGTAACTGGCATAATGACTTTGACAATTCATTTGATCCCTTATTTTATTCTCTTTGTTTGTAATAATTGATCTAAAATACGTGGTTTTATACATATATTGGCAAATGCCACATCTTGGTTTACCGCATTTAAAACTACCACTAGTTTTAATCCAATTAGATAATTCTATCCTACTTGTCTGTTCTTTGAATAAACTAGGGGATAAGATATTGCCTCGTTTGTGGTCTTTTTGCTACAAAATTGTTAGTTTAATTTTACACTTTTCATAAGCTGGCATAGTTCATGCTATTCAGGACCATATGTATGAAAACTGTCTTGGTCTAAAACTTTCTTTGTTGCCCATAATAACTAATCAGAGCTCCCCTTTTATTTCATATAGTGCTCTGAAAAATGAAAGGAGAACTCTGATTGGTTGCTATGGGCAACAAAGAAAGTCTTGCACCTAGACAGTTTTCATACATTCCCCCCTTAACTGCCCCATAATTTGGGTGTATGACGTTGCATGCCAAGCCATGCCCACTTTACACAAAGCCATGCCCTTTTATCATGGTCATTCCCCTAATATCGGCTCAGAAGTGTTTAGAGACTGTCTAAAACACATAATAAATGTGGTGTAAAGCATGCACACCAATATTTTTGTATCAAATTATGCAAGAATTCTGCTGCAGCTGCCGTGATAAATATGCCCTGGAATTTTTAGTCTAATTATGTTCTGGATATATATGAAATTGCAGATTGAGCTTTCGTGGAGCCCAAAGCAGGAGATTTCAGAATGTGCCTTCATTAACCCCTTACCGACCTATGATGTATGAGTACGTCATAGCACCGTTAAGTGGCTTTGAAACGCGATCCAGCTTCACAGCGCGGGGGGCCTGCGCTGTTTATCTGCGGCGTCTAAATGAATTAAAAACGGTGCCGCGTTCTTCAGCCCGATCGCTGCCATGTTCCCATTTGCCCCACTTCTGGCCATAGGCAGGAAGTGGGGAAACTTGTCTATGCAATGCACTAGACTGTATTAACGATCGCGCCCCTCTAATGGTCAAGCACCATAGGAGGACTCAATGTTAAAGTAAAAAAAAAAAAAGAAAGTTTTAAAGTACAAAAAAAAAGTATGAAAAGTTCAAATCACCCCCCTTTCCCCATTTTACAAATAAAAACAATAAAATAATAAAAAAGTTACACATATTTGGTATTGCTGCGTACGAAAAAGTCTGATCTATAAAAATATAGCATCATTTATCCCAAACGCTGAACACTGTAGAAGAAAAAAAATTACAAACGCCAAAATTGCGTTTTTTGGTCATTTTACGTCACATGAAAATTGGAATAAAAGTGATCAAAAAACTGCTAGAAATAAAAAGTACGCTTCAGCCCACAAAAAATGCACCTTCACTCATGTCCGTAGGTGTTAGTACAAAAAAGTTATTGGCCGCACAAAATGGCGCCACGGCGCAAATTTCAAAAATAGAAAATGTTTGGAATTTTTTTACAGTACCAAAACATAACGGAAACCGTACATGTTTGTTATTGCCGGATGACTGTAGAATACAGATAACACATCATTTTTACCGAAGAATAATTTCCATAAAAAAAACTCCCGCAAACATGGCGCAAGTACGTTTTATTTCCCATTTTGACCCACTTAGAATTTTTTTGCCGTTCCCCAGTATATTCTATAGTAATATAAATAACACCATTAGAAAGTACATCTTGTCCCACAAAATAAAAGCCCTCGTCCGTCTATGTAGGTAGAAAAATAAAAAAGTTATGGCTTTCAGAAAGCGAGGAGGAAAAAATTTTGAGCCATATTATTATGACCGACCGTCAGGAAGGGGATAAAGGGCTTGTACAGTTATTGATGTAATTGATTTATATGTGTGTTTTATACATTTCAAAAAAACTTGTGCTATAGATGTATGAACAGTCGAATTCCAAATTTTGCTGGGATAAGCACCTATGCAACACTTTTTAATGCGCCAATGATTTGGGGCATTTTGGTGGGGTATCACACCACATTTGTAGAATTAGACACATTTATGATTCTTTGACACCAAACTTAGGTGCACAACAGTTAGAATAGACAGACGAAGTTAAACGTGGTCTGCCAGAGCCTAAGTTGTCGTATTGTTACTACAATTCGCCTGTATGTATGAACTGCAGAAGAACAGGTTCATACATTCTGGCGCATTCTATACTGCTTTAAATCGATTTAGAACTGGCCTGTCAGCGCCAACGTCCATACATGTCGCCCTTAGTTTTATTATTTTGTATATGGCAGTAAGTGATGACGTTCCTCCATCCCTTACTACTGTGTACACAATAGAAACAGTGTCATGCATGCTAGTCAGGAGGCCATTGCTGCTATGTGTAGTGTGAAGTTTCTTTCAAGGAAGGCTGTGGGCGTTTCTATTTTGTAGACACCAGTAATGGATGGAGAAATGTCATCACTTACTGCCACACACGATAGTAAAACTAAACATATAAAGCCCACAGTGAGTTTAATTAATAAAAAGAACCAGACAACCCCTTTAAATTTAGCATAATTGTTGTAAAATGATCAACTGACCCCTTATTAGGATGGTATTTTTAGCTCTGCTGCAAACCCATTTATGAATGAGCGTAGTATTTAAATGTTTTAATCTACATATGTTTGTGTGGTTGGGTCTTACAGCATTACAGGTTGCACAAACACAGCATCCTGTTAGCTGTAGTAATAGCAGGGCACTTGTTTCTCTAGTTCATGAATTGCACCATGACTTTTAAACAGGCATTCAGGATTCATAAATATGTGTAGAATTAGTGGGCTTTGCAGTACTAGCCATTCATGATAATGAACTAGTTCTCTCCATTCAAGTGTATATTCAACCAAATGTACATGTTAATGCCAATGCAGAGGGTGAATATGCAGAAGAAAAAAGTAAAACAAGCCATAGAAATCCAAGGTTGTCCCTCGGATTTCTGCCACATATTACACAATGTATTTTGTCATGAAAAACTACTCTGTGTGCACCCAGCAACCTTTACTGCATCATAATTAAAATATACAGAGCACTGATATTTCATAGTTATGGTTGATGCCCAAATTCCAGAGGTTTAATGTATTAACAAACTTTCCCTTAGCCAATAATCTATAAACTGGAATTATTTCTTGCCCAGCTGTTCTTGTTGTAGATGTTCATAATATAAAGTATTTTTTAGACAATTAAAATGTTCTACATCAGTGTCTAATAGTCATAAACACTTTCACGTTTTGTAAATGCTCACTTTGTTCTTGACCTATTATAAAATGCAAATCATTATAACTCTGAAATAGTTTCCTTTTCTTCTACAAAAAAATAAATCTGCTCACCAGTCCATGAGTGATACTTCAAAGTGCTAAGCGCTGCTGTCTGCCATTCTGTGCTCCAATTTACCAACTAATCTCACCAGTCACTGAGTTTTACTCCAAAGTGCTTAGCGCTTCTGTCTGCCATTCTGTGCTCCAGTTTACCATCTTTTCTCACCAGTGCATGATTGATGCTCCAAAGTGCTAAGCACTGCTGTCTGCCATTCTGTGCTCCAGCTTACCAACCAATCTCACCAGTTCATGAGTTCAACTCCAAAGTGCTAAGCACTGCTGTCTGCCAGTCTGTGCTCCACCTTACCAACCAAGCTCACCAGTCCATGAGCGCCACTCCAAAGTGCTAAGCGCTGCTGTCTGCCATTCTGTGCTCCAGCTTACCAACCAATCTCACCAGTTCATGAGTTCAACTCCAAAGTGCTAAGCGCTGCTGTCTGCCATTCTGTGCTCCAATTTACCAACTAATCTCACCAGTCCATGAGCGCCACTCCAAAGTGCTAAGCACTGCTGTCTGCCATTCTGTGCTCCAGCTTACCAACCAATCTCACCAGTCCATGAGTAATACTCCAAAGTGCTAAGCGCTTCTGTCTGCCATTCTGTGCTCCAGCTTTACCAACAACTCACCAGTCGCATGAGTGACTCCAAAGTGCTAAGCGCTGCTGTCTGCTATTCTGTGCTCCAGCTTACCAACCAATCTCACCAGTTCATGAGTTCAACTCCAAAGTGCTAAGCGCTGCTGTCTGCCATTCTGTGCTCCAAATTACCAACCAAGCTCACCAGTCCATGAGCGCCACTCCAAAGTGCTAAGCGCTGCTGTCTGCCATTCTGTGCTCCAGCTTACCAACCAATCTCACCAGTACATGAGTTCAACTCCAAAGTGCTAAGCGCTGCTGTCTGCACTTCTGTGCTCCAACTTACCAACCAATCTCACCAGTCCATGAGGCACTCCAAGTGCTAAGCGCTGCTGTCTGCCATTCTGTGCTCCACTTACCAACTACTCTCACCAGTCCATGAGTTCAACCCCAAAGTGCTAAGCGCTGCTGTCTGCCATTCTGTGCTCCAGCTTACCAACTATGCTACCACATGAGAACACTACTTCAAAGTGCTAATCACTGATTTCTGCCATACTGTGCTCCAGCTTACCTATATATACTACATGTTATGAGTAATCTACCTAAAGTGACTCAATGCGTTCTAATTCTGCCATTCTGTGCTCCAGTTTACCAACTAATCTCACCAGTGCATGATTGATGCTCCAAAGTGCTAAGCACTGCTGTCTGCTATTCTGTGCTCCAGCTTACCAACCAATCTCACCAGTTCATGAGTTCAACTCCAAAGTGCTAAGCGCTGCTGTCTGCCATTCTGTGCTCCAACTTACCAACCAAGCTCACCAGTCCATGAGCGCCACTCCAAAGTGCTAAGCACTGCTGTCTGCCATTCTGTGCTCCAGCTTACCAACCAATCTCACCAGTTCATGAGTTCAACTCCAAAGTGCTAAGCGCTGCTGTCTGCCATTCTGTGCTCCAACTTACCAACCAATCTCACCAGTCCATGAGTTCAACCCCAGAGTGCTAAGCGCTGCTGTCTGCCATTCTGTGCTCCAACTTACCAACTCCTCTCACCAGTCCATGAGTTCAACCCCAAAGTGCTAAGCGCTGCTGTCTGCCATTCTGTGCTCCAGCTTACCAACTATGCTGACCAAATGAGTAACACTACTTCAAAGTGCTAATCACTGATTTCTGCCACACTGTGCTCCAGCTTACCTATATATACTATATGTTATAGTAAATTCTAGGCCTAACGTGACTCAATCTTGTCTGTTCTTAATTCCTTTTTTAATTGTTTCTTTAAGATGTTTTGAGGTTGAAGTATATATTATTCTCAGTGTATTGTAGCCTTCAATTTCTAAAGCTAGTTTTGAAAATAGTTGAATAATTTTCCTTACATGCACTGTTTTGAGATAACACATGTCTATGCCAATTATATACTGTATGTTCATGGTAACTGAGGAGATTGTCCTTCACAAAAGTTGGGCACCCTGATTTACTAAAGAGATGTGGTTAAATGTTATGACATAGACAGATTTATGTATTTCTTTGAAGCCCAAATAGTATTGGATTCTCTCCAGAAAGAAGTATGAATATTAATGTAGATCAATAATTATTCACACCTATATTTAAAGTTATGAGATAGGTTTATGAACTATTAAAAGTTGGGGTGGGCTTGTCATTTAACCATTTCATTTCATGCACCACATTTTCTATAAAATAAAGATCTTGGGGGCCACCCCTCAGAGCAATTTTGATTCTCAATCTGAGTGTGCCATCCTTGATCACCAGTCCATGATTGCCGCACTGAAGTGCTAATCGCTGCTTTCTATCATACGTTGCTGTTCTTGTGTCTTTGTGTTAAGGGAAGATTTTGCAAGTAGTCATTATTCTGAAATGTCTGTCAGACCTTTGCCATCTTTAATTGCATTTGATACATTTGCATCCATTTTTGGCTTTAGCTTTTTTATCTGTTTGGGTTTCCTTTTCTTAGAGGTATTTTCACACAGAAAAAACTGAAACATGGACATTGATAGTGCAGCAAACCTGTACACATCTTACTGCATCATGACAAGTTTTCACTGTTTTGGTAAGTCTTACTTAATGTAGTTCTGGAAAAAATGCCAATATGTTATAAAACTGCACCATTTTCACCAAGTAGTTTTTGTTACCCCATATGAATATACCCTTACCTAACAGTTACTTGTCAGTGACATATTGGGGCACTTTTGTTGTCCTTGTTTTTGTAGTTATCTACATGTTCAACTTATTTTACTCAAATATCTGAAAAAAGGAAATAATATATTGTAATAAATAAAAAAGTAAAATACTGACAAGTAAAAAAAGAAATCCATCTAGTTCAACATATTCTGCGATGTTGTTTGCATAGGATGGCTAAAAAAACAAGGAGAAGACAGCCCCTTAAGACAGCAGACTTGCCGTAAGTTTTTGTCTTGTTTATGACCATTGTAGCGGTTGCGCCGCTGACAGACGTATGCCGAGGCGCCAACCGCTGACATCCGGGTGTGGATCCTCTGTGATCACCACAGGCGAGGTGGTAGCTGGAGGACCACGCCAGGGAGCGGAGTCTAAGGGGCCCCTGGTCTTCACCAGAGCCTGCCGCAAAGCGGGATGGACTTGGCTGCGGGACCCCCAGTTCGCTACCCCTGACGTGGCTACCTGCGGTGACAGCCGGGGTGCAAGACAGGAATCCAGGCGGTGGAATACAGGAACATGTACAGCAGGATACAGGAGGGTTAAACGTACACATAGCACCACAGGATACGGCAGGAACTGGACGGGTAACACATCAGGTACAGACCAGGGAACACGGCCGGAACAGGAGAGCACATACAGGACAGGAAGACAGGCAGGATACAGGAGACACAGACACGACGGACGGCCAGGAGCTCAGATGACAAAGACACTGGACCAGCATCTCAGGGGTTAAAGGCTCCAACAGCAGACCTGAGATGCTGGCAGGAGCACAAGATGGGAAGCAGCTGGACACAGCAACAGACTGCAATGAACTGACCCAGAGCAGAGGCAGGAACTTCCTCTTATAGGCAGGGGTCAGAGGTAAAGAGGACGTAAACAGAGACAAGTAACCTATAAAAGACAGGAAGCCGCAGTGCGCGCGCCCTCAGAGGAACAGAGCACACACAGGACCCCAGGAAGCAACAGGACAGGACAGGTAAGCACAGGAAGGCACGACACGCCGACGGCCCAAGGCAGGGAACCGCGGCGTGAACCGTGACAGTACCCCCCCCCTCAAAGCCCTCTCCTCCCCCTCCAAATCACAAACATGGCAGTCCACATAGGTCAGAGGCCCACAACTTCTACGGGGGCAACCCCAAAACCAAGGTGTGGGTTGAATATAGCCAGTATAGGGAAAAACCTAGATAAGGAAGTGCACAGGAGGAAACAAACGGGGCACTAGCCAAAATGGGGGGGGAACCCAGGGCGGGACCATGAGCTAGGCAACAGACGGACGCTCAGGGCGGGACCATGAGCTAGGCATCAGACGGACACGCAGGGCGGGACCATAAGCTAGGCAACAGACGGACGCTCAGGGCGGGACCAGGAGCTAGGCAACAGACGGACGCTCAGGGCAGGACAATGAGCTAGGCAACAGACGGACGCTCAGGGCATGACCATGAGCTAGGCAACAGACGGACGCTCAGGGCGGGACCATGAGCTAGGCAACAGACGGACGCTCAGGGCGGGACCATGAGCTAGGCAACAGACGGACGCTCTGGGCGGGACCATGAGCTAGGCAACAGACGGACGCTCTGGGCGGGACCATGAGCTAGGCAACAGACGGACGCTCTGGGCTGGACCATGAGCTAGGCCAAACGGACGCTCTGGGCTGGACCATGAGCTAGGCCAAACGGACGCTCTGGGCTGGACCATGAGCTAGGCCAAACGGACGCTCTGGGCTGGACCATGAGCTAGGCCAAACGGGTGCTCTGGGCTGGACCATGAGCTAGGCCACACGGAAGCTCTGGGCTGGACCATGTGCTAGGCCAACCGGAAGCTCTGGGCGTACCATGAGCTAGGCAACGGGCGCTCTGGGCGTACCATGAGCTAGGCAACGGGCGCTCTGGGCGTACCATGAGCTAGGCAACGGGCGCTCTGGGCGTACCATGAGCCAGCGGACAGGGATACTGACACTCTGGGCGTACCATGAGCCAGCGGACAGGGATACTGACACTCTGGGCGTACCATGAGCCAGCGGACAGGGATACTGACACTCTGGGCGTACCATGAGCCAGCGGACAGGGATACTGACACTCTGGGCGTACCATGAGCCAGCGGACAGGGATACTGACACTCTGGGCGTACCATGAGCCAGCGGACAGGGATACTGACACTGGGCGTACCATGAGCCAGCGGACAGGTATACTGACACTCTGGGTGTACCATGAGCCAGCGGACAGGGATACTGACACTCTGGGCGTACCATGAGCCAGCGGACAGGGATACTGACACTCTGGGCGTACCATGAGCCAGCGGACAGGGATACTGACATTCTGGGCGAACCATGAGCCAGCGGACAGACAGACAGACACTTTGGGCGGACCATGAGCCAGCGGACAGGGATACTGACACTCTGGGCGGACCATGAGCCAGCGGACAGGGATACTGACACTCTGGGCGTACCATGAGCCAGCGGACAGGGATACTGACACTCTGGGCGTACCATGAGCCAGCGGACAGGGATACTGACACTCTGGGCGAACCATGAGCCAGCGGACAGACAGACAGACACTCTGGGTGGACCATGAGCCAGGCAATGGGTGCAGACGCCCTAGACGAGGGCAGGGTCACCCCGGCGGGATCCATGGTCAGTTCATACTGTAGCGGTTGCGGCGCTGACAGACGTATGCCGAGGCGCCAACCGCTGACATCCGGGTGTGGATCCTCTGTGATCACCACAGGCAAGGTGGTAGCTGGAGGACCACGCCAGGGAGCGGAGTCTAAGGGGCCCCTGGTCTTCACCAGAGCCTGCCGCAAAGCGGGATGGACTTGGCTGCGGGACCCCCAGTTCGCTACCCCTGACGTGGCTACCTGCGGTGACAGCCGGGGTGCAAGACAGGAATCCAGGCGGTGGAATACAGGAACATGTACAGCAGGATACAGGAGGGTTAAACGTACACATAGCACCACAGGATACGGCAGGAACTGGACGGGTAACACATCAGGTACAGACCAGGGAACACGGCAGGAACAGGAGAGCACATACAGGACAGGAACACGGCAGGATACAGGAGACACAGACACGACGGATGGCCAGGAGCTCAGATGACAAAGACACTGGACCAGCATCTCAGGGGTTAAAGGCTCCAACAGCAGACCTGAGATGCTGGCAGGAGCACAAGATGGGAAGCAGCTGGACACAGCAACAGACTGCAATGAACTGACCCAGAGCAGAGGCAGGAACTTCCTCTTATAGGCAGGGGTCAGAGGTAAAGAGGAAGTAGACAGAGACACGTAACCTATAAAAGACAGGAAGCTGCAGCGCGCATGCCCTAAGGCCTCGTTCACACGGCTTATTCTGCCGCGTATTGGCGCCGTACTGCGTGCCGGATTTGTGCTTCAGTACAGCGCCAATCCGCGGCAGCAATTACGGTATACCACTGCTCTCATTGAGAACAGTGGAATCCGTCGCTCCTCCCCGCTCGGCGAATCCGCCGCGGGGGGAGAAAGTGACATGCACATTATTTACGGCGCGTACGCCGTCTATGGGGCCGGGAGCGCCGCCCCCGCCGCGCTCCGGGCCCGCCCCCCGTCCCGCCCCTTATTCACGGCGGATTGGTGCGCTCAAGACGGCGCACAAATCCGTCGGGAATAAGCCGTGTGAACACGGCCTAAGAGGAACAGAGCACACACAGGACCCCAGGAAGCAACAGGACAGGACAGGTAAGCACAGGAAGGCACGACACGCCGACGGCCCAAGGCAGGGAACCACGGCGTGAACCGTGACAACCATTGAGAAACCAAGGACATCAGAGTTTTTGTTTTTTCACTAGTGGGGCAGATTTACCATTATGTTTGCACCTAGACATTGTCTTAAAATGTGCCATAATTTTAGACAGTTTTCTAGAGACTTTTCATGGCTCACTCCATGACTTGGCAAACAAAAAAGGGTCACAGTTTTTGACCCAATTATTTTTTCTTTTCCAAGGTGTGCAATAGAGCATGTTTAGTGAAAAGCACTTTCCCCTAGAGTGGGATGCTTATTTAAAAACCTTACTAATCCCAGTCCCCAGTTGTCACCGTTGCACTCATTTATAGCCATGAGACATAAATATATAGGAGTAACATTTTAATAGTTTTACCTATTTATGTGATTTTGAGATTGTTTTCTCATGACACATTTGGTGACATGTATGAAACTTGGCGCTCTGACATAATTTTTTGTGTCTTTTTTTTCAGTGTATAATGTGCCTGAATATATGAAAGTGGTGAATGTGCACTCATAAATGGCGGCTAAGCTTCGAGGCGCCCAGAATATATGTTTTGCGCGCCACGTTACTTCGGCTCATTAGTAATGCACCAAAATGAATGCCAGAATTCGATAATGGCTGCTAAAACAGTTAATCGAGAATGGGATTTATGGTAGCTGCTGTCTTGGTTTCATTAATTTATATTACTTAATTTAAAATTAATTTTAGATTATATTAATTTTAAATAAATTTTATAGGAGATCATTTTATATTTTTTATATATTATATAATTTTATATTTATTTTATATTAAATAATTTATTATTAAATTTATGTAATTTAATTGTATATACTTTGATAATTATCCTATATTACATTTATTATTTTACTGGTATAAGTTGAGAAATAAGGGACATTTTTTTGCCCTAATTGCAAATCTAATTCCATTACGACTACTCGAGCAGACCACATTTAAATTGGTGCATTACAAAGTGTTGGGTCTGGTGCACAGTGCGCCAAACATGCCCGAATGACGTGCCATACATAGGGAAAAAAGGCAAAATGCTCACTTTTGGCGCATTTCTCTCCAGAACAATGAGAATGACCAGTTCATACATGTCGCCGATTGTTTTTAAAGTTAGTAATAAATTTTGGTTGATACAATCTTTATTTGTGAAACATATCAAAATGAATTGAAAATTTGTCATTTTCAAAGTTTAAAAATTTCTGCATGTAAGACAGATAGTCATACTTAACAAAATAGTAAATAATAAACATCTACCATAAGTTTGCTTTATGTTGGCATAATTTTTAAAACAATCTTTTATTTTTTTTAGGACATTAGGGGGCTCTTAAATTATTTGAAAAATGAAAAAGAAAGTTTCAAGAAAGCTTGCAACACAGATTTTTAAGAGATCAGTCTGGTTCTGCTATCACTGTGATGGTCCTGCATGTTAGACACCTCCAATTGACTCCAACTAAGAACCTGCACCCCTATAGGTATTTAAATTAACACTTAGAAAGTTTGTTAAACCTTTAGGTGTTTCACACTTTTTGCTAATTTTCAATTTTTATCCATTATTTACTGGAATACAATAAATGATAAGCAGAAAATGCAATCAACATTGATTCCCCTGATTCTTCCGTTTTTTAGAGATACCCCATATGTGGCCCTAGTGCACTATTTGACTCAAGCACAAGCCCTAGAATATGAGGAGCACCTAATGGATCTTGGGGTCTCATTTTCATTAGGTTATTAGGCATCATTTCAGGTTTGCAGACCCCCTAAAGTGTGGAAAATTTAATAAACACACCGACAAAGACCCCATATTGGAAACTACACCCCTTAAGGAATATATGCATGAGTGTAATGAGTAAATTTACCCCACAGGTATTTCACAGATTTGTTTTAAAGTTAGGCTGTGAAAATAAAAAAAATTATTTTTTCCCAATAACATTCAGTTGTAGCTGAAAATGTTTCATTTTTACAAGTAATCCTGGAAAAGAGCACCCCAAAATGTATTACGTAATTTCTTCCAAGTTCGGTAATATCCTATACGTGGATGTAACTGCTGTTTGGGTGCATGGTAGGGCAAGGGAGTAAGCGCTATTTGGATTTTGCAAGGCAGATTTTGGTGGGTGCCATGTCACTAACAAAGCCCCCAAAGTACCAGAACAGGTGAAGCCAATTTGAATTCAACACCTCCCTCTCATCTAGGGGTGTATTGTGCATTTTATGCTCACAAGTATTTTACAGGTTTTTTTAAGCTTAGGGCCATGAAAATTTAAAAAAAAAACAAAAAAAAACACCTGCAGTTTCACAATTGTTTTTTGGGTTCACCTTGTGATATAAATGACTTGATATCTTTACTATGTGGTCGGCGCAATTACAACATCAATTTTATAAAGTTGTTTATGATTTACTTTTTCTACACATTAGAAATGCGCTTGTAAAAAATTGTGTTTCAATATTGTCCTATTCTGACAGCCATAACTTTTTATTTTTCTGTATACGGAGCTGATTAATGGCTTGTTTTTTTGTGGGATGAGTTGACGTTTTTATTGGTACCATTATTGGGTTCATATGATGCTTTCATCTCTTTTTCTCAAGGTTTTTGTGAGGCAGAATGAACAAAATACAGCAATCCTGGTAGTAATTTTTATTTTTTACAGCGTTCATGGTGTGGTATAAATGACATGTTAACTTTACTCAACAGGTTGATATGATTACAGCGATACCCAATTTGTATATTTTTTATGTTTTACTGCGTTTGCACAATAAAAATACTTTTATTTTTGCATCAACATAGTCTGAGAGCCATAACTATTTTTTATTCTTCTGTGTAAGGGCTTTTTTTGTAAGATGAGATGAAGTTTTTATTGGTACCATTGGTACCATTCTGGGGGACACGTGACTTTTTGATTATATTTTAATCTGTTTTTGGGAAGGAGGATAATGAAAATACGGCAATCCTAGTAGTGTTTTTTTATTTTTTACAGTGTTCACCATGCAGTATACCTGACATGTTGGTTCTACTTTGCTGGGTGATACAGTTATGGCGATACCCAATTTATATCTTTTTTTATGTTGCAGCAATATTAAAAAAAAAGTTTTTATTGTGTAAAACAATGCCTTGTTTATGCCTTGTTTTCTTCTGACTGCCATGACATTTGAATTTTTCCATAAATGGAGCTGTATAAGGGCTTTTTTGCTGGACAAACAGGCGTTTTCATTTACACCAATTTGGGGTTCATATGACTTTTTGATCGCTTTTTATTCCATTTTATGTGCAGTGAGATGAACAAAAATCACAATTCTGCTATTTTATTATTTTTGTATTTACAGCGTTCATTGTACAGGTTAACTATCATGACAAATTTAAAGGTTAGGTCATTTTTTATTTTTGATCTTTTTTGGGGTGATTGGTATTTGTTATGAGTATTGGATGGTGTGTACGTTTTACTGTATTTTTAAATTTTTTATTTATTTTTACACTCTAACTTTATTTGTTTTTTATTTTTTTTTCTTTTGTCCCACTATTGCGCTATAATCAGCGATCATTAGATCGCTGGTAAAATACGTTGCAGTGTATTATGCCAATTGTCATTCAGCCTGTCATGCTCCACCTTTGGGTGGGTCTATCAGAACTATGTTATAGAAAACACGGAGGCCATTGTTTGCCCCACGATTGTCATGACAACCATTGGAACCCTGAAATCGTATCGCAAAGGATCTGTTGTAAGAAAGAGGGAGCTCCCTTTTGTCAAACTCTTTGGCTGTGGCGATCGCTATAGACCGCAGCAGCTAACGGTTTAAACTGCCCGGAACAAAGTTATCTCCCAACCGCAACTGTAGAAGCCTGGCTGTCAATCACTGCCAAGCTCCCGTAGCCATCTTACGGGCACAGAGCTTGTACCCGCACAATTGGTGTGACGTTCCTGTACGTCATGGTGCTTTAACAGGCACAGGAATTTCAAGGTGGGTCAAGGGGTTAAGAACTAAAAGCGTTCAGATTTTATATTTCCAGAGCACTATATAAAATGAAAGTGGAGCTGTGATTGGATGCTATTGGCAACAAAGACAGTCTTGCTGCTAGACAGTTTTGTATATAAGGATCTCAGTATCTATTGTCCAACAATGAAAACAAATGGCGCACATCTGATAAAAATGTAATTAGTTACAGGCGGTCGACATAAGATGTGTGATAATCAATTAAAAAACTCGGCAAAAGAAAATTGTAATATGGGCAACCATTAGCATCCATTATAATCCATAGTTTTAAAGAAAACATCATAAAAGCTTTACAAGTTTGTGTGCACGTGCCGTATATGTTGTACAAATGATGGCATTGTCCTGCGAAATCAGTAAAATCCTTCCCATCCTTGGCTGTAAACGTATGGTACATCCATGGAGCTGTAATAAGCTGTCTTTAGTCTGGGCATACTCAAAGATGACATTAGCGCACTCTAGTATGCCTAGTTTGATTGCTATCTTCCCACACAATTATCCTTTTATGCGAAGCACGCTTAAAGATGATAAGTCATGATCACTGTATATGTTAGAAAATGATTGTGACTGATTACAGTAGCACTCTACAATACCTAATGCATTTAGCCTACTATCAGTACTTTTTCCCCATAGAAAGTAAAGTATTACAAGAAGGCTAACCAATAATAAAAATAACACATAAGAAAAGATTGCACTGTTACATCTACATGTAGTGTGGACGGGGGCCCACCAGTGGAGCACATTCTTGGGGCCCAGCAGTGAAGTTGATTCTAGGGGCCCCAGCAGTAAAGTTAATTCTTGGGGCTCGGCAGTGAAGTTGATTCTTGGGGCCCAGCAATAAAGTTGATTCTCGGGGCCCAGCAGTGAAGTTGATTCTTGGTGCCCAGCAGTAATGTTAATTCTCGGGGCCCAGCAGTAATGCTAATTCTTGGGGCCCCACCAGTGGAGTTGATACTGCACATTACTTTTTGCCTCTCTTTATCTGCCTTTCTCAGGGACCCATCATTCACAGGAGTTCACCAAGCCCAGGGGTCTGTCAGGGGTTTTCCCTATTCCTATGTGAGCCAGTCCAAGCCTGTTGATAAACATTAGACAAAAATGGGATTGGGGCGAACATGAAGTCTTTTGGGGATTTACCCGAAATCCAAAAACTCCTTTCCCGATGGGAACCATATACACTCACCCCGGCCACTTTTTTTAGGTACAAACCCGTCCAAAATGCTCGTTAACACTTAAATTTCCCAATCAGCCAATCCCATGGCGGCAACCCGTGCATTTAGGCATGGTTTAAATGGTTTAAAAAACAATCTCCTGCAGTTCAAAACCCAGCATTTAGTAAAGGGGAAGAAAAAGGGGAATTTTAGTGGGCCTTTTAAAAGTGGCATGGTTGTTGGTGCCAGAAGGGGGTGGGCGGGGTATTTTTAGAAAAAGCTGATTCCTTCCGGTATTTTTTACCCCAAAACCCTCTCAAGGGGTTTTCAGAGGGAAAGGGGCCCCAAAAAAAAAAAAAACATGTTTTTGGGGGGCGGCGTCCCCGTGGGGGGAAATGCCCTTTTTTATGCCAGAGGGGCAAAAGGGGAATGGGCCAAAACTGGGTAGAGCTGATAAAAAAAGGAACAGTGACCAAAAAAGCCCCCCGTTTTCAACCAAGGGAGGAGAAGAAACATCTCTGAACGGGAAAAGTTTTTCGGCGAATTTGAGGCAGATGGGGTACACCCGCAGAAAAACCCAAAACCGGGTTTCCCCCTCCTTTCAGCAAAACAGGGAAAATGAGGGTCCAAATTTTTCCCCCCCGTCATCCCAAAAAAGGGCAGTTTGAAGAATTTGGAAAAAAAGGGTTTCCCGGTTGATGAGTTCCCCCGATTTCTCTTTTCGAAATTCGGATGGTTGGGTCCCGAATTTTTGGCCGTCAACAACTGAAAAGCATGGGTCCATTTCCCGCCTTGTATCAACGGGTTTAGGCTGGTGGTTTGGTTGGGTTTTCATGGTTTTGGGGGGAAAATTTTCTTGGCACTCTTTGGGCCCCTTGGGACCAAATTTAGCATCGTTGCAACACCTTGTGGAATTTTATGGGCCCCGAAGAATTTAGGCAGTTTGAAGCAAAAGGGGGGCCAAACCCCTTACTAGCATGGGGTACCCAATAAAGTGGCCGGTGGGGTTTTTATGTCTCTTTCATATGAAAATGGGGGGCCTATGGCCCCCAGGTGGATTGATTTAGGGGCCCCCCCCGTTGAGCGTTTTGGGCCCCCGGGGGGGAGTTTATTTTTTGGGGCCCCCCCCACAGCTTCTGTAAATGAAAGGGCTCCCCTTAAATCTGCCTCTTGCCCTTTTTTTCCTCTCTTTCTTTGCATTTTTTTTCCCTTCTGAAAGGGGGTATAGCAGTTAAAAAACAACTCCCGTTTTTACCATGCTCAGTGGCCCAACAGTTGACCCTATTCCCCTAAGGGCCAGTCTGGCTTCACCTGTAGGCCTAGTTGTAACACACACTGTCCAACAGAATATATATATTGTTCTGTATCACAAGAGCAAATGTTGAGAAACTTTGACATTTGAGTAATTTGGATATCCCAAAGGCAAACAGAAGGAGGGGTGCTAGGTTAGGAGGTTAAAGTACAAGCATCAGCAGCCTTGTCAGAACATTCCCTCTCAAAGATAAAGTAAGAAAGTCAATTTACAGGGGTTAAATGGATTACTCTCCTCCCCTTTACTGTTTCTATAGGGATTGTGTTTAAGATGCTGGACAACAGATCATGCAATGATAGATGTGTGTTATATGTAAAGATAGTACGCCCAAAAAACACACTACCCTTTCATCTTGTAAGGGGGGATGCAGGGGAAAATGAAATTTTGAGGCAACAGAGAGACAACAGGGAAACAAGGAAATTAATTAAATCATTTACTTTTGGGAATAACAGGGATGGCAAATGGGGGGAAAAAAAAAAAAAAAAACATGGCTACAAAGGAACTAGGCAATAATAAAAAAAAAACTACTTTTCTGACAAATTCAAATTTAACGGAATTTAAAAACAAGAAAATGGGACATTATTTGCTTAGAAACAAAGACACAAGGCCATACTCACATCACAAAGACAGGACATACAAACATTCCCAGTAGGAATCGTTCTGTGAGTATGGCCATGTGTCTGTGTTTTTAAAAAAAAAAAATGTAAGTCATTTTGGATAGGACAGGACCAGAAATTGAGTTCTCAAGTGGAATATAAGTATATGCTCCCACTTCATGTGCATATGGCCAACTTCTTTGGCTACCTAAGATTCATAATGGGACTTTTATTTTATGTTACTTACAGTTTGAATCAAAACCACAGGGTCTGTGTTGATAAGATCTTGCTTTGCTGAACCCTATGTAATTATGACTATTAAGACCTCTTTTGGTAATTAGAAAGGGTTACCTTTGAAATGGAGAGCCTCCTCAGCTACCTTAAGGCTAAATTCACACAGCAATTTGAAAATGCCACCCAAAATCCGACGGCATTTTCAAATTGCTGGACCACACCGCACTATAGTTTTTTTCCGTAGCGTTTTTTTTCCTGGAAAAAACAGCGGTTGGATTTCGGATTCCCGGCGGCCTAGTACATTATTGCTGCGGGAATCCAACATTGATCCCACACAATATAGAACATGTTCTATATTCCGCAGGTCAGTTTTCATTTTAGGAAAACCTCAGTAAAAAAATCCGTGCTGTACAGACTACAGAACGTATTTTCTATTGAAGTCCACACAGTACAGGGTACGGTCGGTTTTTCAGCGGATTCAAAATACTGAATCCGCTGTAAAAATGACCAAAATCCTGTGTTGTGTAGACATAGCCTAACACAGAGGCTTTCATTCATTTATGTTGTGTGACTGGGGTTAAAGAGGTATAGGCCACTTCCTGTACACCAAAGGGTCACCTAAGGGCACACAGCAAATATAGACTAATAACATACATCTTAACATTTGTCTTTGATGGCAAGATCTACCACCAAGTCATGGGCTCAGCTGAGTTATACCTATATTCAAAATTATTCTCCTCGGCTGGTGGGAAAACTGATGACTTTTCTGATGTCCCTATATTGGTCTCATTCAGGACTTGATATACAGAGAATGTGTTCCATGCCTGAAACGGATCAAGAAAAGACCTAGAGAAGTTTACACTGAATCTATATGTAAATTACATCAGTTTGACACTTACTGTGAAATTGATGCAAAAATATTAACGTTTACAAATTATATACAGTATAAAAAACAAGTCTTTACACATCCTTATATTCAGAAAACCCACATCTGCAAATACATACTGAGATCAGAAAGGTGGCACTTGAGTTCCCTGAAGAAAGGGATATCAAAAGACCAGTATCTTCATCTCAGAAATAAATAAACTTCCAACATTGGCTTTTGGAACAAAAAACCAAGACCAGACCTGGGCAAAGTACGGCCCGCGGGCCGCATCCGGCCCTCCAGCTCGTCGGATGCGGCCCACGATGCCCAGGTCTGCTAATAGTAGCGCTGACGGCCCACCGCGGCCGGGTATTGCTGAGAGGCCGCCGCGGGCCATCAGCGCTACTATTGCTGGTGAATTAGGCAGCGTCGCGATGAACTCCGCTCACCGCGCCGCTGCCTTCCCTCAGCGCACACAGAATAATAACTCTGTACGGGCCCAGGAGCTGCCGGAGGAGCGTCCCGGCACTGGCGGCATGACGTCATCACGCCCACCAGCCCGGGAAGCTCCTCGGATAGAAGATGAGCACGCTCGGCCGAGACGCAGGTAAGCCAAGGTGAGTATTAGTATTTGTTAATTTTAATTTTGGCCATAAAACTATATCCCTGCCTGTGGGAAGCCCTATCTCTATACCTGCCTGGGGACACACCTAGCTATCTATATACCTGCCTGGGGACACACCTGACTATATACCTGCCTGGGGACACACCTGACTATATATATGCCTGGGGACACACCTGACTATATACCTGCCTGGGGACACACAACTATATATCTGCCTGGGGACACACCTAACTATATACCTGCCTGGGGACACACCTAACTATCTATATACCTGCCTGGGGACACACCTAACTATCTATATATCTGCCTGTGGACACACCTAACTATCTCTATACCTGCCTGGGGACACACCTAACTATCTCTATACCTGCCTGGGGACACACCTAACTATCTCTATACCTGCCTGGGGACACACCTAACTATCTATATACCTGCCTGGGGACACACCTAACTATCTATATATCTGCCTGGGGACACACCTAACTATCTATATATCTGCCTGGGGACACACCTAACTATCTCTATACCTGCCTGGGGACACACCTAACTATCTCTATACCTGCCTGGGGACACACCTAACTATCTCTATACCTGCCTGGGGACACACCTAACTATCTCTATACCTGCCTGGGGACACACCTAACTATCTATTTACCTGCCTGGGGACACACCTAACTATCTCTATACCTGCCTGGGGACACACCTAACTATCTCTATACCTGCCTGGAGATACACCTAACTATCTCTATACCTGCTTGGGGGACACACTTAACTATCTCTATACCTGCCTGGGGACACACCTAACTATATATCTGCCTGGGGACACACCTAACTATATACCTGCCTGGGGACACACCTATCTCTATACCTGCCTGGGGACACACCTAACTATCTATATACCTGCCTGGGGACACACCTAACTATCTCTATACCTGCCTGGGGACACACCTAACTATCTATACCTGCCTGGGGACACACCTAACTATCTCTATACCTGCCTGGGGACACACCTAATTATCTCTATACCTGCCTGGGGGACACACCTAACTATCTCTATACCTGCCTGGGGACACACCTAACTATCTCTATACCTGCCTGGAGACACACCTAACTATCTCTATACCTGCTTGGGGGACACACCTAACTATATACCTGCCTGGGGACACACCTAACTATCTATATATCTGCCTGGGGACAGACCTAACTATCTCTATACCTGCCTGGGGACACACCTAACTATCTATACCTGTCTGGGGACACACCTATCTCTATACCTGCCTGGGAACACACCTAACTATATATCTGCCTGGGGACACACCTAACTATATACCTGCCTGGGGACACACCTAACTATCTCTATACCTGCCTGGGAACACACCTAACTATATATCTGCCTGGGGACACACCTAACTATATACCTGCCTGGGGACACACCTAACTATATACCTGCCTGGGGACACACCTAACTATCTCTATACCTGCCTGGGGACACACCTAACTATCTCTATACCTGCCTGGGGACACACCTAACTATATACCTGCCTGTGGACACACCTAACTATCTCTGTATCTGCCTGGGGACACACCTAACTATCTCTATATCTGCCTGGGGACACACCTAACTATCTCTATACCTGCCTGGGGACACACCTAACTATCTATACCTGCCTGGGGACACACCTAACTATCTCTATACCTGCCTGGGGACACACCTAACTATCTCTATACCTGCCTGGGGACACACCTGACTATATACCTGCCTGGGGACACACCTAACTATATATCTGCCTGGGGACACACCTAACTATATACCTGCCTGGGGACACACCTAACTATCTCTATACCTGCCTGGGGGACACACCTAACTATCTCTATATCTGCCTGGGGACACACCTAACTATCTCTATACCTGCCTGGGGGACACACCTAACTATATACCTGAGTGGGGAGACACCTAACTATCTATATACCTGCCTGGGGACACACCTAACTATCTATATATCTGCCTGGGGACACACCTAACTATATACCTGCCTGGGGACACACCTAACTATCTCTATACCTGCCTGGGGACACACCTAACTATCTCTATACCTGCCTGGGGGACACACCTAACTATCTCTATACCTGCCTGGGGGACACACCTAACTATCTCTATACCTGCCTGGGGACACACCTAACTATCTCTATACCTGCCTGGGGACACACCTAACTATCTCTATACCTGCCTGGGGACACACCTAACTATCTCTGTATCTGCCTGGGGACACACCTAACTATCTCTATATCTGCCTGGAGACACACCTAACTATCTCTATACCTGCCTGGGGACACACCTAACTATCTCTATACCTGCCTGGGGACACACCTAACTATCTATATACCTGCCTGGGGACACACCTAACTATCTCTATACCTGCCTGGGGACACACCTAACTATATATCTGCCTGGGGACACACCTAACTATCTCTATACCTACCTGGGGCCACACCTAACTATCCCTATACCTACCTGGGGACACACCTAACTATCTCTATACCTGCCTGTGAGGAGCCCTAATTATCTATATACCTGCCTGTGGGAAGCCCTAACTATATACCTGCCTGTGTGGAGTTTTATCTATATACCTGCCTGAGGGGAGCTATATCTATCTATATACCTGCCTGAGGGGAGCTGTATATATCTATATACCTGCCTGAGGGGAGCTGTACCTATCTATATACCTACCTGAGGGGAGCTGTACCTATCTATATACCTGCCTGAGGGGAGCTGTACCTATCAATATACCTGCCTGAGTGGAGCTGTACCTATCTATATACCTGCCTGAGGGGAGCTGTAACTATCTATATACCTGCCTGAGGGGAGCTGTACCTATCTATATACCTGCCTGCCTGCGGCTACCTATATCTATATACCTGACTGAGGGGAGCTGTATATACCTGCCAGACTGAGGGGACATACATCTACATACCTACCTTACTGAGGAGAGTTGTATATACCTGCCTTACTGTGTACCATGAGTATTTATGCAGGTATATAGATACATCCCCCAGTAAGTTTCCACAAAGATAATCCCCCAAAAACGAATTTTTCCCCGTTCATCCTATGTTTTTATTAGTCCGGCCCCCCAAAACCATTGCACTTTCTCATGCGGCCCCATGGGAAAATTAATTGCCCACCCCTGCCCAAGACAGAGATTGGTATGGCAGGACCACTTGACAAAAAATCATAAATTAGGCTTACCAACATGCCACAAGAACAAACAGGAAAGATTCAAAAGATCCTGAAGCACTATTGGTCTATGCTGCTGCTAGATTATAAGAGAAGGAATGTGTCTTTATCAGCGTCAGTGATTATCTTTCATAAGGATAAAGTATAAGCAATTAGTTGATTAGCACACAGTTACTTCATGCCAATTAACAAAGAGGAACCTGAATAGACTGGAAAATTGATGGTCCTCAACCATTGTTTTTGAGGATGGCCTAAAAAGAGTGTGTGGGTGTGTGTGTATATATATATATATATATATATATATATATCTATATATATATATATTATATATAGCCTTGTACACATGTTCCCATGATTATGTTAGTGAGAGTGTCAGGATATTGAGGAAGAGAATCCAGTCCAATTGGGGGATACATCTAAGATAGCTGATCCTTTAATAGCCAGGCACATTCATGGAAAGCATGGGGGTAATATAAGAGTCTTGCCTTATGTGGCTTTGCAACATTATTCCATACAGTAACAGGCAATAATTTGGATAAACAAAAGGAAGATGGTAGTTTTCTTTCAAGCAATTAGTCAAAGTGGGTTACACAGTTACATAGTTAGTACGGTTGAAAATAAGACATATGTCCATCAGGTTCAACCAAGGGTGGGGAAAGATGTGGATGAAGGGAGGATGATAAGAAATTTTTAAACTTTGTTTGCCCTACTGATGAAGACTTGGAAGGCCCTAAATTAATATTCTATTTCCGTTCCCAAATTTGCTATCAAACTGGATCTAGAAGTTTTATACAGCTATATAAGTAATAATATTATTTAGTAGTAAGTAGTTATCTAAGCCTTTCCTGAAACCCTCAACTGTTCTTGCTATGACTAACTCCTTAGATAGGCTATTCTACAGATTCACAGTTCTCATGGTGAAGAAGACTTTTCTCCTCTGGAGATTGAATCCTTTTTTCTCTAGATGAAGGGAATGTCCTCTTGTCTTTTTCACGGAGTTTTAATGGAAATAACTCTTCACTACGCTTTTTGTAGGCACCATTTATATACTTACATAAATTAATCATGTTTCTGTGGAGTCATCTTTTCTTAAGACTAAGGAAGTTCAATTCTTTTAACATCTTCTAATAACTTATTCTCATCCCATTATTAGTTTGGTTGCTCGTCTTTGTACTTTCTCTAGCTCCATTACATCCTTTCTCTAAACTCTAGCCCAGAACTGAACAGCACATTCCAAATGAGGCTGCACCAATGTTTTATATAGCAATAATATTATGTTCCCTATCCCGCCTCTTTTAATAGACACCAATATCCTGCTGGCCTTAGAGGCAGCTGATTGGCATTGCTGTTCTGTAATATATGATCTACAAATCACCCAGATCCTTCTCAACGAGTGATTCTCCCAGTTTTTTCCCCCTTGGGACATATGATTCCTGCAGAGTATTATTACCAAGATGCAGAACTTTACATTTATCCACATTGGACCTCATTTGCCGAGTCGATGCCCAAACACTCAACGTGTAAAGGTCTGCTTGCAATTTAAGATCATCTTTCATCTATTTTACTATACTACATATCTTGGTGTCATCTGCAAAAATAGAAACAGTGCTATTAATTCCCTCCCCTGAATCATTAAAAAAAAACAATGAATAAAAGAGGACCCAGTACTGAGGCTTGGGGTACATCACTTAAAACCGGGGACCTTTCAGAGTAGCAATAATTTATCACCACTCTTTGAGTACGATCCAAAAGCCAGTTTTTAATCTAATTACACACTGTTATTTCTAGACCAACAGACTTAACATGGCTGCTGGAAGCCTTGTAAAGGCTTCAATCGCCGCCATATTTTCGATGTTGCTACTTTCGGCCCCAGACAAGAATTAGAAAAAAACCTATCTTTGTACACTCTAATTAGAGATGGGCGAATTGATTCTAACGAAGTGGACTTCGTTTAGAATTTCAGTAAAACTTCGGTTCTGAACGAAGTCGAAGTTTGGGGTACTTCGAGTGAACGAAGTGTGCTTTTCATTGATAAAAAGGCTGCGAACACATGGCATTACATGGGGCAAAGAACTCTGGGAGGAAGAAGGGCATAGCCTGCATGACATGTGCAGAGATGAAGCCAATCAGAGACCGGCGGGATTCTGTGACGTCACCGCACTTTATAAGTCCGGGCGCGACGCTGGGAGCTCATACCGCTCTCACTGTACTGATTAGGGAAGGTGCTGCCGCGGCTGATTGTTACTGAAGAACTGATTTTTATACAGCGATTTTTGTGGGGTGTCTCAGCTTGTCTCAGAGACTGCTTCTCTTAACGTTCTATTTCTGATTTTTTTGGGTATTGGATCTGAAATCCAGTGTGCGTCCACTGCAGCTGCATATACATTTAAATCCTATCTGCTCACAGCACATTGAATATCCAAGGGGGATCTAAGCCAGTTCCTGTTGTATTCATTTAAAGAAACAGCGTTTTTACAATACAAATACCACTTCATTTTTGGCTGCTCAATTCTTTGGCGCAATTTACATCCAGGGGTTAATTAAGCATTGTTATTCAGCTGTGGTGACTCCAAGAAACCGTCATTTTCACTGCCAAAATATATACATTTTTCCTGTAGCCTAATTCACAAGCAAAGGTTAATTACAATTTTATCTCTTGTTGTGTGGCGTAAAAAACACCGCATTGTAACACGCTACAAAGCTAGTAGTTTGTGGTGGCTCAATTCTTTGGCGCAATTTACATCCAGGGGTTAATTAAGCGTTGTTATTCAGCTGTGGTGACTCCAAGAAACCGTCATTTTCACCGCCAAAATATATACATTTTTCCTGTAGCCTAATTCACAAGCAAAGGTTAATTACAATTTTATCTCATGTTGTGTGGCGTAAAAAAACACCGCAATGTAACACGCTACAAACTAGTAGTTTGGGTGGCCCTCAATTTTGGTGCAATTTACACCCAGGGATAATTAGGCTTTTGTTATTCAGCTGTGGTACTCCAAGAAACCGCTTTTTCCCCGCAAAATTTTAAAATTTTTTTCCCTGTGCCTAATTCACAGAAAATTTTTTTACAATTTTCTCTTGTTGTGGGGGTTTAAAAAACCCCGCATTGTAACATGCTACAAAGCTAGTAGTTTGTGGTGGCTCAATTCTTTGGCGAAATTTTACATCCAGGGTTAATTAAGCGTTGTTATTCAGCTGTGGTGACTCCAAGAAACCGTCATTTTCACCGCCAAAATATATACATTTTTCCTGTACCCTTTAATTAAAAGCAAAGGTTAATTACAATTTTATTCTTTTGTTGGCTAAAAAAACGCATTGAAAAACCCTACAAAGCTAATATTTTTGTGGGGGGCTCAATTCTTTGGCGCAATTTACATCCAAGGGTAACTAAGTTTTTTTCTGCAGTTGCACTCAGTAAAAAAATTTTCTTTTTCACTGCCACAGAAACTTCGTACAAAATTCTATCCAAAGGTTAATTAAGCCTTTCATTCATAAAAACACAGAGTTTTTAAACGGCACAACAAGTCAATTTTTTTCCTGGCCATTTGTGGAGAAATTTTATACCCAAGGGGTTCCCCCAAGTTGTTACGAGTTCATTTGGAGTAAATCAGGGTTTATATATATCTTACAGATATCTTCACAAACGTGTCTGTACATTTTAGAAAAAACAGTATGCAAAGAGGGGGCGGGGCTTGCACCTGCGAGTGGAGGGCAAACATTCCTGGAACGGGCCCCAGGTGCAGCACAGAAAGGGGGATGCAGCAGGGGTCACTCGGTGACCCCAACAAGCCGGTCATCTAGGGGCCCAGTTTTTTCAGCAACCCCAAGGGGTTTCTTAAATTGGGTTGACTAGGTCATTTCCATTTTCCTCCGATAAATTTGGGGACCCCCCCAGCCCAAGAGTGGGTGGGAACGTCAGACAAACCCTTATTTGGGCATGGCCCGGAGGGGGTCGGGCCCCTCACCGCCTAAAACCCCCTCTGTCCCACCCGGGGCCCCTCACCAGAGATCTACTATGTGGCTGGGCTCAGCCCCCCTTTTTAAGCGAGATGAACAATGGGAGGGGGGCAGTCAGCAGCTTCTTGGCAGCGAAGAAATGGGGCCAATATCCCCTGATTTTTGCGTGGGGCAAAGTATAGATTTTGAGATGGCATGGGGGGTCATGTTGTGAGGGTCAGCCTCTGCATCCCAAAACCCGGATGAGGACAGCAGTGACGATGAAACACAAATAGATGATAGTAGCCCCCGCATTTGGGGCCCGGGGTGAGGAAGGCTTCATACGTCGGGAAAAAGAGGCGTAGCTTGCGCTTTTGGGCCGGGGCGCAGCCAGCAAGGGTCGTGTGGCTTTGAGTCAGCAGGAAGCAGCATGTGAGGTGGGGCCCCACGCGGCCCGGGGTTAAAAAACCCGCTTGAGGTCCAAGAAAGAGCAGCAAGGGGTTTGCGAGGCAGCGGGGCAAGTCACTCAGTGGGGAGCGTTGCCGGAAACCCGATACCGGTGGTGTGGAGTTCTTTGCTAAGACCCCGGAGGGCCGAATATGGGTTGTGACGCCTCACTTACTCCGGACGCCATTTTGGGGAACCCTTTGGGGGTATGTAGCTCTTCGCCGTCTTTTCGAAAAAGGTAGGGGCACTAGACACCAGGTTTCCGTTTAATCTGGCCTCAGCCGTTTTATTCAGGCACGTAACTAAGAAAACAAAACAAATAAAACCCTGGCCTTCGGCCCACTAACTAAACAGAGAGCTCCCTTTACAGTTCGGACCAAATGCCAGTTTTTCAGATCCTGCACCCCCCAGTAAAGAACGGTTTCCCCTCCAGCCTCCGGGGCCAGGCCTCTCTCCGGCCCCTCGCTGCACTTCCACTAGCAACCACCCCCCTGAACAACTAAAGGGCCCCTGGCTTTTTATATGATCCCCGAGCCCTTTCCCAAAACAGGCCCTGGAACATGGGGAGTAACACCCACCCAACGCTTTGTCTACTCCCAATTTAAGCCAACCCAGGAAGGGTAAAAAGCCAAACTACTCTAAAATTTTTGCCCCACCTAGAGTGGCTGAAAAAACATCAGGGGCTCTTATCCCACCAAAGGGGCCAGGTATCCTTGGTGGCATGTTGTTATCCCATTGGTTTTCCATCGTGGGCAGAACCGGAACTAAGGGTGCCGGTTGTCACTACCTCCCCCTCTAAATAAGGTTTAGGTCTTTTTCCCCCTTGCAAAACCCCTCCCCCGGGGTAAAGCTCTAAAGGGGGCCCATTCCCCAGGTATGTTGTGCCTTTTTCTCTGGGGGAAAACGCCATTTTTTCCCCGGGGAAAAAACCCCTTTTCCTCTTCTTTCTATAACACCAGGCCCATCCCTGTTTTCGGCTGGACAGCACAGAGTCATCCCATACTTTCCACATTACTTTTCCTCCTTAGAACCTGTTGTAAGGGGCAACACTCCCTCAAATCGCAGGGGAGAGACTACATTGTCTAAAACACTAGCCGTGGGCTCATCCCAAAGCGCTCATTAATCGGCAACAGCCCGTTTACTGCCACTTATTTTAAGATGGCCGACTATGTACGCTCGTGAAAGGATGTCACCCCCTTTGTTTGCATCTGCCATCACAGGGTATACTGATAACTCCAAACCCCAGACTACCTCCCTTTATACCTTCTCCATAAAGAGTATTTGGCTTGGGCCCACTGGCAGTGTTTACAAATTCGGGTCTCCTAAAAGCAACGGGCCCCCTGGTTGGGCCCCCGCAACCCATTGCACACAGGAAGCTTTTAAGACACTACCTTCAGAGTTTATCCCCTGGCTAAAGGGGCGCCCCGACAAAAACCCAAACCCCCTCTTGGTTGCGGACAATACAGCCTCAAATTTCTCTAAACCCCCCCCCCTGAAGCTCCGCCTCTTTTTCCCTAGCGTCATTTGGGTTTTCCTACCAGGGGAATTGGGTCTACCTCCCTGACCCCCTCAGTGATATACCCCCCCTGCATGGACGCTGTTTCCAATGTACCACTGTGTCCCCCCTTTAAACCCGTAGGTCAGTGGCCTAGGTTATTTCCCAAAAATCTCAACCAAGGAAAGCCCCTTGCCCCATGACCCCAGCCCCCTTTCCGGTTTGGGGTTTTTAATGTTGTGGACTCGCTTGTCCCTCCATACATTGACTTACAGCAGGGGAAAACCCCAGTCACGGTCTGTATCGTCCCCTTTCCTGCAATTTTCCCGCACGATTACCGGTTTTCCCCCCCGGTGCTCACCTGAGCTTTACAGCCCATAACAGGTGTTTGACTTGTGGTGACCCAATTGAGGGGGCTTTTATGGCATACAGGGGCCCCCAACAATGTATATTTGAAAGCAAACCTCACCAGTGACAGAGGACATTTCCCCCGTGCAAAACTCTCCAGCGCTTTCTAGCAGGACACTCTCATCAAAGGGTGGAGTGTTTCTTTCAATCTCCTATACCCATTCTAAGGAAAACTCCAGCTTTACCGGGACCTCCCCCACTTGTCCCCATAATTTAGACACTGACTGGAGGCAATGGAGAAAAATTATAACTGGACATAGTAATAACCCCCGGTATTATCTTATATTTTTCCCTACATACACCCTCGGCCGTTTCACATTAGGCAAATCGTCACCCTTTTTAGCCTCGTAGGTTCAGGGATATCTTCTGAAAAGGGTTTCCATTGCCCTTAAACCCAAAACCCCAGGACATTTTTACCCCTGAGATACTGTTAAATTTGTTTCTCCAAAAACCCGTAAGGGAAAAAAAGTATCAGCTGCCCAGAACCCGGCCCTTTTTCCATTGGGGGGTTTAAACCCCCCCACCTGCCTCAATAGGGTTAAGCCTACACCCCCCTTGTGGGGTCCAGCACTCACTCCTTCAATCACTGCAGTCTTTGTGATCATGGCAGAAAAAGTATGGAAAAAACAGCAACCATTGAGGGAAAATGAATCCGTAGTACTAAAGACCCCGCATACATTTTCTCTCACAGGTTTTTAGGTCTCCTTCATGCAGGCATATACTTCAGATTTGGACACCCCTCATTAAACTAGTCTCCCCCAAAAATTGCAAGACGAATCATTCCCCGGTTTTCCCCCGTTCCCTTCCAGGGTGGACTGAAACAGGAAAGCTCCCCTCCAACAGCTCACACAGAATGGTGGCCATCAATCCCTGACCCGCATTACCCCGACTTGCAGGTATAATCAGGGACACCAGCGCGTGGGGTCACTGGCAACATTTACAAGAACTTCAGGGGGCCCCCCACTCATCCGTTTTTTACGCAGAAGGTGCAGGGGATACATGTTGAGGGCAACCACTCAACTCCCCCGGACCCGGGGTTAACCCATGTCTCCAGATTGTCATCCCCCCAGGAACACTCTTGTATGACTCAGACTTATCACATGGAATAGCAGAGGTTTTCCCCCCCCACAGGCAACACAGCAGGTAATGTCAGGGATATTCATGAAACAGAGTTCATTGATTCTTCCAGTCCCAAAAAATTGGTGTAAATCTCAGGACTCTTGAGACTCAACCCCCTCTTCTGTTCAGGCAGCAGCACCGCATTTCTCTCAGGGGGACTTCCCCAAGGGAAAAGTCACTTCCTCTGCCCGACACCCTGGCAGTTGCCCCCCAAAAGGGGCCCAAAAAGGGGGAGTCTCTGCCAAGAGACAGCGGGCTGTGGTTTTTACAAACCTCTAGAAATGGACAACAGTCCCACAACAAGTCCAAAATGCATTGAAAAAATCTCCGGGGTCTGGTCGGGTCCCACACGGGGGGCGATGTCCGGGGCACCTTAGAGCCTCCTGGTCAATCCCTTTTCGACCACAGGGGGAGCCATCCACCCGAAAACCAATGCATCCTTGGCAGGGCCTTGCCCCCCAGATACTGGGCTCTCAGGAGCACATCCCGCTTAGGCTCACCCAGCACAGCTCCTCCCGCGGACAATGGCGGTTCTCGGGTGTTGGGTCTGTTCTCCGCTTGGCCTTGGAAGGCCGACCCGGGTTTGGTCGGTCATGTGCTTGGCATTTCCGGCGGGGGGTCTTTCGACGCACCAGCTTTAAAAATTTTTTCCCCATGGTCAGTGGGGAAAACACAATCTGGCAGCAAAAACAGTCTCTTTCAGCAGCACTGCTTCACATTAGGCCCCCGGCCCTTTTAATTTTTGTGCAGACAACTTCCCTGTGCCCAAATCTGCTCAGTCCCATGCAATTATGCCCCGGCATCCTCCACCATATGTGACCCCTCACTTACGTCCGGACGCCTCTTTGGGCCATCTGGGGGTATGTACTCTGGATCCCGTCTTTTAGAACGGTATGGGCCCCAGACACCAGGCTTCGTTTAATCTGGCCTCAGCCAGTTTTATTCAGGCACGTAACATATACTGACAAAAAAACAAAAAAAATCCTAGGCGTTGGCCCTAACTAAACAGAGAGCTCCCTCTCTAAAGTTGTCTGGACCTAATGT
This sequence comes from Phyllomedusa bahiana, assembly GCA_025379985.1. NCBI lineage: Eukaryota > Metazoa > Chordata > Amphibia > Anura > Hylidae > Phyllomedusa > Phyllomedusa bahiana. Next base: position 148,829 of record JAODAL010002658.1, read on the forward strand.
CCTTTTTAGATCCTGCACTCTCCAGTACGTAAGGTTCCCCCAGCTCCCGGGGGCCAGACCCCTCTGGCTCCTCGTGCACTTCCAGTAGCAAACCCGCCCCCCGAACAAGAAGGCCCCTGCTTTTTATATGATCCCGAGCCCTATCAAAACATGGCCTGGGAAAATGGGGATAGACACCCACCCCCGCATTGTCTACTCCAAAAAAAGCCAACCCAGGAACGGCGAAAAAGCCAAAATATTTTATATTTTTTCCCAAAACCCAAGTGGGTGACAAAAATACAGCTGGCTCTTATCCCACCCAAAGGCAGTTCCTTGGTGGGATGTTTATATCCACTCTGGAATCTCATCATGGCAGCAACCGGCAATACAGGTGCCGGCTGCACAGGGTAAAAAGAATCTTTTAAGCAGAAAGTAAGCGGGGGCCAGGGAGCTAACTTGGGACCACGCCCTGCGACAACACTCAACGTCACATCCGGTGGCCCCGGGAGAAATGGCTCAATGTGGGGTCCAAACCTGCCGCCCCCACAGCAGCAGCGCCCCGTGGCCGCATGATTGCAGCCCGTCAAGGGTCCCCACCTCTGCGAAGGGAGCTTTTTTCTTTGAATCATCTCCCAGTCCCGATGCTCCTGCTCCTCGCTACTCATGGGCCAGCGTCGTTCGCGAGGCGTTGCAAAAAAGACAACAGTATTGTCCAAAACCCTCCTAAGGTGCAGAAGCTGACCGTACCCTGTCCAAGTTGTTGGTGCTGCAGTCCCCCCCCTTTCCCAAAAAGGGGGCTCTGCCCGTTCTAGAATAAAAGGTTTTGCCGAGCCAAAGGAGAGTTCCAAGCCATAATTTCTTTTCCAAAAAGGCAGTACCAGCACTTCATAAATATGTAGAACAGAAGGTGGGCCAGTCCTTGAGCTTATCGGTTTGTTCCAAGGTGCACGGCAGCGCGGACGTCTGGAGCTGTAACTACGGTCAGGGCCAGTACATGTCCTTTACGGTCCACTGGGTGAATGTGCTTCCGGCCCAGGCACACCAACAACTTGGACAGGAGACGCCGCTTTCTCCTCCACGTTGTCAAACTGCGGCTCTTGCGCCAATGTCCGCCTCCTCCTCCTCCACCACCACCACCACCATCTCAGCCTCCACAAGTACTGCTCCATCATACCACATGTGTAGGGCACAGCGGTGTCACGCAGTTCTACACCTGGCTTGCCTCGGCGAACGAAGTCAAACAGGGGAGGAACTGTTCCGCGTCATGCAGCAAGAAATCGATGTGTGGCTTTCTCCGCGCCAACTGCAAATCGGAACCATGGTGACGGACAATGGGAGGAACATGGTGTCCGCGCTGCACCGAGGAGGGATTGTCCATGCGCCCTGCATGGCGCACGTGTTCAATCTGGTTGTGAAAAGGTTCCTGAAGTCTTCCACCGATCTTCAGAAGATTCTGAAAATGGCCAGGAAACTGTGCATGCACTTCATCCATTCCTACAAAGCCAGGAACACCCTCCTTGAGTTGCAGCGGCAGAACGGCCTCCCCCAACACACTCTGATATGCGATGTTTCCACCCGTTGGAATTCCAGCCTGCACATGTTGGACCAACTGTATGAACAGAGAAAGGCCATTAACGATTTTTTGATAATCCAGGCGGACAGGAGTACTCCGCTGTGTAACTTTGATGTCAGCCAGTGGCAGCTCATGCGTGACACCTGTCGTTTGTTGAGGCCATTCGAGGAGGCCACATTATTTGTCAGTCGCCAGGACTAATGGGGTGAATAACGTCATTCCACTGCTTCATGTCCTGGAACAGATGCTGAAAAATCTGTCTGGGCAGGGGACTGGAGACGTGGCGACTACATCTCGTGGCCACATGAGTCCGGTGGGGACTGAAATGGAGGAGGAGGAGGAGGACATTGGAGCAGAAGCATTGTCTGGTGAAATGAGTGGATTTTCTACCCAGGTGACAAGAGAGGAGGAGCAGGAGCAGCTGGAGGAGGTAGATGGAGATGAGGAAGATGAGGCAGATGACCCGCAAGCACCGTGGCAGTATACAGTGGAGATGGAGGAAGGGAGCCCCTCGGAGTCACTTGTGCAGATGGTCCGCAGCATGCTGATTTGCCTGGCTAGTGACAGCCGAATAGTCAGCATCCGGCAGAGGGATGACTTCTGGCTCTCCACCCTATTGGACCCTCTCTACCGGTCCAAAATGGGAGCCTTTTTCCCAGCTATTGAGAGGGAGGACAAACTCAAATACTATAGGGAAATCCTCCGTAGTCAGTTGGTCGCTGCCTATGTGCGGCATCGTCCCTCCTCTGACAGGTCTGACCGTGGGGTTCTTCAGCGCTCACGTACTACTGCCGCGGCTGCCGGGGGAAGGTGGGGGGGTCGGAGCAGTACCAGCTCCATCAGCAGCAACCTAAGTCTGGAGTCACTGATGAGCAGCTTCCTTCACCCGCCTAGTGAGGAGGGCAGTCGCCAGCAGCAGCAGCAGCAGGACCTGGAGCAGACCCTGAACCAACAGGTGGTGGCCTACTTGGACAGCACTCTGCCACCCCAGTTAGAAGATCCGCTGGACTACTGGGCAGCCAAACTGGATATGTGGCCGCAACTTGCCGAGTTTGCAGTGGAGAAGCTGTCCTGCCCGGCCAGTAGTGTGGCATCAGAGCGGATGTTCAGTGCGGCGGGGGCCATCGTTACCCCAAGGAGAACCCGCTTGTCCACGGGAAATGTGGAACGACTGACCTTTGTCAAGATGAATCAGGCGTGGATCGGCCAGGATTTCCACACACCAATGCCTTAGACGTCAGACTAGATCAGCCATGACGCCTCACCCAAACTGTGAGAAATGAGTCTGTGTTCAAACTACTTGCCTCAGCCACTATTCTGATGCCGCTACCCGCCTGATGCCACACATCTGCTGACAGTTTCTCCATCTGCCGCCAACCATCTTTACCAGGGACTGGTATTACCACCCACCTCCACACTCTGTCATTGTGCCACTGTCTGACCTCATGCTGCTGCTGTGGCTGCTGCCGTGACCTCCACACTGTGTCATTGTGCCACTCTCTGACCTCATGCAGTTGGACCTGCAGCCTTCGACACCACTCTCTGTCATTGTGCCACTCTGTGGCCTACGCCGGTTGTTGCCACCTTCAGAATGTGATTGTGCCACTTTCTGACCTCATGCTGCTGCTTTGGCTGCTGCCGTGACCTAGACACTGTGTCATTGTGCCACTCTGTGGCCTATTCCTGTTTTTGCCACCCCAAAATGTCATTGTGCCACTGTCTGACCTCATGCTGCTGCTGTGGCTGCTGCTGTGACCTGCACACTCTGTTATTGTGCCACTCTGTGGCCTATTCCTGTTTTTGCCACCTCCAGAATGTCATTGTGCCACTGTCTGACCTCATGCTGCTGCTGTGGCTGCTGCCGTGAACTACACCCTGTGTCATTTGTGCCACTCTGTGGCCTATTCCTGTTTTTGCCACCTCCAGAATGTCATTGTGCCACTGTCTGACCTCATGCTGCTGCTGTGGCTGCTGCCGTGACCTACACACTCTGTCATTGTGCCACTGTCTGACCTCATGCTGCTGCTGTGGCTGCTGCCGTTACCTACACACTGTGTCATTGTGCCACTGTCTGACCTCATGCTGCTGCTGTGGCTGCTGCCGTGACCTCCACACTGTGTTATTGTCCCACTCTGTGGCCTATTCCTGTTTTTGCCACCTCCAGAATGTCATTGTGCCACTGTCTGACCTCATGCTGCTGCTGTGGCTGTTGCTGTGACCTACACACTGTCATTGTGCCACTGTCTGACCTCATGCTGCTGCTGTGGCTGCTGCCGTGACCTACACACTGTGTCATTGTGCCAATGTGTGACCTCATGCTGCTGCTGTGGCTGATGCCGTGACCTACACACTCTGTCATTGTGCCACTGTCTGACCTCATGCTGCTGCTGTGGCTGCTGCCGTGACCTACACACTCTGTCATTGTGCCACTGTCTGACCTCATGCTGCTGCTGTGGCTGCTGCCGTAACCTACACACTGTGTCATTGTGCCACCTTGTGGCCTACTCCTGTTTTTGCCCCCTGTAGAATGTCATTGTGCCACTGTCTGACCTCATGCTGCTGTGGCTAGCGCCGTCACCTTCACACTCTGTCACTGATGTTGCCACCTGAGCCCTCAGCTTGTTTTTTTTCCAGCTTTCTCTGGCATGACTTTATCAGGCTACATTTCCCCTTCAGTTTTTTGCTCAGTTTTGCCCTCTTAAGTGCCCAGGGAATGTTATAGTGAAGCGATTCTCAGAGCGGCGGCAGTCATGTGCGTGTAATACCAAAACACAACATTGTATGAAGACCAAACCAAGCTCCCTCTGCATATTTAAGCATGGCACAACGTTCTACAGCACCCTGCAGGCTCTGTGCAGCCTGGAAATAGCTGTTTTTTAACGTGATTCGTCCCGAAGTAATTCGGAACAAAGTTATTTTTTGCCGAGAAATCCGGCGAAGTGAATGAACCGAATTTCGGGAAATTCGCCCATCTCTAACTCTAATGCATTGTACTACAATGCATTAGGCTGTAAAAGTGATCGGCCCCCATAGTGGTGCAGTAACCTGGGGGGACTCAAAGTTAAAGTAAAAAAAAAATAAATTTTTTTAAAGGTTCAAATCACCCCCCCTTTTCCCATTTTCAAATAAATAAAAAAAAAAATAATAATAAAAAAGTTACACATATTTGGTAAGTCCGAACTATTAAAATATGACATCATTTATTCCATACACTGAATGCCGTAGAAGAAAAAACATTCCAAATGTCAAAATTGTGGTTTTTTTTGGTCATATTACCTGCCCCAAAAAATTTATAAATTAAATTTTAAAAAATTTTCATGTATTCCAAATGGTAGCAATAAAAAGTACACTTCAGCCTGCAAAAAATGCCCCCTCACTCAAGTCTGTAGGTGTTAGTACAGAAAAGTTATTGGTTGCTGAAAATTGCACCATGGTGCAACTTTCAAAGATAGAAAATGTTTGGAATTTTTTTATGGTACCAAAACATAATGGAAACCGTACATGTTTGGCTTTGCCAGATGTATATCAACCTGTAGAATACAGATAACACATCATTTTTACCGAAGATTAAGCCAAAAAAAAAACAACTGCAACATGACACAAGTATTTTTTTTTTACATTTTGCCCCAATTAGAATTTTTTTTGCGATTTCCCAGTATATTCTATGGTAACATGAATAACATAATTAGAAAGTATATCTTTTCCTGCAAAATAAAAGCCCTCATGTGTCAATTTAGAATAAAAAATTAAAAAGTTATGGCTCTGGGAAAGCTGGGAGGGAAAAATGAACGTGAAAAAAAAAATAGGCCTCAACATTAAAGGGTTAAACACTCCTGCACCCCTTCTAGAGTTCTCTGCCCCAGCAAAGCAGACCCCCTTCCATTCAGGCACAGTTTATTTGTAGAAAACAAATTGTACCCCAATGAAAAATCAGTCCAGTGCTCTGAGAACCCAAACGCTTCTATTATTCACCAAGATGTCAGTCATGCATTTAACTCCCTGAGCTCCCACTGTCTTTCCTGCATTGGGCATGCCACAGGCAGTATCCGGAAAACACAACCTTAAAGGGGTTGTCTCGCTACAAAGAATAGCTTTCAAATTGTAGGGAACACAAAATAAAGACATTTTCCAAATATATTGCATTGTTCTCTGTTTTCCCCAAAGAGATACAAGTGAATTTATTACCTCCTTGGCTATTTCAGTTCCTCAGTAACAGACTGTAAACAAATCTCCTGGGCTGTTTGTTCAATGAGATAACAGAGAGTGAGTCATCACACAGGTGGGCAGTGTCAGTCAGTGTCCTGTGCTGCCAGACAGTAAAAAGCTTGATTTATCTCAAGTAAACAGCTCTGTAATTAGGGCTTTTGTTTTGGGGATCAGATAAGAAGTCCTTCTAGTAGTTTGAGAAGGCTAATTTTAATCTAATTAGCATCTGAAAGCACGGAGCTTATGCTGTACAAGCATGGAGTTTATGCAAATTAGTCTGAACCAGGAAGTGACAGAGAATTTCTTTCATGCATTCTTTGAAACCCTGTGGGGAGACAACTCCTTTAAAGGTCCTTCCTTTCAGCTTTGAGCCTAGTTCTTTAAAATTATTCTTTAGGATCCTTCACTTACCATGTATTCTGTTATTGGTCCCAACATGGACCATGACAGCTGAGTCATCAGCAGCCCCTCCAAGTAATTTATCCACCTGGTCCACCACACACCGAATCCTTACACCAGGTAGACAGTAAACCATTTGGTTGAGGTGGTCTTGGTGGCAAATTATTCTATCCATCTTCCTGATTTTAGAATCCCTATAACAAAAGTCTATTCCTATCTGCGTAACCATCCCCCGGTTACTAGTTGGACTGCTCTCCCGGCTGTAAGCAAGAGCAATATCCACTATGGGTGCCATATCTGAGACTGATGCTGTAGCATTATCACACAACTTGACAATTTTGCTAGGAAGCTCAGGAACAGAAGAGGCCTTCTTTTTTCTGGTGCCCCTTGAACTCCCCCTGACTTCATTAACCCAGCTATATTGTTTCTTCTGCTGATCTGTTACTTTACGCCCAATATTTAACCCACTAACTACTTGCACAGTGAGAAGCAAACTCATAATTGTCAATCAGCCTTAATGTTGAATTCTGGTCCTCCAGATCTAAAATGCGAGTTTCTAGAATAGCACCATGCTCACATCTGTCACAGTGGTATTCACCCTGGACCTGCTGCTCCAGTAGTGCATACATATGGCAGAATGTGCACTGAAGAAAATTGCCAGTCATACTGTCCATTACCCATAGTTAGTTTGGCTGAAAAAAAAATATGTCCAGTTAAGCCTATTATCCTACACTACTGATTCAGAAAAAGGCAAAAACTCCATGAGGTCAAAGCCTAATTTTAGGGGGAAAAATCCCTCGATATCTAATCTGGCAATCCGAATAAATCTCTGGATCAATGACCCTTCTCCAGAATCCTACTCACTATAACTTGTTATATTATTACTAGAGATGGGAGAATTTCTCGAAAATTCTGTTCGCCGACTTCGCCGAATTTTCAGACAAAATCCGTTTCGGCCCGAATTACTTCGGGACAAATCACGTTAAAAAACAGCTATTTCCTGGCTGCACAGAGCCTGTAGGGTGCTGTAGAACATTTTGCCATGCTTAAATATGCAGAGGGAGCTTGGTTTGGTCTTCATACAATGCTGTGTTTTAGTATGACACACACATGACTGTCACCGCTATTAGAATCGATTCACTCTAAAATTCCCTGGGCACTTTCAGGGGCAAAACTGACCAAAAAACTGAAGCAGGAATGCAGCCTGATAAAGTCATGGCAGCGCCAGCTGGAAAAAAAACAAGCTGAGGGCTAAGATCCTACCATAGCGTCAAAGAACACAGAAGTAGGTTACTGGAGCAAGCACAGGTCTCAGCACATTAAGGGGACGTCACAGCAGGGGTCACCCCTTTTAGGCCCAAAGCTTTAACCATCAAAAAAATATGACAGACCCTATTCTGTTAAATGGGATACATGTAGGGGCTCCCCCCCCTCCCCCGAAAATGAGTGGAAGGGTGCCCGGGCAGAAATTTCTTGGGGTTGACGTCTTGATTTTTTTTGCCCTTCCTTTTATCTGTCGGGGTCCGATTTTCAAGTCGGCCCATTAACCCAAATCAGTTTGCAAAGGGCCCCAAAAGAAAAAAAGGATTTAAAATCCAAATCGGGAAAAGACCATTTAAATGGGTTTTTTGGCATGTCTTCTGTGTTCTTTCTTTTCCCCACGGGGATTTTTTCCATTTTCCTTAAAAACACCCCTTTCAAAACCCCTTTACTAAAAAGCCCTCTCGGGAAACCCGCCCTGTGCTGATAACTACCAAACCAGTTTTTAACTGCCCTTCTTTCCCCTAAACTCCGGGGGAACGTTTTGGTTTTTACTCTGCCAATCCGCTATCTCTCTGCTAACCCCTTTTTCTTGACCCCCCTTGAAATTTAAATTTTTCCCGCCCCCTAACTCCACAAAAAATGCCTTTGTTAAAGTCTAAAAGAAATACCCCCCAAACAGCAAAATTCGGGTTTAATATAAATTGTTGCTTTTTGGTTCTCTCTGCGCATTTGACCTGTGGTTCCCCAAACCCTTTCCTCAGCATGCTCAGCCCATTGGCCCCCAAAGGGCCCAAATTTTTCTCCCCTTGGGTTTCTGTATTTCCTTTCGGGAAAAGCCCCTTCAGTGTTTTTTTTGGGTTTTCCCCCTCTCCTTTCCCTTTGTGTTGGATTTCCCTCAGGGATCAGCCCCAAAGGTTTCCTCTCCTCAAAATTCATTGTACACGCCCCTTTGGGGACAAAAAACACATTAGAGGGGGGTTTTCCAAGTACCATCTCTATGGGAAAAAACCCAATTTTCCCACCCTCCGTGACATCACTCCGGGCCTTCCCCTAAAAAAAAACCCCCAGTGACTGTCTGTCCGCTGTCTCTGACATCATGTCCTTTCCATCTGAAACAAAACCCCCTTTTAAGACAAAATTTTTCTTGTCTTTAGCCATTTACAAACCCAAAACCCCCCCTGCTATTTTGTTTTGAATGTGGTACCACCATTTCTCCTAGGCAGCGGGGCCCCCGCTGTTGGGGGTTTTTTTTGATTTTGATCTGCCCTTCTCCCCCTATATCCAATCCCGTCCCCCGTCCTGTCACCTGAAACCTCAAGAATATCAAAAAAATTCCGTCCTTTCTCCTGTGGAAACGCCCTCAAACTCTTTTAAATGCTCTTATTCTTTCTGTCTTAAATACTGAAACTCCTTGCTTATGGGTCTCCCTCTTTTTAAAAAACTCTCCTTCCCCAAAATCTGCCCAGAATGCAGCAGCCGGGCTTGTCTTTCTCTCCCCCCCACTATCTGATGCCTTTACCCTGTGCAGTCACTGAACTGGTTCCCACCCATTTTACGGTTTAAAGTTTTAAAACTAAAAAAATTAAACCAAAAATGCTCCCCACAGCGCTGCCCCTCCCTAAATCCCTCCTGGGTCTCTGTCTCCCGGGCCCTTTTCCCCCGGGTGCTTTTTCCCGTCTGCTGAGGGATTCAGACTACTTTTCCTCAATCATCCAAAACCCCATGCCCGCCTACAAGATTTCCCGTGGGGCCCAACCAATTCTCGGGAAATTATGTACTGCGGGGCGATCAGGCACTTTAAAAAAACCCCAAAACATTTTTTAAGACCCCCTTTGAAAAAAAATCTTCTCGGTTTTGGCCCCCAAGCCCCCCCCTTTTAAATGTTTCCCAAACACATCTTTTCACCCCCCTGCCCCTTGGGCACTCAAAGGCATTTAAATTGTTTATAGATGTACAGCCCCGGGGTTTGGCAGGTTCTTTCCATTTTTCATGAAAAAACCACCCCTATTTATAAAAACATGGCCGGAACATTGAAAAATTGGGCCCAACTTCTTCCCGTTTGTTTCCCCATACACCCTAATAGATTGTAAGCTCTCACGAGCGGGGGCCCCCACAACCTTTTTTTGTCTCATTTTTTAAGTCTTTTAATGTGTAATGTCTGTATGTTTACCCCTTTAATTTGTAAAGTCCGCGGAAAATTTTTTGGCGCTTTTAGAAAAAAAAGATTTTTTTATTATTTTTTTATTATTATTTTTTTCTGTACCCCTCCCCGCCTTTTGGTGACAATGGATCCTTCCCAATTCCCTTTGAAAGGTGAAAAGAAGGGGAAAAAAAATAAAAAAATATTGGCAACATCAATAGGTGGTGAGGGTTTTGGGAAAAAAACTTGGGAAAGCACGGGGGTTTTTCCAGTGAGGGCAGCGGGCACTTGGCAGCAGAAAGGGTAGGCCAAGAGTGGCCAATGAAAAATTTTGGGGTGGCAGCAACATCCCGGAGGGCCCCCAAAAATGGCACAATGACACATTTTGGAGAAAGACATCATTTAAAAAGACGCAGCATTAGGGGTTTAGAGTGGCCAATGACAAAAATTTTGGAGGTGGGAAAACAGGGGTAGGGCCCAAAGAGTGGGCCCAAAGCAAATGTGGAGTTTTATGGCAGAAGCAAAAAGCAGCAGCATTTGAGGTCAGACAGGGCACAATGACAGAGGTTGTAGGTCACGGGGGAGCAGCCACGCAGCGATGAGGTCAAAACTTGGCACCCAAAGACATTCTGGAGGTGGGCCCCAAAAAAAACCCGTAGTAGGGCCCCGAGTGGCCCCAATGGGCCCGGAAATGTGGAGGGTTAAGGAAGGGGCAACGCGGGAGCCCTGAAAGGGCCCGACAGTGGAAAAATGACATTTGGAAGGGGGACAAAAAAAACAGGGGGGGGGGGGGGGGGGGGGGGGGGGGGCCCCCAGGGTGGCCCCAATGACAAAGTGTGGGGGGCACGGCAGGAGCAACAGCAGAGATGAGGTCAGACAGTGGCCCCCAAAAAAAGAGGTGTAGGTCACCGGGGCCGCCCGCCACAGCCAGCCGGGATGAGGTCGACAGTGGCAACCCAAAGACATTTGGAGGGGCAAAAAAAAAAGTTGTAGGCCCCCTAAATAGCATAATGACAGAATTTTGGGGTCACGGAGGAGCGGGGCGCAGCAGCCAAAGGGTACTTGTGGCACAAAGACAGGTTTTGGAGGGGGACCAGCAGCAAAAATGCAGCATGAGGTCAGAGAAATGGCACAATTTAAACAGTGTGGATGGTCAGGCCCCCTGAAACAGCGCAAACAGCCCTGGGTCATTGGTGGCCCCAATCACAGAGGTGGGGTGGGTGGGCCCAAAAAAACCCGTCCTTGGGTTTAAATGGTGGTAGGCAGTGGGAAAATGGCAGCAGATGTTTGGAATCAGGGGGGGTGGGTTTGGGTTTAGGGAAAAGTGGCCCGGGCATTTCTCCCCAAAATTTTGGTGAGGCGTAAAAGGTGATGTTAAACTGACGCCTAAGGCAAATTTGGTTTTGGGGGAAATCCTGGGCCCATCCCCGCCCCGATTCTTCTTGGGAAAAAGGGCCCTCCCTTCCCATTTCCCGTGGACAAGGGGTTTCCCTTGGGGTAACGATGGCCCCGCCGCCAAGAAACCCCCTTGATGCCCCCACTACTGGCCCGGGGAGGACAGCTTTCCACTGCCCAAAATTTGGCAAAATTGCGGGGCCCCATAACTTTGAGACTGAGGTCCAAAAATTACCGTCGGTCAATTTATGCATCTTTATTTGTGCATGTTTTTAAAAAATGCTAGAATTGTAAGTGATTTTTTAAAAAATAGGGGGCCCAAAAAGGGCAAGAAGTGGGTTAAGGGGGCCTTTAGGGTATTTTTTTGTTTGGGTACCTGATCTTTATAAACCCCCCCCCCCTCATTCACTAGTCACTCTTGGGGGGTCTACCTTGTAGCCAAACTCACTCCTTCTTTTACCCTTTCCCGGGCTCAGCCCCCGACCAAAATTTTATCCTATTTAGAGGGCCCCTTCCTCCCCTCACCCAGTATACATCCACACACTGTTCTCCCTTTTCAATTTCCAAAAATTCCCCGCTCCTTTGTGCCACACAAACCCCGCTTTTTACCATCACTTAAAAATCTGCTTTGCTTTTCATTCTCCTGCTTCTCCGCTGCAGGAGGGCATCTCTCCTGGCCCCGGCCCTCCCCTTCCCTTTTCTGCTCATCCAATCCCTCCTGCCTCCCATAGAAACCCTGCTAACCTGTTGCTATTTCCCGTAATTCTTTTTTTTGCCCCTTTTTTAAAAAATTTCTCTGTGGAACGCCCCCATCAGTTGTCAAAAAAAAATCACTGCTGTTCATTTCCTTTTTCTTTCTCACTCCCTTTAAAATCCTATCTCTCACGAAAATGGCTACCCGCCTCTGCAACCCCTTTTCCCCCGCTGCCCTAAACCCATGGCGGCCCTTCACTTCCCCCAACCCCCCCGATCTGAGAACAGGCCCGGGGGGTGGGGTTGGGTTTCTTCTCTCTCCCCATGGTTTTCAAGGTCACTCCCCCTATACCCCCCCTTTCCCCCCCGTTTTTTTCTCAAAAGGGGTCGTGGTTCTTTGAGACCCCCCCCCCCCCCCCCCGGGGTTCCCCCCCGCCCGTTTCTGGTTTTTTTTGCCCCCCTGGGTCCCCCTTTTTTTCCTCTCTTTCTGAATTTTCCACTCTAATCATGGGTGATTTTTAACATTCCCCAAAATTTATGACCCTTGTCTCCTTCTGCCTTTAAATTCCTTTCGTTTCTATCTTGGCCCCTCGCAGTTTACAAAATTTTTCCCACCCACAAAAAGGGTGGGGGAAATCACCCTTTATCTGTCTTCTGTCATTTTTCTCATCAGTTTCTAACCTCCAAAAATTTCCCCCTTATGCTCTCTTGTTATTAAACCTCATCTCTTTTTCTATCCTTATTTCCAGCCCCCCCCTGAACACCTTGCCCTTTATTTCCCTTTAGAAACCCATTGTCCCTTTTAAAAACTCGGAAAATCACCCGGAACCCCCACAGTCCCACTACCCCCAATTCCTCCCCCCTTCTGCCCCGACCCGGCTGTTTAAAAGTTTCAAAATGAAAAAATTTCATCACCATGGACATGTTTTGGGACCACCACACACCGCCCCCACCCGTTCAGAGGCCCCCAAACCTTGGCACAAGCCCAGGACTCGCCCCCTCTGTAGCGGGTGTTTTTCCCGGTGCCCCGGAAAAAGGGCTGTGGAGAATGTCAAAACTTTCCCGCAAATTTCTCCACTTAAAAAAATTCATGGTAAAAAAACTTAACCACTGGCCTTTTACTGCACCAAAAAAAAATATTTACCTCCCCCCATCTTTTTTTTCCCCATTTCAAAACAAAAAAAAAATTTCCCCGTACGAAACCTTTCCCCTCCCTCCTCAAGCCCAAAGGTTTACTCCCCCGGGCACTGACCTCCGTGTAAGACCTGGCCACTCCCCTTCAAAGACAAAAATTTTACAGTATCCGGCCCCTAAATTTCATCTCAAAACCCAAACAGAAACCCATCCAGTCCCCTTTCCCCAAACAAACCTCTTTTTGCTCTAAGCTGTGGACCCCCCAAAGACAGAAAGAAGAAAATATCCAGGGGTTTTTTGGTCTGCTCCACCTTCCCCCCCTGCTCTAGTGACCCATTCCCTCCAACCCCTTGGTTTCCGTCTATTTTCCCGTATCCCCCTTTAACCCTTTCTGCAAACTTCAACCTCTTCTCCCCACTGGGATCTTCCCCTTCCCCCTTTTTTTAAAAAGGCTAAATTCACCCCCTTTTCTTTAAAAAAACCCCTTTTGGAAACCCTCCTGCCCTTTCCAAACTACCGCCGTCTCTAACCTGCCCCTTTTCTCTAAACTCCTGGGGAAGCTTAGTCTACTCCCCCTTTTAAAAACCCCTATCTCCCATTAATTTCTTCTCATCCTTTTCAATCAGGGTTTTCCCCACTTTACATTTCCCCAAAACTGCCCCTTTAAATTTAAAATCTCTAAAGGGTCTCCCCCAAAAGGTTAAAAATTTAGGGGGAAATTTTGTTGTTGGTTTGTCGGGTCTCTCTGCAGCGTTTGAAAATGTTGATCACCAAATTTTTCCTCAGCATGCTTTGGTTTTTGGGATCCGGACACCCGCTCTCCCCCTTTTGGGCTCCCTTTCCTACCTCTTGGGCCTTTCTTCAGTTTCATTTTCAGGTTCTCTTTTTCCCCCCCTCTTGCTGTTGGTGTCCCTCGGGGTCAGGTTTTTGGTACACTTTCCCCTTCTCAATCTATAAGCCTTTCCTTTGGGCCAAAAACCAAACAGTAGATTTGGCTTCTAGTTTCCCCTTCATGTGAGGGCCCCCCAATTATTCACCTCTTCCCGAGACCTCATCCCCCCCCTGCTACCCAAAACACCAGTGCTGTCTGGTTGCTGTCTTTGACATCATGTCCTTTTCTCTAACTCGAACCCAAAACCTCACTAAAACTGAACTTCCTTTTTTTTTCCCTATTATAACAAACCCCCTTTTTGCTATTTCTCTTTAGTGTGTGGCCCCCACCCATAAAAACCTAGGCAGCAGGCCCCCTGTCTTGGGGTTATTCTAGACTCTGATCTGTCCTTCACCCCCTATATCCAATCCCTTGCCCGCTCCTGTCACCTGCACCTCAAGAACATCTCCAAAATCCGTCCTTTTCTTACTATCGAAACAACTCAAACCCTCATTGTCGCTCTTATTCTTTCTCGTCTTGATTACTGCAACTCCCTGCTTATCGGTCTCCCACTCTGCAAACTCTCCCCTCTCCAATCTGTCCTGAATGCAGCATCCAGGCTTGTCTTTCTCTCCAGCCGCTATACTGATGCCTCTACCCTGTGTCAGTCCCTGCACTGGTTGCCCATCCAGTACAGAATACAGCATAAACTAATCACTACAGACTACAGACCACAATCATCTGAACCTCCCATGCTCATCTTCAAGATTTTGCACGATCTGCAACCGTTCTCTGGAACATCCTACCATGTACCATCAGGCACAACCCCAGCCTTCGCAGTTTTAAGAGTGTCCTGAAAATACATCTTCTTAGGCAGGCCATTCACAGGGGCAACACTAGGAGTGGTGGGTGTACGGGTGCGCCTGCGACCCAACCTGTGAATCGCGGGTGTATCTGTAAGAAAAGACATATTGCCAAAGGAAGTAAAACTTACCCCATTTTTTGAACTATATAAATAGTAAAAAGATTAAAACTAAAAATGTTGGCCCTCTAAAAATTAGTGAGGGAGGTATTGTAGAGGTTGATGCAAACCTATTAAACAATTTTTTTCCACCGTATTTACCGAGGAATATGACATTCTTGTTGATGGGCAAAGGGATGAGGTAAACTCTGCCTTAACATTTCGTGTCTAACGCAGGAAGAAGTGCAGCTCCACCTTAAGAAGATTAAAATAGAGAAATCACTAGTTTCTGATGGTATACACCCCTGAGTCTTAAGGGAATTAGATAATGTGATATGCAGGCCCCTATTCTTAAATTTTATGGACTGTATAGTAACGGTGTATGTCCCAAAGGATTGGCACATAGCAAATGTGGTGCCAAAAATCAAAAAGGGGCCAAAAAGTGATCCTGGAAACTATAGGCTGGTAAGTTTAACCTCTGTTGTAGGTAAATTGAAGGTTTTCTAAGATGCTATACTGGAATATCTCACTGAAAATAAATGTATCACTGCGTTCCAGCATTGCTTTAGGAAGGATCAGTCTGTCAAATTAATTTTACCAGCTTTCATGAGCAGGCTTGCTCTAGACTGGAGCAGGGTGAGGCATTAGATGTTATATATCTATATTTTTTAAAGAATGTAATATTTTGCCACATAAAATGTTTGTAAGTAAAATGACAATACTTGGATTGAGGGAAAATGTTTGCAAGTGGGTAAGTAACTGGCTCAGTGATAGAAAACAAAGGGTGGTGATTAATGGTAAATTTTCAGACTTGATCCCTGTTACTAGTGGGGTACCACAAGGGTCAGTATTCATTAATGACCTTACATGTGGATTTTACAGTAGAATATCAATCTTTGCAGATGATGCTAAGCTCTGTAAACACAACACAATAGAGGATAATGTTTTATTACAAAGGGATCTGGATAAGTTGGAGGCCTGGGCAGAAAGTGGCAGATGAGGTTTAACACAGATAGATGCAAGGTTATGCACATGGGGAGGAAAAATCCATTCCATCATTACATGTTAAACAGAAAAATGCTGGGTAAAAATGACATGAAGAAGGACTTGGGAATCCTAGTGGACAGTGACCTTAATTGTAGCAGCCAGTGTCAGCAGCTGCTAAGGCAAATAGGATCATGGGGTGTATTAAAAGGGGCATAGATGCACATGATGAGAACATTATCCACTTACACATATCACTGGTCAGACCGCACAAGAAATATTGTGTAGAGTTTTGGGCACCAGTGCACAGGAAAGATATTGTAGAGGTTAAACAGTTTCAAAAATGTGCAGCAAAAGTACTAAAAGGACTGAGTGGACTACAATATCCAGAAAGATTAGCAAGATTAGGGGTATTTAGTTTAGAGAAAAGACGGCTTTGAGGGGAACCTAATAAATATTTTAAAATTTATCAACCTCAATATAGAGATGTAAACTAAGATCTATTTGTACCCAGGGTTGCATCTAGAACAAGAGCATCCTATAAGTCTTGAGGAAAGAAAGTTTCTATATAAGCATAGAAAGCAATTCTTTACTGTAAGAGCTGTGAGACTGTGGATCTCTCTGCCAGAAGAACTTGTCATGGTGAATTTACTGAGTTCAAAAAGGGTCTAGATGCATTTCTAGAGTGCAATAATATAATAAGTTATAGTGATTAGGATTCTGGAGAGGGGTTGTTGATCCAGGGATTTATTCTGATTGCCTGATTGGAGTCGGGAAGGAATTTTTTTCCCTAAAATGAGGACAATTGACTTCTATCTTATGGGGGGGTTTGCCTTCCTCAGTCCTCAGTCTAGGACAATAGACTGAACTGGATGAATGGCTTTCTTCTTTTGGCCTTACAAACTATGTAACTATGTAACATATTTTGCTAATTGTCTTCGTTCACCTTTTCCTACATGTTAAAAGCTAATCATTGTAGTGAGAAAACCCCTTTAAGCCTACTTACTGAAGCATTTGATTGATTAAAATGTGGAAAGCAGTCCCCTTGCCATACATATCCTCTATTGGGGACATTATAGTGATGATATCATTATTTTGTGGCAGGGGACTGATGAAGAATTTCAAGCATTTGTGACATCTCTAAATACCAATGAGATAGGTATGTGCTTCACTTATGAGATTAGTGAGAGAGATTGCCTTTTTGGATTTGAATATCATAGAAGATGAGGATTGTGGCTTATGGACGAATACCCACCATAAAAAGACAGCTACAAACAGTTTATTAAGGTGGGAGAGGCACCATCCACCAACTTTGAAAAGAGGCATTCCGAAAGGACAGTACCTCCGTGTTAGGAAGAACTGTTTGTCAAATGTGGATTTTCATAAACTGGCGAAAGAACTACAACAGAGATTCTTTGAGCACGGTGACCTGGATACAACTTTGAGAACAACATACCGCCATGCGTATAGTGAAAGTAGATCTAAACTTCTAGACCCAAGATATTCTAAGAAAAGATTTGAAACTGAGAAAGAAGAGGGTCCACTAAGGATTATAGGAACATATGATGACCATTCTAAGCAAATTAGAAACATATTAGAGAAATATTGGAACTTTCTGATGTCAGATAAAGATCTCACAGATATATTACCGGATATCTGACATATAGAAGGGGTAGATCCTTGAGAGTTCAACTTGTGAAAAGCCATTCTGTTCCCATAAGAGGAGTAGAGACATGACTGAATCAAAAACCTGTAGGAACGTATCACTGTAGTGGATGTATCGCATGTCCTTATATACATCAGACAAAATCTTTTAGAGGTAACACTAGTGGACAGGAATATAAAATCAGGGACTTCTTTAACTATCGTACAGAAAGGGTTCTGTATTCATGCACTTGCGAGTGTCAATATCAATATGTGGGAAAGACTAAGAGACAGCTAAGACGGAGGATTGGAGAATATCGAGGAGACATTAGAAATCAGAGAGACACCATGCTGACCAAACATATCTGGGATTAACAAGTAAGGATTTCACCCAGGAAGGGTGATGTGGATAGTAAACTCCTTAAAAAAGAAATGGAATGGACATACCATCTGGGGACTGTCCAGCCGAGGGGGCTTAATGAGACTCTATATTTTGACTGTTTTATTTCAGGATGATCACTGAGGGGTCACCTTCTATGGTTATCTGTATATGATTATCCTAACCATAAATTATGTTATTATGTATGCTGGATATAACATGATAATAGGGTGATATGTCCTTATGTATCAATACATTTTTCAACGTGGAACTTAATTGATTCCCAGTATGACATCACATGTCCCTGTCATCCTCCTAGAGAAATTTTAACACATATGGACTGCCATTCCCAGGACCATTTACATTTCAAACTTAGCTCAGGGCCTATAGGTAGCGTGCTCTTTGACTATATTAGGGCTGGTGTACAGCCTATAATTAATCCAAATATATATTACGGCATTTTTACAGTGAGCCTGCATGAACAAATTCCCTGGGCTCTTGCGCACGATCTGTTGATATGCGCAGTTGTGTGATGTCTACTGATCATCAGTGCGCTTGCGCAGTGGTCTCCAGATGCTCGCATGGAGTGTCGGTAGTTTTTACTTCTGTTCGCGGCACCATTCGGGGAGCGCACCTGCGCAGTTGATCGTAATTGCACGCCAAATACCTTCCGGATCGGTAAGGGGCATGTGTGGATGTGTAGATTAGGCTGGTAGCTAAGATTGGATGGTTTGATATAGGGGATGAGCAATAAATACCTATATAATCTATTATTGGCTTCAGTATAAGTGGACATCTATCATTAAAGGTGGCCCATAAGTCCATTGTGGCTATTCACCAGTGTATGGGGCTTTTTCTGGTTCCCTGATGAACCCTCCGGTATCTGAGGGGGAAATGCGTTGAGACCTATATTTTTGAGACCTACTTTTGTAGACCTACTTTTGGAACCTACATTTGTATTCCATTAGACATACAATATGTATAGATGTATACTCTTTTTTGGTGGAGGTTTTTGACATTTTTGTTTGGTACAGGGTATATTTAGGGCCTAATAGGGTCAGTCTTCCTGGATACGGGGCCTTCCCTTTCAGGGCGATAACCCTGTCATTTTTTGGAAGGTCTTATAGTATCCCTTCCTCATTTTTTTGTTCCTTTTCTTGGAACAAATGTTGGTACAAGGAAACAGTGAGTACGTATGAACCGGAGGACAAACATCTGACCCAGATGAGACAACTAACTGAGTGATTACAACTATATATGCAGTTTCTTGATGGCCTATCCTGTTTTGGTATCTGGACCACTTTTTGATGAAATTGGTATGTCAAACTGGGTCTAGGGATTAATATGGCAACATATTTTTTTTTATATATTTTAAAATGGATTTTTGTACCCTCAGTCAGTGATAAAGAAATTCTAGATACCCATTTGCATCAGTGTAATTTCCTGTGATTTTTCTGACTAAAATTTGGGGATAATTTCTTATCTTTGGTAACCACATAGTTGTATAGGTGCTAGCAGGAGATACGAACTGCTCGAGCCCTGGTATTTATTTGCCTTTTCTCACTTGTTTAAAGCTAATCATTGTTGGGAGAAGCTCACTTTAAAGAGTACCTATCACCTTCAGACAAACCTCATGAAGTAACAGAAGACTAAAATACAAACACTTTCTCAAATAAGCTTCATTAGGAAAACCAAAGCATTTCACCTGTATTTCAGTTTTTAAAAAAGCGCTGGCCCTTTAAGACAGCTCTGAAGTCGGGCCAAGTCGGCATATGACAGCTTGATGGATCACTGTGATGACAGTTGTAGGCTCCTGAGCTGGGAGAGTCCACAGTGCAGGGGGGAGCCTGTAAATCCCCATCATGTGCGCAACAGCAGCAGTGTGATAGATGGGTGCTATAGAGGAGAAGGCTGAAGCAACAGGTAAACTCTGTCACACTGTTTCCTTAGGCTATGTCTACACTGCACAGAAAAAAAAGAAAAATTTTTCAGTGTTTTTCATTTTCTAAAAACACTGAAAAAATGACTGAAATCATCTCCCATAGACTTCTATTGTAAAAACCTCCTGCTGTCTTCACTGAGCTTTTTTCTGCTCGTTTTTTTTCTACTGGTCGTCTTTTGTAACATGTGGTAAAAAAACGCCAGAGCCGGGCAGAAAATTTATTACAGGAGTCTATGTAAAGCACAGGATGTTTTTTTGCCGTGATTTTTCAATGAAAACCCACCCAGGAGATTTATCCCTCCTATAGTGGGTGTTACAGTTTATACTTTTTTTCAATTCTGCATACAAGTGTTTGATATGTCCTCGTTCGTACCGTTTGTAATAAAGTGATCTTGGTTTTATCGCTAATTTTTTTGAGCAATTCAAGATTTTTGCACTAATGATGCTAAATATAAAAAAAAATGTAAGGATTTTGGCGCTATAATCCTTTTCTTGGAAGATTTTGTTGCTAATAAAGTTGTCTCGCTTGTGACGCTAAAAATACTTTTTTTATGGATTTTAATACTAAAATACTTTTTTTTTACAGATTTTGGCAGTATTAAAGTTATCTCGCTTTTGTAGCTAAAAATCCTTTTTTCTTACAGATTTAGGAGATAAATTTATTAGCGCCAAAATCCGTAAAAAGACGGATTTTTAGCAGCAAAAGCGAGATAACAGTAGCGCCAAAATCCATAAAAACATTGACTTTAGCACCAAAATCCATAAAAAAACGTATTTTTAGTGACAAAAGCGAGAACTCTATTAGCACCAAAATCAGTAAAAAAAAAAGTATTGTAGTGCCGAAAGCCCTAAGAAAACAGATTTTTTTTAGTGGCAAAAGCGACATAACTTTATTACTGCCAAAATCCGTAAAAATAAGGATTTTAGCGCCAAAATCCATAAAAAAAAGTACTTTTGGCTATAAAAGCGAGATAGGTTTACTAGTGCCAAAATCTGTAAAATGACTACAAGATTCCATATAAATGCAATAATGTGCTTTCCATCCCTTTCCGTATGGTGGAGTTACACCAATGGCTTAATTTATGCATACATTGAAAACCAGATTTGAAGACAAGCAAAAAACGCAGGTAAAAATCGCACCAACAAACCCAAAAATTGCAAAAAAAAAACGGCTGATTTTCAGCTGCTTTAACAGGCAGGACAAAAAACTCAGTTTTTAGTATTTGGGTTTTCATATTGTGACAACCTTTAAAGTTCTTCCTGCTGTCTGTATTAATGAAGTCACAACCCTCTAAAGCACTATGCCCCACCCCCCTCACAGTTGGATCCCCCCAACAGATTGAAAGGATATCTTGATTACAAAGTAAAAGTAAAACCTGTTTCCCCCTGTAAAAGGGGGGAAACCCCTGAATGCAAAAAGAAATTTGAAAAAAGCTTAAAATTTCATCTTCACAATTTTTTTGTTTTTGTGTGGGGGTGAAGGTACTCTTTAAGTCCAGTACCAAAATTTAAGAGGGGCGAATTTTCAAAACGAAGGGAATTCTTTAAAATTTTCGGGAAAACTTGGGTTTCGAACGAATCGAACTTTGGGGTACTTCGGGTAAACAAGTTTTTTTGATTGATAAAATGGCGCAGACAGGGCCTACAGGGGGCAAAGCACCGGGGGAAGAAGGCAAGCCTCAGACATGTGCAAAATGAACCAAACAGAGCCCGGGCGGGATTCTGTGACGTCACCCGCACTATAAAGACCGAGCCGCCGCGGGACCACATCCTCCACTGTACGATGGGGGAAGGGTGCGCTGGGGGTGATAGCGCTTTCGAAGAACTGATTTTTATACGCGATTTCTGTGGGTGTCTCAGTTTTGTCTCAGAACGTTCCGAATGTTCTTTTTCTGTTTTTTGGGGTATTGGATCAAAACCATTGTTTTCCCCAGCGCATATACACAATACCCAAAGGGGGATCAAGCCAGTTCCTTTGTATTCTTTTTTAAAAGAAACACGTTTTTCAATACAAAACCATTCATTTTGGCTGCTAAAATTCATGCGCAATTTACACCCAGGGGTTAATTAACGTTTTTTTTTGCTGGTGTCTGACAAAAATAAACCGCTTTTTCAACGCCAAATATATATTTTTTTTTTTTGTACCAATTCACAAGCAAAGGCTAATTACAATTTAAATCTCTTTTTGGTTGGCGTAGAAAACACCAATTTAACACCGCTACAAAGCACTTTTGGCGGCTCAATTCTTTCGAAATTTTTACTCCAGGGAAATTAAGCTTGTTTTTGCTGGTGTCTAAAAAAATAAACCGTTTTTTTTTCAAAGCCAAATATATATATATTTTTTTGGTAGCCTAATTCACAAGAAAGGGGCAAATTACAACTTATCTTTTGTTGTGGGGCGAAAAACACGAAATTTGAAAACACCACAAGCTACTAGTTTGTCGCTAAAAATTCTTTGGCGCAATTTACATCCAGGGAAATTTAACGTTTTTTGCTGTGTGCTGACAAAAATAAACCGTTTTTTTTCAACCCAAATAATATATTTTTTTGTAGCCAAATTCAAAAGCAAAGGCTAATTACAACGAAATCTTTGTTGGGGGGGGCGTAAAAAACCCCAAATTTGTAACACGCTACAAAGCTACAGTTTTGGGGCTCAATTCTTTGCGCAATTACATCCGGGGGTTTAATTAAGCTTGTTTTGCTGGTGTCTGAAAAAAATAAAACCTCTTTTTTCAACGCCAAAAAATTTTTTTTTTTGGTAGCCTAATTCACAAGAAAGGCAAATTTAAAAAACTGTACCTTTTGTTTGGGCTAGAAAAAAACCAATTGTAACACGCTACTATTTGTGCGGCTCATTCTTGGCGAAATTTTACACCAGGGGAAATTTTAAGGTTGTTTTGCGGGTCGACAAAAAAAAAACCTTCTTTTTAAACGCAAATATATATATATTTTTTTGGTACCAAATTTCACAACAAAGGAATTAAACTTATCTCTTTTTTTGTGGCGTAAAAACACGAAATTTTGAACACGCTACTATTTTGGTGCCTCAATTTTTTGCGAATTTACATCCAGGGTTAATTAAGCGTTTTTTTTCGGGTGCTGAAAAAAATAAACCGTCTTTTTAAACGCCAAATATATATATTTTTTTTGGTACCTAACAAAAGCAAAGGCTAATTACAACGATCTCTTGTTGTGGGCTAAAAAAACCCCAAAAGGTAACACGCTACTATTTGTGCGGCTCAATTCTTTGGGCGAAATTTTCATCCAGGGGGTTAAAAAACCCTTGTTTCTGGTGTGCGAAAAAAAAAACCGTCTTTTTAAACCCCAAAATATATTATATTTTTTTTGTACCTAATTCACAAGCAAAGGCAAATTTAAACTGTACTCTTGTTTGGGGGCGTAAAAACACGAATTTGTAACACCTACTAGTTTGTGCGGCTCAATTTTTTGGCGCAATTTAATCCAGTTTAATTTAAGCTTTGTTTTGCTGGTGTCTGACAAAAATAAACCGTCTTTTCAACCCAAAAAATTTTAAAAAATTTTTTTGGTAGCCTAATTCACAAGCAAAGGCAAATTAAAAAACTGTACTCTGTTGTGGGGCGTAGAAAACAGAAATTGAACACGCTACATTTGTGCGGCTAATTCAGCGCAATTTACACCCAAAAGGGGTTTTAAATTAAGCGTTTTTTTTCTGCGTGCTGACAAAAATAACCGCTTTTAAAACCCCAAAATATATATATTTTTTTTTGGAACCCTAATTCACAAGCAAAGGCTAATTACAACTGTATCTCTTGTTGTTGGCGTAAAAACACGCAAGTAACACGCTACTTTTTTGGGGCGGCCAATCTTTGCCAATTTACATCCAGGGGGTTAAATTTAAGCTTTTTTTTGCTGCTGTGCGACAAAAAAAAAACCGCTTTTTCAACGCCAAATATAATTTTTTTTTTGGGTAGCCTAATTCACAAGAAAAGGGCTAATTACAACGTACTCTGTTGTGGCGTAGAAAACACGCAATTGAACACCTACTTTTTTGTGCGGCTCAATCTAGCGCAATTACATCCGGGGTTAATTAAGCGTTGTTTTGCTGCGTCGACAAAAATAAACCCGTCTTTTTAAACACCGAAATATATACTTTTCTTGTAGCAAACCAAAAGCGGGGTTAATTTAAACCTTTTTTGGCTTTTACATTTAGTAAAACACACATGCTTGAAAAACGACAATACAAGAAAAATTTTCCGGCCATTTTGGGACGCAATTTATACCAAAGGGGTTCCCCAACTTGTTTACTGGTTCATTTGGAGTCAAAAACAGGTGTATATTTATCATAACAGATAGCTTCATCAAACATGTCTTACTTTTTTAGAAAAACCATATTCAACGGGAAGGTGGCGGGCTCGCAACTGCGGGCAGTCCCCAAAACATTTCTGAAACGGCCCAGCGAGCACAGCAAGGGACGCGCAGCAGGGGTCACTCGGTGGGGCCACAACGCCCTGTCACTACGGCCGTTTTGTTCAGCAACCCAAGGTTTTTTGATTGGTTGACTATCATCCTCTTCCTCCCAGATACACTGAAAACCCCCACCCCAAGACGGGGAACCTCAACACAACACTATTTTGGCATGGCCCGGGAGGGTCACGGCCCTCACCTGTCTCACCCCCTCTGTCCCATCCATTTTCCCTCACCGGGGATCACTATGTGTCGGGCTCACGCCACATATAGCAGGAAAAAATTTTGGGGAGGGCATCCAGCTACGTGGCACGAAGAAATGGGGCCAAAAACCCCCTTCTTCAGTGGCGGAAAAGTATAGTTTGGGGAGAGTGGCAGGGGAGTCTTTTGAGAAAGGTCACCTCGGCTTACCAAGACCGTGATGAGGACAGTATGACATAAAACCAAATAATATGATGAGCCGACCGCATTTGGGACCGGGTGAAGAAAGGGGTTTTCACATCGTCAGAAAGAGGGCGTCAGCTTGCGCGTCAGCAGGGGCGCACCACAAGTGGTTTTGTGGCCGTGAGCACGGGTAGCACATGTGAGGGGGGAGCCAACGGCCAGGGGGTAAAAAACCCGCTTGCAGCCCAAAGCAGAAGCGGCAGGGGGTCAGCGGGCCGGGGCGCAGTTCACTCGTGCGGACTTTGGGCAAAAAAAACACTACCGGGGGGTGGGGCAGTTCTTGCTAAGACCCCGGAGGAGCCGATTATGGGAAATGTAAATCTGGGCAAAAGAAGCGGGCCCCAGGGAGCTAATTTTCACAACCCCTCGTCACACATCAGCGACACCCACCTGGCCTGGAGAAACGGGGGCCAATTGGGGGGTCCCCCTCCCCGCGCAGAAAGCACAGCGGCCAGGGCACCATGCCATTTCAGCCATCAAGCTCCACCACCCTCAGGCAGTTTTTTCTCTTTGACATCCTCTCCCCCCAATCTCCTCCCCTGCACTCATGGGCGCCAGCAGCTTTCAAGGGGCATTTAAAGAGACAACAGTATGCGTCCACCATCCTAATGCAGCACTGACCTGCTCCTGTCCAAGTTTTGGTACTGCATCCCTCCTTTTTCCAAAGGGGACCTGCACCATTCAGAGAACTAATGGCTTGTGCCGCCAGATGGAGAGTTCCAAGTTTAAATTTCTTTTCCAAAAAAAGGCAGTCCAGCATTCATAAATATGTAGAACAAAAGTGGGTCAGTCCTTGATTTAGGGTTTTTTCAAGGTAAAAACGGCAGCGGGGACGTCTGGAGCTGAAAACTACGTCGGGGCCAGACTGTCCTTTCCCCGGCCCCGGGGTAATGTCTTCCCCCCCGGGCACACCAACAATTTGGGACGGGAACGCCGTTTTTCCCCTCCCCACGTTGCAAACTGCTGCTCCCCCAATGTCCGCCCCCCTCCTCCACCACCACCCCCAAACTCACCTCCACAAGTACTGCTCCTAAACCCACATGTGGGGCACAGCGGGTCCCCAATTCTACACCAGCTTCCCGGGCGAACAAGTCACACAGGGGGGGAACTCTCCGCGTCATGCAGCAAAAAATCGATTTTGGGGCTTTTTTTCCCGCCCCAACTGAAAATCGAACCATGGTACGGACAAGGGGAGGAAATGGTGCCGCCTGCAACCGAGGAGGGGAGGGGTCCAGCCCCCCTGCAGGGGCCCCCACGTGTTAAAATTGGGTTTAAAAAGGTTCCTGAATCTTCCACCGATTTTCAAACATTCTGAAAAGGCCAAAAAACTGTGCAGCATTTTATCCATTCGTACAAACCAAACACCCTCCTCGAGTTGCAGCGGCAGAACGGCCCCCCCCAACACGCTCTGAATGCATGTTTCCACCCGCGGAATTCACCTGCACAGTTTGGACCGACTGTATGAAAGAAAAGGCCTTTAACGATTTTTTATGTCCGGGCAACAGAATACTCCCCTGTTAATTTTGATTCAGCCAGGGCAGCTCATCTGACACCTGCCTTTTGTTGGGGGCCATTCGGGGGGGCCACTTATTGTCAGCCCGGGACAGGGATGAATAACGCTTTTCACGCTTCATTCCCCGGAACAAGCTGAAAAATCTGTCTGGCGGGGACGGGAAATTTGGGGGCACTACATCCGGGGCCACATATCCGGGGGGGATGAAATGGGGAGGAGAAGGAGGGAGAGGACATTGACAGAAGAAAATGTTGGGAAAGGGAGGGATTTTCTCCCAGGTGCAAAAGGGGAGGAGCAAGAGTAGGAAAAAAAGGAAAAAAAAAGGAAGACACAAGATTTCCCAACACCGGGGCAGAAAACAGGGAAAAACGGGGAGCCCCTGGGATTCACTTTCGATCCCCCCACATGCTTTTTTGCCGGCAGTGACCCGAAAGCAGCATCCGCAGAGGAATTCTTCTGGCTCTCCACCCAATGGACCCCCCGCCCCCGGCCAAAATGGGAGCCTTTTCCCACTATTAGAGGGAAGACAAACTCAAATACTATGGGGAAATCCTCCGAATCATTTGGCCGCTGCCTATGTGCGCACGTCCCTCCTCACAGTCGACCGGGGTTCCTCAGCGCTCACATACTACTCCCCGGGGCTGCGGGGGGAATGGGGGGTAGGACAGTACCACCCATCACGCCCTAAGTCGGAGTCACTAATGAGCAGCTTCCTTCACCCGCCTAGGGGGAGGGGAGCACCACAGCACAGCAGCAGCAGACATGGGGCATTCCCCGAACCAACAGGGTTTGGGCCTCTTGGACACATCGCCACCCCATTAAAATCCGTGGACTACTGGGGAGCCAAACGGAGTGGGGGCCCGCAACTTTCCGGTTTGCATGGAGAAGCTGTCCGCCCCCCCCCAAATGTGATAGAGCGGGGGTTTAGGGGCGGGGGCCACGTTTCCCCCAAAGAACCCCTTGTCCACGGAAATGTTGAACGACTGACCTTTTTCAAGAAATTAAGGCGTGGATCGGGCCCGGATTTTCCACACACCAATGCCTTAGGCGTCATCTGGGTTTTAAACTACCTGCCTCAGCCACTAATTCTGATGCCGCCACCCGCCCAAAGCCCACATCTCCCGATATTTCTCCATCGCCTACCACCCGCTTTACCAGGACTGGTATTTGCACCCACCTCAAAACTCTGTCATTGTGCCCCTCTATGTGCTCATGCGCTGCTGCTGTTGCGTTGCCGTGACACCACACTGTGTCTTTTTTGCCACCTGCGGCCCGGTACTGTTTTTTCCACCTCCAAATGTCATTTTGCCACTCTCTACCTCAGCTGTTGCCCCTGTCATCACCCCCCCTCTCTGCTTTTCCACTGCCTGAACCCCCCCCCCATCTGCTCGCCGGACCCCCCTCTCAGCATTGGCGCTCTGGGTAATACTATTTTGCCACCTGCAGAAAGTTATTGTGCCACTCTCTACCTCATGCTGCGTGTGACTCCGTCGGCCCCCCACACTGGTCAAGTGCCCCTGTCGCCTCATGCTGCTGCCGCCCCGGAAAACCTCCACACTGTGTGATTGTGCCACTCGTGGGCCCAATACTGTCTTTCCGCCTCCATAATTCATTGTGCCACGTCTACCTCATACGCTGCCACCCGTACCACACACTGTTGATTGGCCACTCTTGCCCCAATACTGTCTTGCCGCCCCCAAAAATTCATTGTGCCCCGCCTGACCCATAAAGCGCCCCGGCCGTACCTCCACACTGTGGATGTGCCCTCTGTGGCTTTAAAACTTTTTTTTTTCCGACTCCAAATGTCATTGTGCCACGCCTACCTCAACTCGGCCCCCGGACTCCACACGTTGATGTCCCCGTGGCCCAATACTGTTTTGCACCTCCAGAAGCCATTGTGCCACTGTCTGACCCCCAACTGCTGCCCCGTACCCCCACTGGTGATTTGGCCACCTGGCCCAAACGTTTTTTTTTCCCCTCCAAAAAGTCATTGTCCACGTCGACCTCATACTGCTGCCGCCCTACCTCCACACTGTATCTTGTCCACTCGTGGCCTAATCGTTTTGCCGCCCCATAATTCTTGGCCACTGCCGCCCATACTGCGCCGCCGGGCCTCCACACTGTGTGATTGGGCCACCGTGGCCAAACTGTTTTTGCCACCTCCAAATGCCATTGGGGCCACTGTCCGACCTCAACTGCGCCGCCGTGACCTCCAACGTTGATTTTGCCCCCCCTCCCTTTGGGCCCAATACGTTTTGCCGCCTCCAGAATGTCATTGTCCACGCCCCGCCTCAAGCGCTGTGGGTGCCCGCCCACCTCCACACTCTATCCCTAATGTTGCCACCTACTCTCACTTTTTTTTTTTCCACTTTTGCTAGCTTACTTTATCAGGCACATTCCCGCTTGAGTTTTTTTGGGCAGTTTTTTCCCTCTTTAATGCCCAGGGAAATTTTTTAGTGAACGATTTAAAGCGGGGGCGTCATGTGCGTTTTCATACTAAAACACAACATTTAGAAACCAAACCAGCTCCCTGCTATTTAACTGGGACAACTTTTTACAGCACCCTGCAGGCTCGGGCCCTGGAAATAGCTTTTTTTTAGTGATTTGTGCCAAGTAATTTGTCCGAAACGAATTTTTTTTCGGAAAATTCGGGGAAAATGACCGAACCGAATTTTTGAGAAATTCGGCCATCTCTAACCACAATCTAACAAGAAATATGACATCCGTTGATGAGAGCTGTGACAACGACATGTCACAAATATAAGCAAAACCTATGTAGCAGCACTTGCAACTTTTAGGTTCAAAGCGGTTTATTTCACTACCTTGGATTGTAATCGTGAATAAATGCCATCCCCCCTCATCCCTGACTTTAGTACTGTTATAATCCCGGCCCTTACACATCTTTTCAACCTATCGTTAACCCTCTGGCATCTTCCTTTTCTTCGACAAACATGCTACTATCACACTCATTCTTAAAAAAAAATCTCTTGACCCCTCCTTCCTGTCAACCTATCACTGCTTCCATTTGCCTCTAAACTCCTTGAACAGCACATTTATCTTGAAATGTTCTCTCATATCTCTTCTAACTCTCTTCTCGATCGGCTGCGGTCTGGTTTCTGATCACTACCGAAACTGACCTAACCAAAGTCACCAATGACCTAGTAACTGCTAAAGCCTCACGCCACTACTCTGTCTTTCTCCTCCAGATTTGTCCTCTGCTTTCAACTGTCAACCACTCCCACCCACAAATCCTCTCATCCCTCGGCATCACTGACTTGGCTCTTTCCTGGAACTCCTCATACCTCATTGATCGGACATTTAACATCTCTCATTCTCGCACCACCTCCTTCTCCCACCCTTTTTCTGTTGGTGTCCCCCTGGGGTCAGTCCTGAGTTCTCTACTCTTCTCTATCACACCTTTGTCTCGTCAATTTAAAATCACAGGCTTTCATTTCCACTGATATGTGATGACACCCCCTCTCCCGCTCTCCCCCAAACCTAGACTGTCTACATCCACATCCTCCTTTCTTTTTCCCCCGCTCCTAAAACTAAATGGGAAAAAACTGAATTTTTTATTAATAGCTGGGAATAAAGGTTTTTTCGTTTGGCCACTTTTTACCCCCGCTTGGGAGCCCACAACTCCACCAAACTTCAGCTTCAAAATATAGCCGGGTAAAAACTTTTTATCAAAAGTAAAATTTTTAATTTTCAAACTCATAATAAATACAGATAAAGAAAGATACTTTCCTTTAAAACCCCAAGTTCCGTGGTCAAACAGGAAACTGCGATCTCTGACCATATAGAACTCGAATGCAGGACATTAGCGGCCCATAGACTTGCGTTCCACCTGGGGCAGGGAAGCGGGAAGGCGGCGGAAGCGAAACCCCCCCGCAGTTTCGGGAGAGTCCCTCCCCCATACTCTGGAACTCATTACCCCAACTCATCAGACTCTCCTCCACTTTTACAAGCCTTAAAACAACCTGAAAAACCCTCTCTTTAGGATAGCCTGTAAACTACAATAACCCCACTACCACTACACCCCCACAAACATGTCTGTCCCTCACCTTCTGTCTCTTTTTTCCCCCTCCCTTACGTTGTAACCTTTAGGGCGATCTTCTTTCCCCGTACCCTTGTTAGTCAATTATTGTTGCCACTGTACTCTGTTTTAAATGTTATGTCCTCTTCTAATGTACAGCGCCCTGGAATAAATGGGCTTTAAAATAAATAATAAAAAATAAAACTTGTCACAATACCAGCTACAAACATACAAGTGAAGACACATTACTATGACCAATTTCTACTTTTAATGTCGGCAACATGTAGCTCATGAAGGAAGTCAGGAAGTGAGGTGTCTTGGTGGGTATATAAGATGCAATAAAAAAAGATTTTTATTTATTATTTTTGATAGGCTGCTGCCCACAATCCCTCGTTTTTTCAGGAAAAAGGGAAATGGTTTTAACTTTTGGCATTTGGGCCAAGGGTGGCAGTATTTCTGACACTGCGTAGTTTGTAAACTGGTGCTGTGGTGGAAGTATATCGTAAATGGACAAATGGCACAATTCTGGATAATTGACATGACAACTGCAGAGTACCACACTGCAAAATTTTTGAAAGAAATGTTTGGCTAAAAGGAGTGAGGGCAGACGACAAACTACTAGGCACTACAGCAAGAATAAACCAGTAGAAGACCAGACGTGTGTCTAAAACCACAGTTCCGTGTACCTTAATGTGTATGGGGCTCTTAAGCAATTGGATGGGCATCTCACATCTGCTAACATTGCATGAGCAGAAAAGGCTTCAGTTTTCACAGCAGTATTGGAATTGGACAAAGGGTTGCCTTCTCAGATAAGTCATATTTTCTGTATCATCAAATGGATGAACATTGGTGTGTCAGGTGAGAAACATCAGAAATAAAAAACCTTTCAACCTTTTGGGGTGTTAGGTCAAGGAAATTTTCCCAACCTAATGACTTACTATGACAATAAATGGATTTTATTTCTTGACCCCTTTTACTACCGGTTTTTAAAAACGACACAACCGGTATCCGACTTTCCCATCGGATGGGGGGAGTCCAGTCAAATCCAATTAAAACTTCATAAATTCTTTATTGCAATCCATATAAAAACAACACTCCAGTGTGTGAAGAAAAAATGAGGAGGAAAAATAGGGTGTTTGTTCAGAAAAACCTCCTATTCTAGATTACTTACATACGGCCAGTAAAATGAACTATTCTGTTTTGAATCATAAGGCCTTGTCCCCATGGCACGGCTTTGCAGCCGAAAACCGTCTGCAAACCTGCTGGCAAACTTTAAAATGAACCTCTACGGAAAAAACCCCTGCAGGGTCCCCCACTGCATGGGGGTTTTTGCCCGGCCGGGGTTTTTGACCTCCAGCGGTCCAAAGACTAGAACAATTCATTCTTCCGCCCCGTTTTTTAGTTATGAAAGGGAGCAAATTTCTGGAAAAGCCACCCCCCGTGCCGGTGCACGGGCCCCAAAAAAGTACAAAAAGTCGGTCAGATAAACCCGACAGTTTTTTCCCGTGCCCGGGGGTGCGCCATAAAAGTCATATATTTTTAACTTTTTGTATTTTAATATAAATAAGGTGAGGAATACTGTTATTTAAATTGTGCTTTTTGACCTTGCTGTTTTTTGTATACCTCTAGCTGGTTGGGTAATAAACGTGCACAAAAGCTGCTCTAAATGTCGATTAGTTAGACTCTGGTTGTAACCATCCATTTTCCCCTTTCCTTTCATACTAGCAAATTTTGGACCTGCCCTTTTGAAAACATATTAAAATTGGTTTGGGTGACCACAATATAGAAATTACGCATTTTTAGTACAATGCATGTGTTCCCTTTAAAACTTTAAGGGTAGAGAAAATTTTTACACCATTTCAAAAGATTCTAAAATAATTCCTTAAACAGTCTATTATACCTATTGTTTTTCTATTTTGTGCTTGCACAGTGGTATGTCATTTATAGCGATTGTTCATATAAAATGTTGCCGTTACAGTGTGAACAGTGACAGTGATTTTTTTATGCCACATCTAAATAATAATGGCCGATTTAAATCCAAAATGAATAACACAAAAAGAGTTTAGATTTTCATTTTTCCAATTCTGAAAGTTAAAAGCCCAACACGCATGTATATCATGCATCTATCAAAGAGTAAACTAAAATGATCTACGGCACGGTCTGATTCAATTTACAAAGTGTTTAAGTCAGCCAGTTAGTGTATTACAATGTGATTATGTGATCTTCAATTGTAGTGATTAAGATTGGTTTTACACACTGTGATTTTCCATTGATCAGACTTACATTGCAATCAACATTTATAAATGTTGATTGCAATGGTTATCTTGAGACATAATCATGCTTTTCCACTATAGTCATTTACTTATTACCACTATTCCCGCTAAGCTGTGCAGCTCAGGAGCTATCCCTGCTCAAGAAAAGTCTGCTGTCGTGCAGATTTTGTGAACTCTCCTTGTAATGATGACGCAGGGAGCTCCTAAACTGCACTTGCTGTTCATAGAGAGAACTATTCAGCTATACAATTACAGCTACACAGTTCTCTCTGCCCTCTTCTACTTATATATGAGATCAGCAGAGACAGGAAACAGAAAGCAGAACTATCAGTGTTCAGCCTTTTGTTACTGCCAGCACCACTCTTAAACCTGGAGAGGTACGGTAAGTAACTTTTGAACTATAAAAAATCTTAAAACTAACCATTTGACTCACTAGACCAACAGGGATTTTATTACTATGCCCATTATTGCACTAGACTACTAGAGATACTGAAGTTATCTTCTCAGTGCCCTAGTCCTCAAGGCATACTGACATTAAACCCCTTCACTTCCCTAGGCCATCAGGGATTTTGACATTAATCCCTTGTATGCTATTTACTACCAGGAATAATTACATTAACTTTTTTACTCCACCAAACCATCAGGTATACTGACATTACCGCTTGACTGATGTAGAACACCCAGGCCTCAACCACTTGTATGACCTTGACTATTCGGCTATGTCTCCACTGCACAGCATTACAATC
This sequence comes from Phyllomedusa bahiana, assembly GCA_025379985.1. NCBI lineage: Eukaryota > Metazoa > Chordata > Amphibia > Anura > Hylidae > Phyllomedusa > Phyllomedusa bahiana. The sequence goes on from JAODAL010002658.1 coordinate 181,850, forward strand.
GTATTTTCGGCACTTTTAGTTTTTTAAAAGCGCCGAAGATACAATCATTCGTGCGGCCCCATAGACGGCAATAGAAAAGATGAGCTGCAGTCTCCACAGCTCGTCTTTTCTCTGCTTGTCTTCTGGCGCCGGCGTATTATACAACATGTTGTATAATACGCCAGCGCTTTTAGTTTTCTTGGCGTCTTCCCATACAATACAATTGTAAGGGTGACGTCAAAAAAAAAGAAACAACCACGGTTTTTGCGAAAAACGTGACAAAAACCACCGTCCTGCATCGGAAAAAAAGCGGCTGCTTTCTGGCCATTTTTTGTCTGATGCAGTGTTGACCTAGCCTTAGGGAAATCATCGGTAATATTTTACATTTTTTAGATCATTAGGAATGCAGAGCATGCAGATACCCTTTACTGCATTACACCTAGGTGCTGTTTGCCTGGATGCTCTATGGCCCCGTACATTTGGCTATATGACTGTGCTATAGCTAAATATTAGGGTGCTGTTTGATGTGATTCTTTATTGCCCAGCTAAAGATACACAACATCCAGGTCCCTAACTGCCCCCTCACTAGCCATGAAAGCTTAGAGGGAACATTGTTAATTATTTAGAGAGCGGGAATAAAACTTTCTTTGTAAACATAACATCCTCTCTCCCTCTGTCGTGCCAATTGTCATTGTTCACTTATCTTTGTACTCGTTTGACTTATGTAATGTATGTAACCCCCTCGACTGTACAGCGCCCTGGAATCAATGGCGCTTTAAAATAAATAATAATAATAATAATAATAATAATAATAATAATTAGACATGCCATACACATTTATAATGATTTTCTTTACTACAACATAGTTCACAAAGCATCCTATGTTGAAGAGTACTGATTGACAGGTAATCCAGTATAACTTTTCCATTTATAACATTTCACTAAATGCAGCTTTCTTTCTCCAAACTTCTCTTTAAACTTTCGCATTTTCCGATAATCAAATTATCTACAAAACAATCTACCCATTTACCCTTCATTTCATTGGCTCCATTTGTCCTCAGCTCACCCTCAAAATGCTAGACATTCTATGGATTTCCTTATACCTAAATAGGTCTAACTTCTTAGTATGGTGTAAAAGAAGGACAGTGAAGGACAAGTAGACTATATACAAAATGATAGCAACTTTTGTTTTAAAACTTTTGCAAAAAAATAATGTAGATAAAAAGATTATTAGATAGGAACATTGCAAACAATTGTAGATATGTGACTGCATGTAAACAGTTTGACAGATGTTCCCAGCACCATTGGTGTGTATTAAATATATTCATTCACATGCAGATAACTGTAATAAAAGAGAAAAGGAGTAAAGAATATTGCAACAATATTCACCCTACACAAACTCATGAGGAATCCATCAAACTCATAAAACAGTTCTTTGGGGGTGGGAGCAGATAATAAAAATGATAATGTAAGTAAACAACCTTATTACAATGTTATTAGATATTTACATTAAAAAAACAATACATGGTCATTATTTTGCCTAAAAGAGAATACATTAGTATAGTAAAAAGCCAAGAAAAATATAATTTCCCCATTGCTCTGTGCTAGGTGCAGTGATACTGCTTCATTTTCTCTATGCAGTCCTGGGTAGCAGCAGTGTCAGGATAGGATAAGAGAGATACCCTTTGTCCTGAATACTACACAGCAGAGTTCTTAACTCACCCTTCAAAGAGCAAAGACTTCACCATTTCCTCTAATCCTCTGCATTGAAGCCTCAGCCTCTACCTGCATATCACTAAAACATACCTTCCAGCCAAAAGCCTTGTATCCAAAGAGGAATTGAATCAGCTTTTTTCCAGAACGCTGCTGCAGTCCCTCCCTTTTCCACTTCTTGCCCCTAACCCTTGAAGTATCAAAAATGATAAAGATACTCAGGGTTATTTCATAGATTTCTTTCCTGCCAGGTCAACCATTCACCCCTGAATAGGTTGGTTGGGCATGAAGGTAAGAGAGGAAACCATATTTTTTTTATCTTCAATTACCAACAGCCTTCACCTTTTCCTTCAAACCAATAAAAAAGTAATTATTATGTGTGATTATATATCATTGCTAGTTCCCACACTTTTTTTTGTATCTGCTCCTCCCCATCTAAAATGAATCCACTAGCAAAGCATATCCACATTTACCACCCCCATCAATGAAATTAAAACAAGAATATACAATGAACCATTGCTTTACAAAGATTTATCACATCTTTACTATATCTAGGTGCAACACTCCCCGTTGCTATTAACTAGGCAATGTAACGTATGTGAATGCACCAATGCAGAGAATGCAATATGCAAAATACACAAAGTGAATGTATATAGACAATCCATATACATGTGTATGTATATATATGTATATATATATATATATATATTATATATATATACACCCCCTTGTGCAATAGGTTAACAAGTTCAGCTACTGCATAGTAGTAAAATGACAAATTTACTATGTACCATACTGTTTGTGTGTCATCAGATGATTTAACCACGGTTGTAAATTATAAAGTCACAGCAATGGCTTAGCGTACAGAATGTATCAACCTTCACAAATCCAGCTCTAGCAGAGCTGCAAGCAGAATAAAACAAGATTGTGGCTTTCCTGGACTAAAACATGTTGCCGAACAATTGTAATTAAAAGCCACACAAATATTTCTATGGATAATTACACAGTATACAGGGATCCATCCCACAATAAATCTGTTAGTCTAAGCAGCGTTCTTTCCACTCCACACATCACCACATACCGTGCTACTGTAGTTCATACACAACACATCACTCACACTGGTACCCAGACATCCCCAGCATCCTAGCATAGAAAACCCCCATATTATTCAGGTGCACACATGCATGCAACAGACCGAGCTGTCAAAGAAGAACAAAGCAGAAAAAAAATACAGAATACAGGTCAAGCATTCAGGGATATCATTTTAACTCTCAGGGGTCATGGTCAAGGTTCTGCCCTCTCTGCACAGTGTGCTGAAAGAGTTAACTGTGGTGGAAAAGATTAAGGATGTTATTAAAAACTGGGACATAAACATGATGCTCACCTTCTCCACTGGCTTTATGAGCTGCAGTCTTCTCTAAGCCTCTGCATAGTTATTGCTTCAAGAACATGTCAAATCTTGAAATAACATTCCTAGGCTTATGCGAAGAATGAGATTTGTTTTTTTCTATAGGAAAATATCTTCAGATGACTTTGATTTCTTTACGAAAAGTCTCTCGACTGCGGCCAGGTACAGTAGCAAGTATCTTATTTTCTAGATCTGAGTCATCCTCTCAGAAGATACTGGAGAGAAGAGGATTCATCTAACTACATGTATTGGTGGAGGTATGGATCTGTATCTCGGATGGGGGGAGGGGATGGGAACTGAATATTGCAGCTTGCCAAAGTCTAGGTACTGTAAAGTCATTTGTGCAAGAATGAAGAGCAGTGGGGACCTGTCTGAAGCAGAGGGAGGGAGCTGTTCATTGTGGATGCAATCTAAATACAAGGATGGGAGTGTTAATGAAAAAGAAAATCATGTCATGATCATCTTTCTCATCAGTCTCAGGAAGAGGAGACCCTGGGTCTTCTTTGCCAGCAGCTTCAGTGGAGATTAGGGCTGAGGAGGTATACTGCAGTGCTGGGAGACGCATCCATAGCTTGAGAAAGATCAGTGAGGAGCCTTGGTCTGTCCTAAGTCCCCATTGTCTTTCCTCTACATAGCTTTTCAGGAGCACTGTCTCTCTCCTCTGAGTGGCCAAGAATTCACAATTCCCCTCTCCCTCCTCCCTTTTTTTTTTCATCAATGTGATGTCAGAGGGAGCTCTCTTAAAGAGACAGTTGACTTGTTTCCCCTTCACTACTCTATGCCTCTGCATTGAGGTTTGCTGGTCACACCTGCCACCCATGAGGACTGCAGTGGAAAGCTGCACTGACTGGGGACTTCTCAGCTTTGGTTTAGTAATGTACATTTTTTTGCTCTACAGCAGAAATTTTAGATTCCCTTATGCTTGTTGTGAGTACACAGGATTGAGAAGGGTCATTAGGAATCACTAGAATCACAGGGGCTGCCACAGTTTTGTAGCAGCGAAGCTATGTGCTATACATGCAGCACAGGCATCCAACGTAGAAGCATAGTAATAGGCAATAGTCACCATATATGCAATTAACTCATTTGCAGCTATATACTGGCATGCATCCCATTGTTGTGTTTCTGGACAGGATAGACTCTACTACATAGGCCAGTACACAACAATTCTAAAGATTCTGTAGCTAAGAAGCCTATAAAAATGTGATGTCAAAAACGGTGCAATGGACAGGACCGTACAGAAGTGGTTATTATTTCTGTTGACCATGACCTTGGCACAAGCTGTAAATGCAGCCCTTGACAGATGTTCAGACATTTTTTGAAGGTTATTCTATAAAAATGGACAAGTTACTGAACGATGATAAACCAGTGAACTTTATATTGAGACCGCATTTAGTTATAATAGAAAAAAAAAGGTTACAATGTTGTCTAAGCAGACACTTATTTCAGTCTAGTACTGGAAAAGATATAAAGGTTGTAAAATATGATCGGTTCATTGTGTGCCATATTCTGTCACTTCAATCTGTGCAACACTCTATGTAACACTTGATAAACATATTACAGATTCATATATAGTTATATACAGTATCTCACAAAAGTGAGTACGCCTCTCACATTTTTGTAAGTAATGTAGTATATATTTTATGGGGAGATATGACACTTTGATACAATGTAAAGTAGTCAGTGTACAGCTTGTTAAACAGTGCAATTTTGGTGTGTCCTCAAAATAATTGAACACACAGCCATCAATGTCTAAACGCTGGCAACAAAAGTGAGTACACCCCTAAGTGAGAATGGACAAATTGTGTCCAAAGTGTCAATATTTTGTGTTGTTACCATTATTTTCCAGCACTGCCTTAACTCTCTTGGGTATGGAGTTGACTGGAGCTTCACAGGTTGCAGCCACTGGAATCCTCTTCCACTCCTCCATGACAACATCACAGAGCTGGTGGATGTTAGAGACCTTGGGCCTCATGTATGGGGTCAAAAACTCACTTTGTTGCCCATAGCAACCAATCAAAGTGCCTTTTTCATTTCATTTTTTGCTCGGGAAAAATGAGAGGGGCTCTCTCATTGGTTGCTATGGGCAACAAAGTGAGTTTTAGATCTAGAAAGCTTTCATACATGTGGCTCCTTGTGCTCATCCACCTTCCATTTGAGGATACCCCACAGATGCTCAATATAATTTAGGTCTGGAGACCTTGTTACACAAAAGAGTCACAAGATACCATGAAAGGAAAATGGCAAATTGAGCAACTGTTGGCATAATTATTAGAAAATGGAAGAAACACAAGATGAATGTCAGTCTTCTTTGGTCTGGGACTCTATGCAAGATCTTACCTCGTGTGGTAAGGATGATTCAGGTCAGGAGGCCAGGAATCATCCCAGAACTACAGGGGAGGACCTGGTTAATTACTTGAATAAGGATGGGACCACAGTCTGAAAGATTACCGTTAGTAACACACTACGCTGTCTTGGATTAATGTTCTGCTGTGCACAAAAGGTCCCCCTACTCATACCAGCACATGACCAGGCCCATTTGACGTTTGCCAGTGAACATCTGGAGGAAGCAGAGGAGACTTGGAACAAGGTCATGTGGTCAGATGAGACCAAAATAGAACTTTTTGGTATCAACTCCACAGGCAGTGTTTGGGGGAAGAAGAAGGATGAGTACAACCAGGGTTGTAAATATAGAAGCGGGGGCCCCATAGCAAACTTTTGGGTGGGGCCCACCTCTCACTTCCCCAACCACAAACATTTACTGGGACATCTTAATAAGTCATGTAGTTACTAGATAATACAAAGACTAAATACCTCACCATACATATCATCATCATACTGCTACCAAACAAATGCCACTCTACCAAGACCAACATGACCAAACATGACAAATAACGCTACTGCATAAGGACCTGATTATACCACCAGAACACGACCACAAATTACCACCACATAGTGACTGAATAATACCCCTATACTATTACTGAATAAAGATCAGTATACAAAGACCAATATTACCGCCAGATAGTAACAATGTAGTGGTATATACCAGTGTACACAGGTGCCCTACATACTGTATATTACCTCCATATAGTGATCATTTAGTGGTATATACCAGTATACACTGGGTATGCAGACTGTATATTACCTCCATATAGTGACCATATATGTACACAGGATCTGAAGACTGTATATTACCACCGTACAGTGATCATATAGTGGTAGATATATGTACATCGGCTCTTCAGACATATAAGTGATTACAGTGCAGTAACATCTTGTGATTCACAGGTGATGTTTCTTTGATGTGTCTTTCACTTTCCCTTTTCTTCTGCATTCAGTCCAGACCACCATGATGACTTCTCCCGGCCACCACTTGTCCCTGCAGATTTGTACACAAATATCTTAGAATCCTCACTTTTCCAGCAACTTCCTTACTGTACCAGGGGTGGGAGAGTGGGTACAGACCATAACTTAGAGGCCCAGTCTCCTAGTGGGGAGGGGAGGAACAGAGGTTTCACCCCCTGGATATTATGTTACAGCTATGGCTTTTACCCCTCAGAATCATATTACCAGATGGGTATACCCCCTTTAGACAGGCTTTTAGGCTACGGGAAGATAGGTAGATTGGCCTAGTTAGGCAATAGTTAGGTCCCATTTAGGTAGGCAAGCCCAAGTGGCTAGGTAGGTAGGTAGTAGGTGGGCCCAAGGTAGCTACATAGGTAGGCTATAAGTGGGCCCCACATAGGCATGTAGGTAGGCAGGCTATAGGTGGGCTCCAGGTAGCTAGATAGAAAAGCTATAGGTGAGGCCCACATATATAGGTAGGTATATAAACTATAGGGGGCCCAAATAGGCAGATAGACTTTACATAGGCTATAGGGGGCTTCTTATAGGTAGACAGGCTTTAGGTAGGCTATAGGGGCCCCATATAGGCAGGTAGGCTATAGGGGGCCCATAAAGGCAGGCAGGGTTTAGGTAGGCTCTGGGGGGCCCATATAGGCAGGCAGGATTTTGGTAAGCTATAGGGGGTCCGTTTAGATAGGCAGAGTTTATGTACGCTATAGGGAGCCCCATGTAGATAAGCAGAGTTTTGGTAGGCTATAGGAGCTCCCACAAAGGTAGGCTATAGGCAGTCTCCATTAGTGTAAAAAAGAAAAGAAATAGCTAGCTCACCTGTCTCCACGATCCTTCGATGTGACGAGCGGTCGGCCAGCCTCTGAGTCTGGCATGGGCAGTGTGATGATATGACATCATCATCCCTTCCACGTCAGCACTGAGGGCCAGCACCCAGGAGGCCTAGGACCTTAGGCTTCCCAGGCAGATTAGCAGAGAAGAGCGCTAGCTTGGCTCTGCTAAGACCGGGCAGTCCTACCTCTGAACACTCGGAACAGGCCGCTGCAGTGGGCCTGGAGTGCCGATAGTCGCTTCAACTGTATATGTGTCCTCTGGATGCACATATAGTTCAGGGCTTCCATGGAGCAAAGACGCACGCCCCCTGCTCTGCAGAGTACTCCGGATAGCTGCAAGCAGGCTTGCGGCCCTCCAGAGTGTCTGGTACAGGCAGCATGAGAATGTTATCACGCTGCCTGCGAGGCATGATGACGTCACGTCGCCTGTGCCGGGAGAATGAGACCAGTGGGAGATTCAGGGAGCGGGGGAAAGGTGAGTACTGTTATTTTTTTTAATATGCCCTTTTACCTATCTATATCTTTACTGGATGCCTATTACCTACCTCTATCTATACTAGGGGCCTATTACCTACCTATATCTATATTTGGGACCCTATTACCTACCTATATCTATATTGGGGCCTCTATTATCATCCTATAGCGATAGTGGGGCCCTACTTCCTACCTATATATATTGGGGGCCCTATTACCTATATACATATATACTGGAGGCCCTAATACCTATCCATATATAATGGAGGCCCTATTACCTATCTGTATATACTGGGGGCCCTATTATCTATCTATATTCTAGGGGCCCTATTACCTATCTATATACTATGGGGCCCTATTACCTATCTACAGACTGCGGGACCCTATTACCTTTCTACAGACTGGGGGCCCTATTACCTATGTACAGACTGGGGGACCCTATTATCTATCTACAGACTGCGGGACCCTATTACCTTTCTACAGACTGGGGGCCCTATTACCTATGTACAGACTGGGGGACCCTATTATCTATATACAGACTTGGGGACCCTATTACCTATTGCAGACTGGAGGCCCTATTATCAATCAGACTGGGGAACGCTGTTATCTATATACCTACTGGGGGACCCTATTACCTATATACCTACTGGGGGACATATAACCTTTATACCTACCTCCTGGGGGACATATAACCTATATACCTATCTACTGAGAAGACCTATATTCCTACCTACTGGGAGGGGTCTATAAACCTACCTAATGGCGGCCTATAAAGGAACGATCGGTGACTCCCCAATCCCCACAGCAGGCACCTGATTTTACTATCATAGGAAAGCGAGATGGGGCATTGCCATGCTTTCCTGTATAAACTCCCATTAGGAAGGGAGTTATAGAAACCCCTCAGTAGGTAGGTATATATGTGCTGGAAAAGTGAGGATTCTAAAATGTTTGTGTAATAATAATAATAATAATAATCTTTATTTATATAGCGCCAACATATTTCGCAGCACTTTACAATGTAGAGGGTATAATTACAGACAAAAGACAGACATTACACAGTGAAAGCTACTTACAGGTGAGATACAAGGTGTGAGGGCCCTGCTCGCAAGAGCTTACAATCTATGAGGGTGCCTGGGGGAAACAAAGGGGAGAAGT